>CM076571.1:114511113-115111113 GCA_034641835.2 Pinus albicaulis | reverse complement strand
ACTTGAGAAGAGAAGCAATATATGGTCTTATGAGCTTTGGAAGAAAATACTTGTGTTATTCTTTTGGATTGCCTCTTGGATGTTCTTGGATGGATGATGAAGGATTGTTGATGGATTCCATGACTTGGTAGAATGGTATAGTGTCTCTTGCTTTGTTGTTGTCTTCTAGTTTTCATTCATGAATACATTTTTCTTGCTTGCTATAGATCAGTAGAGAACAAATTTGAGATATGCCCATGGAGGCACCTCAAATTTCCTGAATCTTCATAGCCTTCATGTTTTCTTCTTCCTTAGTTGCATTAAAGAATTCTTAACTGCTCTTTAATAACTTGAGGATATTGTTGCTAGTTTCATTCATAGTTCTATGCATGTTGAGTAGGATGTATGGTGTGCCCTGCTTACCTATGACTATCCATAGTCTCATCCATGAAACTATCTCTTTGACTGATTAAGATTATCATTTTGTTTGAACCAAGGAGGCCTAGTCCCGATCTAGCCCTTTGCCTAAAACTATGCAAATCTTGTTGTTCAAAGTGCCCAATAACTTGAAGTACTATGTTTAGGCGTTCCGACATAGTGTTTTGAGTTGTTAGTCCATCTTATGTGTTTTCCCCAAAGTCTGATAGCCATTTCCCAAAGTTAGAGGGTCTTATACTTCTATGCATGGCTTGAATGTTTGTTTCTATGTGTTGATTAGTTTATAGTTACATGTTGCATGATTAAGGGTTTTCCTTACCATGTTTATGATATCTATTGAACCAGTGATGCTTGAAACTCTTTGTTGTTCACAAACTTGATGTCCATTTACTCCATTTTTCCCTAAGATCCTTTCTACCTTGAATCAAATCGGCCCTTCAACAGCCTTGTATCGTCATCTAATAGCTTTCTTGACCTTTTGACCCTATAGCCCAGTTAATCTAACATCTTGCTATCTATTTTATATCTTTGATCAGTTTCATCCCTCACAACTTAAAAAACAAAAAATCAAAAACTTACTTCATAACTAGCCTAAAATCAGAAAGCAAATAAGAAAACACACAGATATCCCTTACACATATAGAGAGAGCCCTCTCTGAGTCTAGGAAGGCTAGGTCCTTGGGATCCAAAGCTTGGTTTGATGTTACACTGTCATTTGGCTTGCCAATCAGCCAAATCACGGGACCCTAACAGATTGACTTAGGTGCATCCTTTCACTTCACTCCCCATAGGGAGTGCTTCTGCGAGTATGAGAAATATGATGGTGATGTCTTCCTATGGGATGATAGGAAGGCCAGAATTGTCAGATGTGGAAAGGTCAAGCTGAAGCTGCAAGGTGGAAGGATTAGAACACTTCTTGGTGTTCTGCATATTCCTGCATTGGCCATAAATCTGATTTCTGTAAGCAAGATGGATGATGTAGGTTTAAAAAACAGTGTTCGAGAAATATGCCTGCAAGATGGTTCGGGGAGCACTGGTATTAATGTGGGGAGTTCGGACTGGAACTCTGTACAAGCTACAAGGTAGCACTGTTATTGATGGGTGTAACAGTTATGTGGTTCCTGAAAGTGGAGCGGAAAGCCTAGCTGTCTCTGGATAAAAGACCATGTTATGGCATCAAAGGCTTGGACATATTGGAGAGAAGGGCCTTCAGATACTGCATAGAAATGGTATGGTAGAAGGTATGTCTAATTGTTCTCTGGATTTCGATTTCTGTGAACATTGTGTATATGGGAAGCAGAATCGGGTGAGTTTTCCTTCTGGTGCTAAGAGGGCGAACAAGATATTATAACTTGTGCACAGTGATGTGTTTGGGCCTGTGTCAGTTCCATCACTGGGAAAGTCTGTGTACTATGTTTCATTCATAGATGACTTCTCAAGGAATACATGGATATATTTCTCGAGGAAGAAATCTGAAGTCTTTGACAAATTTAAAGAATTTAAGGCCCTGGTGGAAAACCAGACAGAAAAGAAGATAAAGGCATTGAGGACAGATAATGGTGGGGAGTTCTGCAAGAAGGAATTTGAAGAGTTCTGTAAGAAGTGTGGTATAGCACGGCAGAAGACTACTCCATACACACCTCGGCAAAATGGAGTTGCAGAAAGAATGAATAGAACACTGATGGAAAAGGCAAGAAGCATGCTCAGTGGTACCGGGTTAGGACAAGAATTCTGGGCAGAGGCAGTGGAGACTGCATGTTACTTAGTTAATAGATCACCTTCATCAGCGTTGGAGGATAAGACTCCACATGAGGTATGGACCGGTAAGAAACCCTCTCTTTCACATCTAAGGGTATTTGGATGTGATGCATATGTACATGTTCCAAAGGAGAAAAGGACCAAGTTGGATAATAAATCTGAAAGGTGCATCTTTATTGTGTATAAGGATGGTTTAAAGGGTTACAAGCTTTGGAACCCAGAAACAAGGAAGGTTGTGTACAGCCGAGATGTGGTGTTTAGAGAAGTGAAAGATGTTGTTAAACATGAAGTCCTACCAAAGGAACCTGAGAAGATAGAGTTTGAGATAAAGGAGGATGAATCAGACTCTACAACAGAAGAAGACTCAGAAGATGAAGAGCCGCAAACTCCAGCTTTGAGAAGATCAGTTCGGGAAAGAAGGCAACCAGAAAGGTATAGTCCATATGCTTTCTGTTCAGGTTTTTCCTTAACTATAACTGATGATGAACCCAGAACTGTCAGGGAGGCAGTAGATTCAGAGGATGGAAAACTCCGGAAGGAGGCCATGGTTGATGAAATGGCATCCTTGCACAAAAACGATGCATGGGATCTGGTGGAGTTGCCGGCTGGAAGGAAGCCCATTGGGAGCAAATGGGTGTTTAAGAAAAAGATGAATGTAGAAGGCAAGGTGGAGAAATACAAAGCTCGGTTGGTAGCGAAAGGTTATTCCCAGGTGCCGGGAATTGATTTTGGTGATATTTTTTCTCCCGTTGCCAAGGTTACTTCTATTAGATTACTTTTATCTGTTGCTGCTGCATTTGATTTTGAGATAGAACAGATGGATGTGAAGACAACTTTTCTTCACGGGGATCTAGAAGAGGAGATCTACATGAAGCAACCTGAAGGCTTTATGGTGAAGGGTAAGAAATAATTGGTATGCAGGTTGAAGAAGTCTCTGTATGGGTTAAAACAGTCACCAAGGATGTGGTATCAGAAATTTGATACCTATATACGGGGACTTGGCTTCACCAGAAGCAAGGAGGATCACCGTGTTTATTTTAAATTAATTGGTGACCGTGTTATTTATTTGGTATTGTATGTGGATGATATGTTGTTGATTGGAAATGACAAAGAAATTATCCAAGATTTGAAGACCCAACTGTTCTCCAAATTTGACATGAAGGATCTTGTTGCTGCAAACTATATTTTGGGCATGGAAATTAAGAGAGATCGGGGAAAGAGGAAGCTCTGGTTAAACCAGAGGAATTATGTCGAAACTATATTGTAGAGGTTCAATATGCAGGATAATAAACCGGTGAGTGTTGCTATTCCTGAAGGTGCAAAGTTGTCTGTTGAACAGTGTCCCAAGACACAAGAAGAAGTTGAGGATATGTCTCGTGTTCCACATGCAAGTGCAGTGGGTAGCCTGATGTATGCAATGGTCTGTACTAGACCAGTCATTGCACATGCAGTGGGAGTATTGAGCAGGTTTATGTCAAACCCACGGAAGGAGCATTGGACAATAGTGAAGCGGGTTTTCAGATATTTACGTGGCACTAGTGATTATGTCTTGTGCTACCAGGGAAGACCAGGATGGGGAATAATGTTGGACATTCATGGTTTTTTTGATGCAGACTGGGCTAGATATCTGGACCAAATAAGATCTACAAGTGTGTATGTGTTTAGCATATTTGGAGGCGCAGTCAATTGGATGATTAAAAGATATTCTGTAGTGGTTGTTTCAACTACAGAGGAAGAATACATAGTAGCCACTCATGCAAGCAAGGAAGCAATTTGGTTGTAGAGATTGTGTTCAAGTATGGGTTTGGTACAGCAAGCTATAAGGATAGACTGTGATAGCCAAAGTGAAATTTTCTTGCCTAAGAACCCTGCTTACCATTCAAAGAAAAAGCACATTGATGTTCAATATCACTTTGTTAGAGATATGGTTGAGGCTAAAAGGGTGTTGCTCGTAAAGGTGGACACTTTGAAAAAGGTTGCAGATGCATTGATGAAGTCTGCGAGCACTCAAAAGTTCTCTTGGTGTAGAGAAACAATGGGTATTGAAGAATTGGCCCAATTACTAAGCTCTCTTGTGGCCCCCTGTGGAAAGAAAACAACAAGTGGGAGAATGTTGGGTATGTGTTATATTTTTTCCACGACTAGCCCCACGCATTCTACGTTGCATCGGGCACAACAGGGGGGTCACAAGGGAGGAGGCAGCCCCCACTGTTGGGGTCCGGGGCAGCGCCCCGGCGAAAATTGTTTTGGTGTGCGGACCCACTCATAGGCGAACCCACCCATGTTTTGTGCATGAGTTTGCACATGGTTTTGGGGTACGATGGTTTTCGTCCCCTGGTATTTTGTAGATCTGGTCAAGGGAACTACAGTTATGTTCTAATCCAGGGTTAATGGATTGGTTTTTATCTATGCTTCGGCATGTATATATATGTGTTGTAAAACTAAAAGGAATATAATGAAAAATCAAGCTGGTTGTCTCGATTTGGGATCCAGGGGAAAATCTCTGTGTTTATCTATTTTATTTTTTATGCTCTCGCTATTGCTTATTTTCTGTTATAAGATTAGTGTGTAGATAACTTATGTTCAGGGTTAAAACCTACAGCATCAACTTCACATTTCTTATAACAAGCATGATCATTACCACACAAATGTTCATCACACCCTCCATGATGCATTTTTTTAGGACAATGTCTCGCAAGATAAGTTTGTTTTTCATGATACTCGATCTCAATTTTATTACGCAAGAAGTTTTGCAGCTTGGGAGAGAACACTTCATCCTACAAATGTTGAGGTGACTTACAGTTATGAAGACCTTCATGTCCAACCTTCAAGCAACAATATTTGCTGCATCTGGATGATTTGTCAAAAGAAGAACAGATCTCCATATATGTATGATTTTTCTTTTTGCAATCATGACCTACCAAATTTCAAGAATCCTCCACTTGGTTTCTTTGGTGTAACTTGAGAGAGTAATATGTACACTTTTCATCACAAACATAGTTACCCATACAAGAGTGATAAGAGGAATGGCCTTTCTCTTGAACATGAAATCTCCAAAAACATATAGAACAGTTACAACCATATACAGAGTCTCCCTATTTCAGTTTTGTGAGGGCCAGAACCTTTCTCTTGGTTTATTTCAGTTCTGTTGATGCCAACTCTTAGCTTAATTACTTGACCTTAAAACTATAACAACTATGTAATCAAACAAAACCTTTCTCAAGGTATTGTCAATATATAGTTCTAGAATCACCTTTGAAAAATATGCCCCCCTTTTATTCTAGTCTAATGGTGGAATTACCTTAGTGATCCATTAGTTGATTGATATCCCTATTAATGTGATACATATTGAACAGTTACAACCACATATAGAGTCTCCCTGTTTCAGTTCTATGAGGGCCAGAATGGCCTCTAGTTGCAATTTTTGTACACAAATTTTCCTAGATAATTCTGCAATGTTACAGCAAAGCCACATCTCAACGTAGTCTCACTATCTACTAGCCAATGCCCCACTAAAATGTCCTAAAATTAAAACTGCCAAAAATTACCATTTTTACCTCCTCTTTGTGTCAATTATCATTCAAGACAATGTTATCCTTAGAAGTACTGTAATAAGATAAACTATCATTTCATCTGTATTCAACCTATTGTATTAATGTTATAATAAGTTATACATAACAATCCTAGTTATACTGCTTAGTCATGATAGGTTAAGTCAAAGTTACGATATGACATTAATATATAAGTGTTAACTCACCATCCCATGTGTAATTATATCAAGTAAATAGGACACATTACTATCAATGTCAAGCTGCTGCAATCTTAGGATATTCTTATACTAATGCTGCTACTAACCTGAGGTCAACATATCAATGCCCAAAACACTTGTGAATTCTAAATTCCAAAGGTCTATCTTAAATTGTGGGTTATATGTAATTTCAATGTCAATGGAGGTTGAATGTATTAATGTTAAGACCAATACATCGTGGAAATATGTCAATGTATCAAAATTTGTCAAATATGATATCTCAGTTAAGTATACTCAAATTTTAAGGTCATATCAGTGTAGGGTAGATAGGTTCACCGTCTATGTGTACTAATGTCCACAAATTTGATGCACAAATCAATATTTTAGGGTCACATAAGGTAAGTGTTATGGCACTATGTTTTGGTTCATAATTGTAATGAGAGGTTTGTCAACAATATGTGAAAAATATAATTCAAATTTAGTGATTGGGCTACTACCTTTGGTTCTTGAATTTATTCAACCTATGAACAATGAGATTGCGGCGAGAATTACTATCATATGTTGACAACTGTAGGATCACTATATTTTTTCACTGTAATGTGTATCATTGTCAATTCTGTGCATACATGAGGTATGTTGTCAAATGGAAAGCACTCTAACTGTTGACAAGGTAAATTCATATAGGGTTTTATTATGACAAGAACAATAGCTAATATTTATATGAAACAAAGTCATTTCACAACACCAAGTTAGAGACTATTTCAAACTTATGTTCACACCTTTCTCTTGGTTTATTTCAGTTCTGTTGATGCCAACTCTTACCTTAATTACTTGACCTTAAAACTATAACAACTATGTAATAAAAAAAAAAACCTTTGTCAAGGTCTTGTCAATATATAGTTCTAGAATCACCTTTGAAAAATATGCCCCCCTTTTAGTCTAGGCTAATGGTGGAATTACCTTAGTGATCCATTAGTTGATTGATATCCCTATTAATGTGATACATATTGAACAGTCACAACCACATACAGAGTCTCCCTGTTTAAGTTCTGTGAGGACCAGAACGGCCTCCAGTTGCAATTTTTGTACACAAATTTTCCTAGATAATTCTATAGTGTTGCAGCAAAGCCACATTTCAACGTAATCTTACTGTCTACTAGCCAATGCCCCACTAAAACGTCTTGAAATTAAAACTGCCAAAAATTACCATTTTTACCTCCTCTTTCTATCAATTATCATTCAAGACAATGTTATCCTTAGAAGTACTATAATAAGATCAACTATCATTTCATCTGTATTCAACCTACTGTATTAATGTTATAACAAGTTATACATAACAGTCCTAGTTATACTGCTTAGTCATGATAGGTTAAGTCAAAGTTACGATATCACATTAATATCTAAGTGTTAACTCACCATCCCATATGTAATTATATCAAGTCAATAGGACATGTTACTATCAATGTCTAGCTGCTGCAATCTTACGATATTCTTATACTAATGCTGCTACTAACCTGAGGTCAACCTATCAATGCCCAAAAAACTTGTGAAATATAAATTCCAAAGGTCTATCTTACATTGTGGTCTATGTGTAATTTCAATGTCAATGGAGGTTGAATGTATCAATGTTAATACCAATACATCATGGCAATATGTCAATGTATCAAACTTCTTCAAATATGATATCTCAGTTAAGTATACTCAAATTTCAAGGTCATATCAGTGTAGGGTAGATAGGTTAACTATCTATGTGTACTAATGTCCACAAATTTGATGTTCAAATCAATATTTTAGGGTCACATAAGGTAATTTTTATGGCGCTATGTTTTGGTTCATAATTGCAATGAGAGGTTTGTCAACAATATGTACAAAATATAATTCAAAGTCAGTGATTGGGCTACTACCTTTGGTTCTTGAATTTATTCAACCTATGCACAATGACATTGCAGCGAGAATTACTATCATATGTTGACAACTGTAGGATCGCTATGTTTTTTCCAGGGAAAATTTTAAGGATGGAAAATTATTTTGAAGTTTAAAAAATTGGCGAATCTCACTAGTCCCTAATATGAAAAATATAAAAAATTTATTTATGTATTTGTAAAATTGTTCAAATTTATAATGATATTATATATATAGTCTATATAATGTTGGCAATTTATAGGGTAAAATAATTTTATATTGTAAAATTTGGGCGAATCACTTTTATAAAAACATGGGAATTGGTGAATCTTTTTTTGGAAAAACCATGGAAAATTAGCCCACCTGCGAATATTAGCCCCTAAAATTTTCCATGGTTTTTTCACTATAATGTGTATCATTGTGTCAATTTAGCGCATACATGAGGTATGTTGTTAAGTGGAAAGCACTCTAACCATTGACAAGGTAAATTCATATAGGGTTTTATTATGACAAGAAGAACAACTAATCTTTATATGAAACAAAGTCATTTCACAACACCAAGTTAGAGACTATTTCAAAATTATATTCACACCTTTCTCTTGGTTTATTTCAGCTCTGTTGATGCCAACTCCTAGCTTAATTACTTGACCTTAAAACTACAACAACTATGTAATCAAACAAAACCTTTGTTAAGGTCTTGTCAATATATAGTTCTAGAATCACCTTTGAAAAATATGCCCCATTTTAGTCTAGGCTAATCATGTGATTACCTTAGTGATCCATTAGTTGATTGATATCCATATTAATGTGATACATATAGAACAATTATAACCACATACAGAGTCTCCTTGTTTCAGTTCTCTCAGGGCCAGAACTACCTCTCGTTGCAATTTTTGTACACAAATTTTCCTAGATAATTCTGTAGTGTTGCAACAAAGCCACATTTCAACGTAATCTCATTGTCTACCAGCCAATGCCCCACTAAAATGTCCTGAAATTAAGACTACCAAAAATTACCATTTTTACCTCCTCTTTCCAAATCACTTGTAGAGTATCTAAGATGAGAAAAAATTATCATAGGCTAGTGTCCTGCCAACCAATGGGGAGATGGTTTCATGGGAACATGAGGAATGCCATTTTTGCACATCCAATGCTACCCCAATGAAGTAAAATTCTAAATTTTAATTTCTGCTACCAATGACTTAATTTTATAGCATTCATCTCACCTTGATATGTCTTGGTGTTTAGGCATCCATTTTAAATAGAGATTGGTGATATCTGTTTTTAGAACCTGGTCTCTCTCTCTCTCTCTCTCTTCTTTATCCAGAGAAAACCATCATCCATATTATAGCCAATGAACCCTCAAAGGATCTCATTCTCTAGCATTGGCATTAATATTTCTATATTCCCAGAGATGTTAAAGACTTGTGCATCCAATGTTGCAATTTATCTTCTGAGTCATTCCTTTGACTATCATTGTACTTTGTCATTTCTAGGATTTGAGATTGTTTCCTTGTATAAATTGTGCCCATCTTTGGATCTTGCAATATTCCACTGAATCCTTAATATAAATTATAATATCTAATAGTTTGTGTATACCCATGAAGATTTCAGGGGAGCAGAGGCTCAACAAGAATAACCATTGGAGTCATGTGATGATAAATACTTTGAAGGGTGAATGCATGTTTGCCAATAAGTATTACATAGACATTTGGCTTAGACCCATAAGAATATTGCTGGGGAATTTAGTATTTACTCAAATGACAGGTCATCAAACCAATTCCATACTTCTTGTTACCGTGTCTTTTTAATTCATGACATTTATAGCACAGGAACAATTTAAAATTGGGAAAAGGTTATTTTTAGTAGCTTTATCCTAGTAAATATTAGACTTTAAAATTTCTAAGGCCATGTGTGTTTGCTTCTACATTATTTTTTCCCTAGAAAATTGTATTGAGTTTATTGGCTTTCCCTAAAAATGATATAATACTTGGCTACAAGTATTGTTTTGGAGAATTTCAGTCACATTCTCTGTCTTGAACTTTCTTCATCTTTGAGGTCTAATTTGTCATGCTTTTCAGCCATTAGACAAAGCAAGTTTATTTTCCTTAGCCATAATTATGGTTGCAGGGTTTTCTATGAAGAAACTTACTGCAAGACTAACTAGAAACAACAACTTAAGGTCATACAACACAAAAATGCAACCTGTTGATTCATGATTGTCAATTCTAACATGTGAATTTTGATACACAAGTCTGCACTCAAAGATAATATAAAGATGAGATAATGTCCAACGACCACACATATACAACAATGTGAATACAAAGGGAGTGTGAATTGAGATTGCTAAGCATTGCTCCTATAAAATAAAATAAAAGATCAATTTAGTAAAAAGCATATATAAACTAAACTATACTAGAAATGATTTTTGTATTATAGTAGAATGAAATGGAAGAGATGAGTTGTGATGCAGAAATATGAAAATACTATTAAAAGCAAGAGAATACCCTCAGAGAATTAAAAAATCCTAACAACGAGACTTAAATTTAGTATCTTCCTATCAAAATTTCAGATTTGTACGAGCAGAAATTGAAGGATGTAAAATCAAGAGTGCAAACACAACATGTACAGTGGATTAAAACAACAAATATATTAGGCCCACTCTACACAAATCTGCAACCTGAGAATTCAGGATAAAAAGAGCAGGCTCCAACAACAATTTCATAGAAGTATTTATTACTCAAATAGAAGAATGTCATAGCAAGTTGTCATCTCACAAAATCTCCTACTACAACCTACAAGGTAACGGTAATCACTCTTATTATCTATTTCTACAAATGTCTAACTAGTGTGCCCATCCTTTTCATTTAGCGTTAGTGGTGCATCTCCCTTGAGCATGATCAATTCCCTCATAACTTTTCCTTGTATGCAAGGCTTTTATTTTATAGTAGTGCATTATCATAGTAGATATAACTCCTCTCTTGAAGCTGCCTCATTCCATAACTGTGCACTCATGAATGCACCTGAGATGATGGTCTTAATCTCCTAAACTAGTGTGCCATATTTGGTGGGTGTGACCCAACAACTAATTCGTCTATCCTTGAAGGTGTCATTATAAGCTTCTAGCTATATTTAAGAATCATTTTGACTGGTGCACCACAATCTAGTTCTGCAATCTTGGTGCTGCTCAACTTCTCAAGGCTGAGTTGAGACCAACTCGGACCAACTAGGTAATCTAACACTCTTGAGAAATTTTTTTTTTCCAATAACCCAATATTCTCCCCCAAATTTTCAAACTTCCCCTTTGTTAGGAGCTTTGTCAAACTATTAACCATATGCAACTTTGTTAGAATGTGGTCCAACACTACCAACTTCTTAATGAACTTGGAA
Organism: Pinus albicaulis; assembly: GCA_034641835.2. NCBI lineage: Eukaryota > Viridiplantae > Streptophyta > Pinopsida > Pinales > Pinaceae > Pinus > Pinus albicaulis. Next base: position 115,099,898 of record CM076571.1, on the reverse strand, counting down.
TCTTAGGAAATTTTATTGAATATCAATGTGTTTGAAATGGTCATGACACATTGGATTTTCATAGAGCTTAATGTAACTCTGATTCTCGCAAGAGACAATATTGGGCTTCAACAACTGATTGGTTGAATCTACAATCAAGTTGCAAATCTAGATAACTTCATAATAAGTATATGAAACTGCCATATACTTTTCTTCATTGGAACTGAATGAATTTGTTGCTTGCTTCTTGTTGATTTAATAAAAATGATTTATAAAATGATAATAATGATGTTTAAACTGAGCCTTATGATGGTCTACTTATACACATTGATTGTTCACGAGATGTAGGGGTATGTTTATAACGTCACTGCCCTTGAAAGCTTTGTCTTGAAAGCACAGTAATTAGAATTTTCTTTAGTTAAGCACATTTTTGTGGTGGAATGAAGTTTATCAGATATCGATTTATACTTTGTAGAGGTTTGACTTTGTTTGTCCTTTTAGTGTTGGTGAGGTTTCTTTGCATTCTTTGCATCATAGTCTAAAGTCTTTTGACCTGATTGTTTAACATGAAAGCTTTATGATTATTGGAAATATATTTGAAATACCTACATGATCAAGAAACTGTTATGGTTAATTAAATTACTAATTAGGTACTACAGAAAGAGGATGATGCTGAGAGGGCTTGCCTGGGTGACTCTGGGAGCAACCCGGAGGTGGTCTGACAAAGCTCTTCTAAGTTACAAATCTGAAGAGAAAAAACTGGTGATGTATAAGTGGTTGCTCAACCTGGGCTGTATGGAAAATCTTGGCAGAGAGTGTTTACCTTTCTGTGTCTTCACGAAAGTAGGTTGTCTGGTCATAGAATAAGATCACTACATATAGGTGATGGTTATGTAGTAAGTTCTCAGCCTTATCTTCAGAATGGCTAACAGAGACGATCAGGTTTGAATACAGGATATAATTTGATGAATTTGGAGATTTAGATTTAAATAAAATATTGTGGTGATTTTTAGATGGGTGCTAATTTGTAGGGTTTTCCATTTTTATAATTGTCTTTGTTGTGATTTCTACCATGCTACCTAGTTGCTTTCCTGTTGCCATAACATTTTAACTTTTTCAATGTCTATCTCTCGATTGTTTCTTGCCCCATTTGAAATGTCATCCTTATTTGGTAAGCATTTTCTTCAATATAGTGTGAATATTTTTCCATCACACAGCTTCTGTGGTGTTTGTCTACGAAAATAGCTTGTAAGGCCCATTCATCAGGGTATTTGATGAAATGAAATGATTATAGATGATCACCAACTAATGGTACCTGCAAATATTTACTCTAACAATTCTACAGTTTTCCTGTGCCAACAATTATACAACATTTTAACCTCATGAACTACTCTCCTCTATTCTCTTAGCTGATGCTATAAGCACTTATTGTTGTTGTCAAAGCTTTTACTCTCTAGTCCCATTGAGCTATTTCAGTTATTTGCGGACATTGATCTATTTTCATTTCATTTCTTCAATTTTTCTGATCGTTATGCGTTACCTTTGGCCAGTGCCTTCTTTCTTACCTATGATTTTTTTGCATAAGAATTCTAGCCAGCTAGAGAAGCAGGGGCAGTAGCAGCCACGCAGTCTAGCTAGAGCCTAGCAGGGGTAGCGCAAAGGTAGCAGGAGCCATGTAGGGCTGATGTAGGCCTAGTCAGGGTAGCGCAGGGGGAGTGTAAGCCCCTCAGGTGTGACGCAGACCCTTATTGAGTAGCATATTACTGCCGTTTCTATTTCTCTATTGGGTGAACTAGTTTTGGTGCCCAGGATTGTTGTACTTACATTCTGCATAATAATGAAAACCCTCCAGAGCTAGCTACACCATTTTTCCCGTATTGGGTTTTTTCCGGGGACAGTTGTCCAGAAAATCCATGTGTCACTTTGTTTATGAGCATGTTATTTAATATTTGATCTATATGTGTAGGTTGCTAGTTGTATTTATTATTTACTTCGCTAATTTATTAAATATTTCAGAAATTAACTTGTAACTTAATTCAATTAGGAGAATTAAATCAAGATAATGTAGTAGGGTTTCTTAGATTAAGAAATTTTTACATTCCCTAGGTCTAGCCCCATTAGGTCACCTAGGGCAACAATTTCCAAAGAATATAGCTAGAGGAAAAATTCTATCTCCTAGAGGCAGCTACGTTGTTGGGTGCCCTCACTCTCCTCAGAACTTGGGCCAATTCCGATGGTGGAATCTTCGAATACCTCAAGCCCTAGCTATAGGATCAAGTTTTTCCTAGGTGTTCCCAAGGATAGAACCTAGTAGGATAAATTTGACCTATCGAAGTAAAAACTCTTGTCTGATCCTTTCCCCTCACCTTGTCCAAGATAAGAACAGCTTAGTTGCTAAATTCCATCCCTGAACCTCGGATGGGTCCACTTGACCCTGTGTGGTCCCATTTGGTGTCAAAGGCTTTTCATCAAGGACCATTTGGGAATCCACATTCCCAAAGGATTTTATGGATTGAGAAATTCCTTCATAAGTCTTTTCCTTCTCCCTCAACACTTTAATCCTCCTCCTCTCTCCCTAGAAGATAAATTACCTTGCTTAAAAGGAAAGCAAGTCCCACTCTTTATTTTATCTTAGGGAAAGGGTTTCAAGGGTCACTTCCCACCTATTCATTGACCTATACTCTACAAGTGATGTCTTAAACTACCGGGACTGCACCCATTGGAGAAAATCCATGAAGAGCAAGGAGCCTTAGCTTTGGTGACAATGGGATAAGCCTCCATCGTTTCCCTTGTCCCAGTAGTTTCCCTCTTGGGAACCTCTTTTAGGTCCACTACTAGTTTGAGTGGTAACAGGTTGTTCACAATTCCATTTGTGAACAAATCTTTGGTATGCCCACGTTTGCCATACTATAGCTCCAAGATGAGAAGTCCAGGGCTATGGAGGCTGCCCTTCTTCTCACTGAATCAATCCTCTACAATATAGTGAACTAGGGCTAGTTGGTTGGCCCACTTGAATGTTACTTTATTCCTTCAAATTTTTCACATCCTTAGGCCCTATACACCTGCTCTTCTACCAATATATGCCCGCCCTTCTACCAATTTTGTTGTCCTTTACCAGAACAAGAGTTAGGGCTAGTCTTCTTTGACAGTAACCTAAAAACCCTCCAACTATACTTGGACTACCATCAATCTGCCCAACCACAGTTAATTCTTTTTACTGATCTAAGGCCCACAACATTGTCTTCATCTATGGCTCTTCAAATCTACCACCCAACAATGGTTTGATTCCTCTCAAGATCATTATTCTTGTTTATTGACAATTTGATCATTGTTGTCCAATAAATGAACAAATATGAACTACTCCTCTTATCATACTTCTAACAGTCTGTAGATGACAGAAATAGGATCACAAATCAGCCACTAACAGTCCATTTACTAATTTTTTATAGGTTTCTTCAGATCTTTGTCTAAAACTATATGGAAATTACACCAAAATCAACTCCTCTGCATGTCAATCCATTCTTCATAGGGCATATTTCATCTGCATGCTCAATCTTCTTCTCAGGTTCCACCCTTCTTTGGATCTATTGTCTCCACACATACTGAATCTGCAAACCATCTTCCAGATCTGCGATATTTATTGCAGAAATAAACCTCGCTCTAAGGGTCACAACCCATCTTCTTCTACAAAAATTTTTCATAGTCTTAAGGGCATACCTTATGAGCTAAACATGCTCATAAACTATCCTAAATAGGGCATTATACTTATGCACTTCTAATTTTTGTAGAACAAACCCTATCCAAACATATAAAAAAATGACTCTTGTCTCCATAAGGGACTTGACCTAGCTCATATGGATCCATATATTATGGGAATTTCTTTGACTGAATCTTGACATGAACTTCAGATCTCAATGTCGACCCTCAAACTAGGGTTAACTCAGTCAATATTACACATGCATCGACTTCTGTTGTGGCTCTAACTTACAGTGCAATCCCTTCTCCATTTATGTTGGTCTTTATCACAGAACTTGTGGCCTACTAACCACCACAAGGCAAGATGGTATCAACCCTCTCTTCTATTTCATGTATAAAATCTAACCAAAAGGATTCAATCTGATATTGTAATGTACTAAAACAAGATACTGAATCCTTCCTACAATTTGTGGAAACAAAACAAAATCGCACAATCACATATAAGTAAGAGAAAAAAGTTATCAATCGCACAACACAAGATGTATCTGGGGAAGTAACTGCTCAAAACCCTCTATCTCTATTTTGTATTAATTCAAGGAATCGTGAAACAATACAATGCTTAATCTCTCTTGAGATTTTCTAGCACTCTTCCAATTGTCTCCTGTCGATCTAGGAAAAATCGGTCTAATTCTTAGCCAATTCTCAGCCTTCCTTCAGCCTACCTTGCTCACACAATTCCTATTGAATTATCTCCATATTAATTAGGAAAATCAACCTTCCTTGATTGCGTAATCCATCATGGCATCCCAATGACTTTATAATTGCACATGGGAAATTTTCTATAAATACAACTAATAGTTATGTTCCTCTGAACTGTGTTACAATAAGGATGAAGGGTATTTTTATTATTTAAAAATAAGATAAAACTCTAAACAACCAAATACCTAACCCGAGGAGATGTAACACCAAACTTTTATGGGCCCCGTTGGGGTTAGTTGGGCAACCAACTTCCCCGGGTCGTAACTTGGTCACATGATCTTCGTTTGACGCACATGATACCTTGTTAAAAAGATCTCTCCGAGGACTACAACTGCTAATACGATTTTATATGAAATCACCAAACCTTTCATGCCCAAAAAATGTTGTTTGGGGCCTCAAAACGGCTCCGGAATTTCAGGGCCCAAAAAATTGACAAAAATAGTAAATTGTGCTATAATTAAGGAAACTGAAAAACTGGAAGAGACAATGGTGAGGGCCCAAGTGGAATAGGCGGTTGGCCACCAATATCCACCTAGATCACCTTCAATTGAATTTATTGAGATAACTCAATCATCATGACTTACTTAACTAACACAAGTTGTTATGAAACGAAATTACAATTTATTGTCGAATTTATTTAAGGGAAAAATAAATTAGACGCCTTACATTCCTCACTCCTGGTACATAAAACTTCCTCACCAGTGTGGGTGCATTTTTTTGTCCTTTCTAGTTTCCAATTTCACTATTTCTTGTTGCAAATTTCAACACTCCCTCTAAAGAAGAAAGGAATTCAATCAATCCCCATACAATACCTTTTTAATGTTCCGCATGCTACACTTCTCTAGTGTTGTTTGCACCTGCAAATCTTGAAACTGAATAGCCTCCGAAAAACTGAATCAGTATAATGCATCTGTCATCAGAGTCTTCTGACTACTGCTAGCTACTACACATGTCTAGTACTAGATTCTCTTCACTGCTACTAACATCTGCATCATTGCCCTTTGAACTGTTGCTAACTCTAATTTTTTCTCCAATATTTGACATCTATCACTCTGATTTCTGTCTTGTTGACATCTGACTACAGTAATCTAACTAATCCTTCCTATTACTTTCATACTGTGGGCTCCTTGTAGCGAGGTTCGATCCATGGGACACGCCATCTCAATGGACCTTGCCCAAATTTCTTATCTTGGGATTATGTCTACACATCACCCCACCTTACACCTCGAGGTATCGCTGCTCCCTCTTCCCATCTGGCTCAAAATTTCCCCCTCATCGAGGTCACTGCTTGAGTGAATGCTTCCACTCGGTCTTCTCTCTACTTCTCCAATTGTGGCAGCTACTCCACAACCTTCTGAGACCTCTTCTCATGAGAATGCATGTTGAAAGGTTTATGCTCCCTCTAAACCACCAAGTCTCTAACTTCTGCCTTTCTCCTCAAATATTTTCATGCATATGCTACCTCAAGTACATAGAGGTTCTTGACTCACACACAGTGTAATTGTCCCGACATTACAAAAATTTTCTAAAAAAGAGTTGATTTTAAATCGATGATATCTCCCTCATCCGTGCTTCGATTCGACCGATTATTTTTTTTTCCATTTGGGTATATTTTCGCAAAGAATCCAAATATTCTATTTTTTTTTGAAAAATTTACACCAAAATATTCAGATATTCTCTACAAACTCACTGCCCAAAAAATTCCTGCTCTGATACCATGTAGAAAATCTAACCAATGAGATTCAATATGATCTTGTAATCTACTAAAACAAAATACTGAATCCTTCCTACAAATTGCCGAAACAAAACACGATCACACAATCACATATAAGTAAGAGAAATAAATTGTTAATCACACAACAACATGATGTATTTTTGGAAAGAAAATTCTCAAAACCCCTCTATCTCTATTGTGTATTCAGTCAAGGAACCATGAAATAATACATTAATGCTTAATATGTCATGAGATTCTCCAACACTCTGTCAATTGTCTCCCGTTGATCTAGGCAAACCCAGTCAAGTACTTAGCCAATTCTCATCCTTACTTCAGCCTGCCTTGCTCATGCAACTCCTAGGGAGTTAACTCCTTATTAATTAGGAGAAACAGTCTTCCTTAATTATGCAATCCATCATGGCATCCCAATGACTTTATAATTGCACACGGAAAATTTTCTCTGAATACAATTGATAGTTATGTTCCCTTTAACCTCTATCTCAACTTGGTATTCCTTGAAACTAACATGCATGCAACTATTAATAGCGAATTATCAGTTATATGATTGATCACTCATTGTGAATTAAATCTGATTTAATTCACTAGACCTATCACTAGCTCATCACTCAATTATAACTAGTTAAACAGATTTTAACTCATTTAATTGAGTTAACTACACTTGCACCCCACTAATGCATCAACTTCAACTGGAACCCAAAAATATTAGACTCCCTCTAGATGCCTCATCTTAGACCCTCAACTTGAATTTCTTGAGCTAACTTGGTCATCATGACTTAATTAACTGACACAAGTTGTTATGAGATGAAATTACAATTTATTGTCAAATTTATTTAAGGGAAAAATAAATTAGACGCCCCACATTCCTCACTCCTGGTGCATCAAAATTCCTCACCAATGTGGGTGCATTTTTTTTTGTCCTTTCTGGTTTCTAATCTCACTGTTTCTTGTTGCAAATTTCAGCATTTCATAATTTGATGCGGCCTTCACACAAAGACACCATTGAAATCACATGCCCAGATTCTCATGAGAAACCTCTCTTAAGCTTGATCTTCCAGAAGAGAACCAACAATATGCCATCCTACTCCTAGCACAAACCAACCATTAAGGTATGCAACATTCTTCTGAACCCTCACATGATGATCTTACTCTTGGAGGATGATCATGACCTCCCTTTAGCAACCCTTACTCGACCCTCGTACTCGACCTACTTTAGGAATACATCTCTCTTCACCCCCTTGATGTTCCAGATAGTGGGAATACATGTCAAACATGCTAAGATGTGCCAAGTGATAAGGCATGCCAAGATGTGCAAGGGTGTGTCAATGCATGTTAGGGACTGTCAAGACAACAAAAGGGAGAAAAAAGTTAAACTACAAGTAAATGAACACATAAGAGGGTTAATAAGTCATCAATTTACCTTTTCCAAGAGGGGCATGCTAGGCACACCAACACTAGGCAGCAATAGGTGCCAAGTGCAAAGTCTTAGTGCATTCTAAGTGCCAAGTATTCCTTTTTTGTTTCTCATCTACTTTCCAACAATGGATAATCACAAATAAATTTAATATTAAACCATGTCAAATCATACCAAGGCATCTCAACGTATTCCATACATGCTAAGACTTTCCAAGCGCCAACATGTGCCAAGCGCCAATATGTGTCAGGGACTAGTGTTATGCATGTTATGAAGTGGAAGGAAATGTTGAAGAGTGCTAATTAAGGTGTGCTAGAGAGTGATAATGCATGTTGATGAGTGTTAAGGAGTACTAGGAAAAAAAATTAAGGGAGCACTAGGTAAAAATTCATGGAAGTTAATGAATATGAGGAATGTGTACTGCCAGAGACTAGTGTTAATGGTCAGTGTTAGTTTTCATGCCAAGGAGGGAGTGACAAGGTATGCTAAGCATTGGTAAGGCATGTTAGGGAATATCAAGGCATGTTAAGAATTCCCAAAGTGTGCTTGGGAGTTCCAGGGTGTGCTAATTATATCATGTGCCAATTAATAGTGCCAAGATATGCCAATACATGCTAGGTGCTAAGGATATTGTGGCGCAGGGTGCCAGGGTATGTCAATATGTGTCAAGGAAACAAAAGGAAGAACCAATATTAAGAGGGTTAATAAGTCAGGACTTTATCTTTTTGAAAAGGGGCATGCTAGGCACACTAATAATAGGTCCCAATAAATGCCAAGTGGCATTGTGTACCAAGTTCTAATGTATGTTAATGCATTCAACCAAGGTGTTCTAGGGCATGCTAGGGACTATATGAAGTATGCTAACACATGCTAGGAGAGTTCCATGTTGTGGTAGCGCATGCCACCATGTGCTTGGGCGTCAGTGTCATCACAATATGTTCTAGGTACAAAGATGTTCCAAGACATGTGGGGTGCTAAGAAATGTTAGTGTGTGCCAAAGCATTAATTTAAGGTGTGCCCAGATTGTTGAGGATTGTTAGGTCTTTCTCATTAATAAAATTGTCAAAGCTTGATTATGTATTAAATAATATATTTCCTACACACAATAGTGGAACTTTATCTAAAGGGAATTTGCTAGATAATAAACTTAATAGATATGAATCATGTGTTGACTCATAGGAAATCTCTATTCGACTAGTCATTACTTGAGGGAAATGATACACACTAATTAATTCTAAAAAAATTGACTGACCCTAACCACTATGGCCTTGGAAATATTATAAAAAATACTCCACAATAATTGTATTAAATCATTATCTTTTGAAAAAAAATATATTAATAGGCATATAGCATCATCAAAAAATCATTGGAATGATCAATGATGATGGGCATTTTTTGACCTTCACCAAAAGTAACAAAAAGATAATTGGTGAGGGTCATTAAAATTTTGTCACTAGATGTGTCACCAAAGAGAGAATTAGTGATGGGCCTTTAACGACCCTCCCCGAAAGTGTCATTGAAAATTTCTTTGTTGACGGACCATAAAGCACCATCACTATATACACTTGTAGTGACGGTTTTTTAATGATCAATGATGACGAACATTTTTTAATCGTCACCAAAAGTAACAAAAATAGAACTGATGAGGGTCATTAAAAGTTTGTCACTAGAAGTGTCACCTAAGAGATAATTAGTGATGGGACTTTAACTACCCTCACCAAAAGTGTCATTGAAAATGTCTTTGGTGATAGACCATAAAGGACCATCACTATATACACTTACAGTGATGATTTTTTAAGGACCGTCACCATATGTGACATTGGTGACAGACCTTAAAGGTCCGTCACAAGCATGTCCCTCACCAATGTGCTTTTTATTGTAGTGATTTGAATACATATCTACTGTCAAATATTCCAACTACCTTTGTTGAATACAAGACTTCCAGCCATGAGAAGTTAACCAGGTTGGTAAGAGCGAGGTATTGTCTTAACTCCCACAGGAACTCAAATCTAACAAAAGTGGCCAGATTTCCCCTACTATTTTTCTTTTTTACTTCATGTCAGTTTTACACCCAAGGTGGATCAATGTAGTAACCAAGTAATATTCTCCTATCACTTCTGTTATATGCTTGTTAAAATGTTTTAGACTAGGTTTGGTATGTGGATTGGTCCTAGTGATTGAGTTGAATTGGTCTATGTACACTTGTTCTTAGAAACATTGTATGAATTGACCTTGTAGAGTTTAAACATTATAGCCATTAAGAGAATGATGATTGGTATTTATGATAGTTGTGGCAGTTGGCTGGTATGGGCATGTATGACTGTTGCATCTATTATTTGTGAGATTCAAGGGTGGAAAATAGATTTGTAAGAACACTTCCTAAGTTGTGAGGTAAGAAGAGGAACCAATGGTCGAAACACATTATAATAAACATAAGTTATGAGGAATTCCAAGGAAAGAGATAAAGATCAAGGAACTAGTGAGTACTTGCAATCGATTGTCAAAAAATAGATAGGCATACTGATGCTTAGAAGAGAAACAAAGCTTGGATTCCATAGTAATACACTGTGGATCCAAGTAATAATATGCAAGACCATGGCCATGAAAAAAGTACACAACAGGTCCATGTCATGAAATTGATCATAGCCATGAGAAAATGCAATGTGGATATGTCATAATATACATCAAGAATACAACTAATACCAAGGGGAAGACGTCATGATCATAATATAGTAATATACTCCATCACGACTTACGAAGGGTAGCATGAGTGACGTGCTTCCAAAGCTGAAGGTCTTTGTTCCAACCCTAATGGTATGATTCTACATCATGTGAATGGATAAAATATTGGCATACAACAATGTATCAAGTATCAACACTTAGTGATATTCTTTCCTCTCCAAAATGAGAACTAAACATTTGTTGATCCACACTTAGAAGCTGATAAATCTCAGTTCAAGATCCTAAATACTGGGGATAAAAAACATGAATGGTGTTGTACCTTAAGAGACAATCCCTTAGTTATGATAACGAATCAGCTTAAGACATTTATATGATAATGCCACAAATATATATGTCTTTGTTTTATTAACCCTCAAGTATTTATGATCAAACCCTTAAATATCAAATATGATGAATGCTTCACAATAATACCATTTTTTGATGTTGAATGAAGTGACTAGAAGAAAATGAAAGAAGAATCCCAAACTGATATGTTGTTTTATACAGAAAAGATCACCTCAAACCCAAGAAGAAATATATGAAAGAAATAGTTAAAAAAAATGAGCGCCAATTAAGGTTTTGAACTCTTACATACGGAAGTAAAAAGAGACATGATGCTCATAAATTTGTTTTATTCATAGATAGAAAACACAGAATGTAAACTTGAATACATTTTAACATAAAAAAAAATGCTAGAAACTTGCTCACTCATTCATTAATCTTTGAATCTATGAGTACAAAAATAATTTTCTGAAGGTTCAAAACTCGGGACCTTTCCTTCTCTTGAAAATTACATTAAATACAGTAAAAAGAAGTTTGGAACTGCTGTAACCAATCCTAACTACCAAAACTACTTAGGACTTCGAAGGCTATCGATTACATGCCTTGAAAATATCTTATTACAATTACACCATCTTCAGAAAATAAAACAAATATTCTAATATATAGGAATTGCTGATGATGTGGCTTCTTTTCCTTGGTCAACTGATTTGTCTTTCTTTGATTTTGATCCTTTTGGCTAGTCTATTGTCCAAGCTCTACATTTTTTCCATATTTCTACCTTCGTCCTGGATGAATGTCCCAAATTGTGACATTCCAATCTGAATGCATTAATTCGATCATAGGATGACCTTTCTGTGAAAATAGTCTTTACCATCCACAAGAATTGAAAATGTCTCTGTAAGAAGTTGACCACTATTTCTCCTTTAAACACCTGAGCCTTTTCATGCTTGTTATCAACTTTGATTTTTTTCAATACTAGTAAGTTCTCCTAAAAATTCCATGGCAAAAGATTTCATTTAGCTCCCCAACATGATGGCAAGCCTACTCTTGTCATTTTATCAAATGAATTATCAAACTGACTTATTTCTTCCTTAATTTCCATTAGCTTATTTTCTACGGCCTTTCTGAGATCATTTCTGACAATCATTTTATTAATTTCTACTGCATACAAAATTATGTCCTACATGTTATTCTCCTCTAATTCCTGATATGATTTAGAATTAATAAAATCAATGAATCTTCTGGCCCAAATGGCTCTATTAATTCCTTTTTTCTTATCAGACATGATTGGTTCTTCACATTTTAAAATAAGGCTTTTCTCTTTACCAATTATCATCAGTAAGCACCAATTATATTTCATTTCTGAAATGATATCAGTCCAAATGATATCTTTGTCTTGTATCAGTGAGAGATTTCCTTTCAATCTTTCTTTGAGATTTTTAATCTCAGCTTTAGCATCTTAGAAATCCATTTTGTACTTGTCAGCTTAATTTTATATGACTTTCATCAACTTGGTTGCAGTCTCTACCTCTACAACTTCTACATCCATTGAATGTTCTCCAGTAGGTAATTTTAACTTTTTCCTTAATGTGGATATTTCTACCTCACCACTTTGCATGAATTTCTGCACAGAAGCCTTGTCATTGGGGTCTACTCCAATATTTATAATGATTTTCTTCAATTCCTCATTTTGAACTATTAAGGCTCTTGAGTTAGCCTTCTCTAACTTTAACTGTTTAATTACTTTACCCAACATATTCTCTACCTTTATTTCCATTGCATTAGTCTTTGTGAGGTCAATTACAATCAACTGACCTGTTTGCATATGCAAATTTATTTTATTCATCAGTGGGATTGTCTTCACATCTACAGTCACATTTACAGTCTTGAAATTCTTGGAAGAACCAATTGACATATCTGTAGGATGTGACAGGGCAATTCTAAATTTATCTTTCTCAAGATCCATTACAGTCAACAATCTTGTTTGATCAGCAGCAACTTGATGTTCAGCTTGGGTTTCCAGGCTGGCCTTCATCCTCTGATTTTTTTCCTCAATTTGTGAAAATAGCTCTTTGATCAAGGGAAATTGTTCATGAGAAACTTCCTGACTCTTGGGTGAAGCAGGAGAATTTTTCTCTTCTCCCAAATGTAAAGAAAAACCAGGTGAAATAGATGTAGGTTCTTCAGCCAGTTGTGTTCTCTTCTTGTCGCCCTCCTCCTCATCATCTAGATCAATAACTACTTATTTGGTTCTTTTAGTTTTTTTATTTTCTATGATGGGAATTTGAATGTTTTCACCTACTAAACTCATTACACATTTACTTGCTACCTTCTCATGTTTTGGCCTACTTTCATGAATGAAAGCAGAGTACCTATTCTCAATTCTTATATTTGAAATCACACTATAAGGTTCATAATCCAAACTTTATCCTAGTAGCATATGCATATCATCTAACATTCTTGTTACTTCATAAAATTCCCCCCTCATATTTACTACGAAAGGGCCTACAATCATGGGTAATTTATACATATGTCCTTTCTTCATAGGCACGAAATGAACTTGATCAACATTTAGGATCTGTCTAATGAACTCTAAAGCAAAAAGCCTCATTGGTACAAACGTTGGGAGTCTATAAAGCTCAACACTTTCTCCATATAGCCTTATTTCAGAATATTCCTAAAAAACAAGCCAATCTCCATATTTGCAATTGTTTCCTAAATGCAGAAGCTCCTGAGCTTTAGGTAAGAAACAAGTAGGATGAACTCCATTCAATATATTATATACAATTGGCATGTAATAGCTATCAAAATCAAACAACCCAGCCACATTTTTCTCCCTTCTAACTACATCTATCCAGAATATCACTGATTTCCTTCTTTCGTTTACATCCATAATATTTAGACCTAAATGCATGAATTCTTCCACATTCTGATATAAGAACAAATATACAATAAATGAAGGAAATTTGAAAGAACCTACTAATGAAAGGTTCATCAGCTGTGAATTGACTGCTTCCTACCAATTGATGGAATATCCAGCACCATTCCTGGCTTCATCATCATGGAAAACATCCCTAGGACTGATTTATCCACTGTATTATCATCATCTTTACCCATAATTTTCCCAATGCTACTTAATACAGGACGAGTTTTTGCATCGAAAACCTCCATAGCAAACTCTTTACAGTTTGGATGAAAACGCTTTGTGTCTGGTTTTAAATAAAACATGAACTGATTAAAGTCTTCACCTGCAAGATTGTGATAATAATGTACCATCGAATCTTTAGAAAACTGGATGGTTGACTCTAACTCAGGATAGCATAGGGCTTGGCGAATTAAATGGGTGGATACTTGCAGAACGTTATCTCCTTGGGAATTCATGAAAAAACACATCCCTGGATACATGACAGACACTAACCAATAGAGAAATTCAAGGAAAAGATGAATCTTTGGAATGCATGCAGACAAAATTCCAGACTTGACCATGGAAGAATACACAGGGGAAGCATTATCATTCAAGATAACTTGCTGATAGAAAGGGAGGTGAATTATAGAACACATGGTACCCTGAATATCCCTCTCAGTATCCATGAGAGGGATATGGCTAGCTGAACCTGATAGGGATGCCTGTTTAGCTATGGCTGAAAAATTTTGCAGGAATAATTAACAGGGTGGTTAAATTTGTGTAGGTAACGTAAAACTGAAATAGGGTGCAGTGCCAAAAATTACAAATAATTTGAAAACAAGTGAAATCTTCCTTAAATAGGTGGCACGACTTTTAAACTAAAATCTAACAGGACATGCCAGTGAGCCGTTGATTCTATTCGACGTGGAAGACAGCTGTGACCAACTCAACGTCTTATGTCACTGCGGGGGCTCTCAAGGTACAGAGGAAAACTTCAGCTGGTACCCCCACACTTAATCTCCATTGTTCATCTTAGTTATCCCCACATTCAACCCAGTCAGTTGTGGAGGCACTCATTTTGATATCCTGCGCGCTGTTTGTGCCCACGTGTTGGACCTTTTGATAGAAACTTTAATTACCAATGCTTTCCGCCCATCAAATCAATCGATGTTTAAACATCAAATACGAAGCCTACTTATATAAAGCTTAAATGTTTAAACCTTAACTCAGATATAGTGAACATACATATTTTTTCATGCTAAAGTATAATCCTCAACATCTGGCTCCACCTGGGGATAATGTTTTTTGGCACAAAACACTAAGAACCTGCAAATCATTGCCTTCACTTCGGGCATGGAGTCAAAAATTGCTTTATGAGAAATATACAATGAGAGGAAACTGAATATGTACAACAATGAACTAACTTCCTTTACTGCTGGAAATAATGTTTCAGATACTACCCATTTACAGGCAGTTCTACTGCTTCTCCATCAAGATCTTCCAGCATGAAAGTATTATTTGATATGGCTTCAGAGATTTTGTAAGGACCATACCATAAAGGAAGAAATTTACCATGTTTCCCTTTCTCTTCCCTCCTGGTATCCCATATTAATACCAGCTCTCCAGCCTGAAACGTGATTTCTCTTGCCTTTCTGTCAAAAATAGACTTCATTTTCTCCTGATAAGTGACCAAATTTTCTCTGACTTTATTTCTGCTTTCACTCAATTCTATCACCTTATTTAGTCTCCTAATCAAGGCATTAGGTTCCTCTTGAGAGTCTTGAAGAAAATAAATTCTTGGTCTTGCTAGCTGAGTGGGAAACAAAGCTTGAGCACCATATACCAATTCATAAGGAGACTTACCAGTGGATCTTTTAGTAGTCATCCTTACTACCCATAAATCAAAAATCAGTTTTGAATCCCAATCCTTCTGGTTCTCATTGATTGTTTTCTTCAAGATTTTAACCAATGTTTTATTAGATGATTCTGCTAATCCATTTCCTTGAGGATGATATGCTGTAGAGTGGGATAATATTACATTATAAGTCTAACAAAAATTTATGAACCTGAGTGAGTTGAAAACTTGAGCATTGTCTGTTAAAATCTTTACTGGACATCCAAATTTGCTAAAAATATTCTCTTCTAAAAACTTCATCACAACCAAATCATTTGCTTTTGTAGTAGGAATTTCCTCTACCCATCTTGTAAAATAATCAGTAGCAGTTAGAATCCATTTAAACTGTCCACTTGATGGTGGATTAATCTCTCCAATGAAATCCAATCCCCATTTTCTGAAGGGTTCTTCAATAAACACAGGAAGGAGAGGTAAAAGAGCTAACCTTTTCTTTTCTGCAAGAAATTGGAATTTCTGGAAACTTCTAACAGTTATGTATACATCAGAAAATAAAGACATCTAATAAAAACCTAATTTAAGAATCTTATGAGCAGTTACTTTCCAACTGTAATGACCTGCACACAAGCATTCATCATATTTGATATTTAAGTGTTTTATCATAAATACTTAAGGGTTACTAAAAGAAATACATATATATTCATGACATTATGATATAAATGTCTTAAGCACTGATGCACAGACAATTCCACTGCCTAGAAGTAAAAAGGATATCCAAAGGTTTCTGGGAAAAATCAATTTTTTGAGAAGATTTGTTCTGAATTATGCTGATATTGTCAGGAGAATAACATATATGTTAAAAAATAATGCTGAAGTAAAATGGGACAAAGATGCAATAGAATCATTCAGCAAAATTAAAGAATCTCTTCAAGAAGCTCATGTTCTAATCAGCCTAGATTACTTGAAGCCTTTTCAAATCTTCTCATTTGCATCATCCTCTACTATTTCTATTGTGTTATTACAAAAAAATGAAGAAGGAAGTGAACAACCTGTATCCTTTTTAATTCTAGGAGGTGGAATTGTCTATATAGCTTTAACCCTTGTTGGATCAATCTTCACTCCTTGATTTGAAACTATGTGACTCAATAACTTACCTTCTTCTAAAGCGAACAAATATTTCTTGGGATTTAATGGTAATCCAAATTTTGTGCATTTCAAGAAGGCTTTCCATAGATGCTCTAAGTGCTCATCATCAGAACCTGAAAAAATAGTGACATCATCAAGACAGATGACTACAAATTTATCACCCACAAAAGAAATATCCATTTCCCTTTGGAAAGATGCTCCTGCATTAATGAGGCCAAATGGAATCCTGGCATACATGAATGTTCCCCATGTGATGAAAGCAATTTTATTTTTATCTTCCTTCTCCACAGCCACCTGATTATACCCAGAAAAACCATCAACCATGGATAACCTGAATGCTCCAGTTACTTTCTATAGAACAAAATCCATCTTTGGTAAAGGATAGCTATCTTTTAGGGAAGCTCTGTTCAAATTTTTGAAATCCACACATAATATTATCTCTCCATTTTTCTCCCTAACTGGTACTAGATTGGAAACCCAATCTGAATATCTTAGTGGAACTATGATTTTTTCTTGCAAAAGTTTCTTTACCTCTTTTTCAATTGGAGCCATCATTAGTGGGTTAATTTTTCTGAGCATCTTCTTGTGTGGCTTAACCCCATATTTTAGTGGTATTTTATGTTGAATAATGTCTATATCATAAGATTTTAAATCTTCATATGACCATGCAAATACGTCCATGAATTGTTTAAAAATATCTACATACCTTTCTTTGTACTCCTTAGGAGCTCCTTTAAACAATTTGACTATTTTAGGCTCATGTTGAGTTCCTAAATTACAGTCCTCCATTTCTCCATCTTGGGGTATTTTTTTTTGGTTCATTGCCACATCATTAGCATCAAAAGATATCTCAAAATGTACCAAACCTTTGGGGAAAATATTATCCTTCAACTGAATTATCTTCTCATCACCAATTGAATGTTTCAGATTTTTAGACATATCACCTTGACCACTTTCATCAACTTCTAAGTCAATTTTATTGTCTTCAAAATTTCCAATCATTGTTAAAAATTGATTAATTTGCTCATCATCCTAAAAAACCTTCCAATGTTTTACATTATCAGGGATTGAAGGCAAGTATCTCAATTCAATTTCATATCTCAACTTTGGATTAATTGGTGGCTTAAATGTACTGGCTACAACTGCCAATGAATCTGCCATTATATTCTCTTCTCTTGGAATAAACTCTAAATTGAAAGCTCCAAAATAATTTTCAACTAGATCCCACACTTCATTACTATAACACCTCAATCTGGGATGTTTAGTCTGGCACCAATTCTTAATTTGTCTTATGATTAATTGAGAATCACCAAAAAAAGATATAGACTAAATTCCCATCTGTTTAGTTCTTTTTAGAATTAGAATCAATGGTTCATATTCAGCTACATTATTAGTAGATTCAAATTCTAATTTGAAGGAAAAAGGTAAAAGGTTACCTTCAGGAGATATAAATATGAATCCAACTCCACTACCCTCCTTAGAAAATGCACCATCAAAATAACACTTCAAAAATTTATTTGAATAAAACTCTTTATGTACATTGGTTGAAGAGAGCTTCTCTTGTGAATCTTCAGCAAATTTTGTATCTTCATGTAGCATGAAACAAGAGAGATCCTCTTTCTCTTGACCATAAACGGGGGAATTACCTGCATCTTTCTTGGTAGTAGTTTTCAAACATCTGGTTTCTCGGTATAACCTCCTTTCCTACCCATTAAAAATAGGAATAATGGCATATGTGAAATCCAATTTCAAAACTCCTCCAAGCTTTTCCCCCCAAGATCTAGACAACAACATACCAAATATGACTAGAATATCTGCTACTACCACATCCATCATAATACTCTTAGCTTGAATTTGAGCTAAGGAAACAACCATATCATTGATGAGACATACACACTTCACTCTTTTAGAATCAAAGGAATAAAGGTCTCTATATGGCATGGTGAGTTGTACATTTAACTCTTTCATCACAGACAGTGGCATTAGATTATGGGATGCGCCAGAATCTAGAATACAATTATGTAAAATAAAATCATGCAATAGAACTGATATATAAAAAGGTGGAACAAAAGAATCTACCTCTTCAACATGAGGTCCAAAATTAACCACTGGTCTCTCTTCTTCCAGATTCACTATATCACCCACCTTATCAGACTCAGATAAAGTAATAAACTTTGTAATTTATCTCTTGTAACCAGGTGTTTTAACCAACTCAAGAAATGGTACTTGCATCTTTAATTTTTCTAATTCTTTAGATAGACTGAAACTTTGATTTTGTTTTGTTAACTTTCTAGGTTCTTCTTGGTTTTTATTTGAATTTTCATGTTGATCAGGAACAATAGCAATCTTCTCCAAAATATTAGGGTCATTAGGATTTACTTGGGAAGTCTCAGCTTGTTTCGTCTCCTTCTCTGTTTCTTGATTCATGGGCTGCTTCCCCTTATCTAATTTTTTAATTGGATTCTTCCATGGTGGAGTCACCATTGGAGTAAGTACTGATTATGACTCCTTTTCTTCATCATCTTGAATTCTCGACCTCTTTTTTTACCTCAAATCATATTTTTATGCAAATCTTCTTGCATAAAATAAGTAAACTATTCACAATAATCATCCATTTCTTCTTGATCAAAAGAGACGTCATCTTCTTTACATTCTTCTATATATTATTTCTCACTTTCTTCCTCTGTTTCACCATCCTAAATATACACAACAGAAATTTGATCTTCATCTTCTTTCTGATCATTATCAACAGAATGTGATGGTGCTGCCTCAATACATAAAGGTGCTTGGACTTGGTCTAGATCCTTTCTTTCTCTCTGTATAATCTGTAGGGGTTGTTTTCTGAATTGGGGATTGAAAACCACTCTATTTTGTTGTGCAGGTTTCTTGTTATCTAATTCCATCTTTACTAATTTGTTTGAAAAAATTGTAATGGCTTTAGTCATGTCATCTATCCTTTGATCTTGTGATGAGTCTTCTTCTTTAGCTTTTCCTTTGTCTTGAACCTTTCCAACAACAGTTATGTTTGCCTCAATCTCTAAGGCATCGGTTTGAATTTTTTCAAGAGTGGAGGATCTTCTTTCTCTCAAGGTAACACTAAAATATGATACAAATTCCACAGCAAAAAAAACCCTTGCTCCAATAGGAGGAGGTTTCATTTCCATAGAAAAACTATTGTACAACTTATTAAATGTTTTGATAAAATCACTCATGCTTTCATTTGATTTTTTCTTTATAGCATTAAACTCTATTAAAGAATAACCATGGTCTCTTTTTCACCCCATCTGTGGATGAATTATCTTTCTAATTCATCCCAATCATTGATTGAACCATTTTCTAATCCTTTGAACCATTTTCTTGCCTCTCTGCTTAGAGACTGCAAAAAAATTCTCATTACAACATCAAGATGTTATACATTAAATTTTTCAGCAAAAGTAAAAAACAAAGGCAAGTGTTGTTCTGCATTTATTTCATCTTCACCAGTAAATATAGGAAGCGACTTGGGGTACTCCTGAGGCATTGCATTCATTGGTTGGGGTAGATTTAATGGTGCATTTCTATTCCTCAAGAAAGCAGGGGCTGCCATGTTTATGCCCTGATTGACTTCTACTTGAGCGGGGGTAAAATGAATCCCAGTTGTAGGTGGGGATAAAAGGGGTGGAAAATTTGATATGGGAAGGGGTATATGAACAATAGCAAAAGAACTGGCAACTATACATTGAGATTCTGTGAATGGAAATGATACAAACTCAAAATATAGTTCTTCTAATGTTGGTTCTTGGAAATGAATGGGTGAGGGTAAGGATTCTTTTTCCGAGAAAATGAGTTTCCGGGAAATATCCTTGGATGGTAAGATATGAGAGCTGCTGCCTGGTGCAAGAAGTGTGGCATTAGGTGTAGAAAGTATTTTTGTTTTCTGGCCCTTCTTTGAAACTAACATTTCTGGATCTGACAGAATAGGGACTTTTTGCTGACAGGTATTTGACCTCCTGTGAGGCCTCTTAAGAGCCAGAATTTTTTAAAATAAAGCACAACTTATTATTCCTTCCTCTCTAAAAAACCAGAGGAAATATGAACAAAACCTATGGAAAATTGCGAATCTTCGCTACCCGAAAATGGCGCCAATTAATGTTGTACCTTAAGAGACAATCCCTTAGCTGTGGTAAGGAATCATTGCTTAAGACATTTATATGATAATGTCACGAATATATATGTCTTTGTTTCATTAACCCTCAAGTATTCATGATCAAACCCTTAAATATCAAATATGATAAATGCTTCACAATGCTACCATTTGTTGATGTTGAATGAAGTGAATAGAAGAAAATGAAAGAAGAAACCCAAACTGATATGCTGTTTTATACAGAAAATATCATCTCAAACACCAGAAGAAATATATGAAAGAAATAGTTAAAACAAAGGAGCGCCAATTAAGCTTTTTAACTCTTACATACAGAAGTAAAAAGAGACTTGTTGCTCATAACTTTGTTTTATTCATATATAGAAAACAAAAAATGTAAACTTGAATACATTTCAACATAAAAAATGCTAGAAACTTGCTACTCATTGATTAATATTTGAATCTCGGAGTACAAAAATAATTGTCTAAAGGTTCAAAACTTGGGATATTTCCTTCTCTTGAAAATTACATCAAATACAGTAAAAAGTAGCTTGGAACTACTGTAACCAATCCTAACTACCAAAAATACTTAGGACTTCGAAGGCTATCTATTACATGCCTTGAAAATATCTTATTACAATTACACTGTCTTCAGAAAATAAAACAAATATCCTAATCTATAGGAATTGCTAATGATGTGGCTTCTTTTCGTTGGTCAACCGATTTGTCTTTCTTTGATGCTGATCCTTTTGGCAGGTCTATTGTCCAAGCTCTTCACTTTTTCCATATTTCTACCTTCGTCCTAGATGAATGTGTCAGATTATGATATTCCAATCTGAATGCAGTAATTCAATCATAGGACGAAATTTCTGTGAAAAGAGTCTTTACCATCCACAAGAGTTGAAAATGTCTCTGCAAGAAGTTGACCATTGTTTCTCCTTTAAGCACCTGAGTCTTTTCATGCATGTTATCAACTTTTATTTTTGTCAATACTAGTAAGTTCTCATAAGAATTCCATGGCAAAATATTTCCTTCAGCTTCCCAACACAATGGCAAGCCTAATCTTGTCATTTTATCAAATGACTTATCAAAGTGACTTACTGCTTCGTTAATTTCCATTAGTTTTTTTTCTGCAGCCTTTCTGAGACCATTTCTGACAATCATTTTATTAATTTCTATTTCATACAACATTATGTCCTGCATGTCATTCTAAGAATTAATAAAATCAATGAATCTTCTAGCCCAAATGGCTCTATTAATTCATTTTTTCTTATCAGACATCATTGGTTCTTCACTTTCTAAAATAAGGCTTTTCTCTTTTGCAATTATCATCAGGAAGCACCAATTAGATTTCATTTATGAAATGATATCAGTCCAAATGATATCTTTGGTTTGTATCAGTGAGAGATTTCCTTTCAATCTTTCTTTGAGATTTTTAATCTCAGCTTCAGCATTTTGGAAATCCATTGTGTACTTGTCAGCTTCATTTTCTATGACTTTCTTCAACTTGGTTGCAGTCTCCAGATCTGTTTGAGCCTTCTTTCAATCTCTTGCATCCATCTGCAACAGTATTTAATTGAACAATCTATGCTTGAGGACCTTCATCACTTGTAGGAAAAACAAAATTACAATTATGGTTATCAATATTATTTTGTAATGAAATTACAGTCTGCTTTATTGTGGATATTTCTTCATCTTTCTGCATGACTTGTTGCAAAAGATTTTCCTTTTCCTTCTCTACCTCTGCAAATTCTGCAGCCATTCAATGTTCTCCAGTAGGTAATTTTAACTTTTTCCTTAATGTGGATATTTCTACCTCAACACTTTGCATGAATTTCTGCATAGCAGCCTCGTCACTGGGGTCTACTCCAATCTTTATAATGATTTTCTTCAATTCCCCCTTCTGAATTGTTAAGGCTCTTGAGTTAGCATTCTCTAACTTTAACTCTTTAATTACTTTACCCAACATATTCTCTACCTTTATTTCCATTGCATTAGTCTATTTTAGGTCATTTATAATCAACTAACTTATTTTCATATGAAAATTCATTTTATCCATCAGTGGGATTTTCTTCACATCCACAGTCACATTTATAGTGTTGAAACTGTTGGAAGAACCAATTGACATATCTGTAGGATGTGATAGGGAAATTAAAAATTGATATTTCTCAAGATCCATTACATTCAACAATCTTGTTTGATCAACAGCAACTTGATGTTTAGCTTGGACCTCCATGCTGGCCTTCATCCTATGATTATTTTCCTCAATTTGTGAAAACAATTGTTTAATCAAGGGCACTTGTTAATGAGAATTTCCTGACTCCTAGGTGAAGTAGGAGAATTTTTCTCTTCTCCCAAATATAAAGAAAAACCAGGTGAAATAGATGTAGGTTCTTCAGCCAGTTGTGTTCTCTTCTTGGCTCCTTGCTCTTGATCATCTAGATCAATAACTACTTCTTTGGTTCTTTTAGTTGTTTTCTCTGCTATGATGGGAGTTTGAATTTTTGCACCTACTAAAATCATCACACCTTTACTTGCTACCTTCTCCTGTTCTGGCCTACTTTCATGAAAGAAAGAAGAGTAGCCATTCTCAATTCTTTTATTTGAAATCACACTATAAGGGTCATAAGCCCAACTTTCTCCTAGTAGCATATGCATCTCATCTAACATTCTTGTTACTTCATCAAATGCTTGCCTCATATTTACTATGAAAGGGCATATAATCATGGGTAATTTATACATATGTCCTTTCTTCATAGGCACAAAATGAATCTGATCAACATTTAGGCTCTGTCTAATGAACTCTAAAACAAAAAGCCTCATTGGTACAAACGTTGGGAGTCTATAAGGCTCAACACTTGCTCCATATAGCCTTATTCTAGAATATTCCTAAAAAACAAACCAATCTCAATATTTGTAATTGTTTCCTAAATGTAGAAACTCCCTAACTTTAGGTAAGAAATAGGGAGGAGGAACTCCATTCAATATTTTATATGCAATTTGCATGTAATAGCTAGAAAAATCAAACAACCCAGCCTCATTTTGATCCCTTCTAACTACATCTATCCAGAATATCACTGATTACCTTCTTTTGTTTACATCCATAATATTTAGACCTAAATGCATGAATTCTTCCACATTCTGACATAAGAAAAAATATACAATCAATGAAGGAAATATGAAAGAAACTTTTCATGAAAGCTCATAGGCTCTGAATTGATTGCTTCCTGCCAATATGATGGAATATCTAGCACCATTCCTGGCTTCATCATCATGGAAAACATCTATAGAACTGATTTATCGACTATGTTATCATCATCTTTACCCAGAATTTTCGCAATGGTACTTAATAAGGGATGAGTTTCTGCATCGAAAACCTCCATAGCAAACTCTTTATAGTCTGGCTAAAAATGCTTTGTGTCTAGCTTTAAATAAAACATAAACTGATTAAACACTTCACCTGCAATATTTTCATAATAATGTACTAGTGAATCATCAGAAAATTGGATGGTTGACTCTGACTCAGGATAGCATAGGGCTTGGTGAATTAAGCGGGTAGATACTTGCAGAACGTTCTCTCCTTAGGAATTCATGACAAAACACTTCCCTGAATACATGACAGAGACCAACCAATAGATAAATTTAGGGAAAAGATGAGTCTTTGGAATGAATGTAGACAAACTTCCAGACTTGACCATGGTAGAATACACAGGGGAAGCATTATCATTCAGGATAACTTGCTGATAGAAAGGGAGGTGAATTATAGAACACAAGGTGTCTTGAATATCCCTCCCAGTATCCATGAGAGGGATATGGGTAGTTGAACCTGATAGGGACAACCATTTAGCCATGGCTGAAAAATTCTGCAGGAATAATTAACGGGGTGGTCAAATTTGTGTAGGTAACGTAAAACTGAAATAGGGTGCAGCATGACAAATTACAAATAATTTGAAAACAAGTGAAAATCTTACTTAAATAGGTGGCGTGGCTTTTAAACTAAATGCTGACAAGACGTGCCAACGAGCCATTGATTCTACCCGATGTGGAAGACAGTTGTGACCAACTCAGCGTCTTACGTCACTACAGTGGCTCTCGAGGTATGAAGGAAAACTTTGGCACGTGCCCCCACACTTAATCTTCGTCGTTCATCTCAGTTATCCCCACAGTCAATCCAGTTAACTGTAGAGGCACTCGTTTTGATATCCTTTGTGTTGTTTGTGCCCGCGGGTTGGACCTTTTGATAGAAAATTTAATTATCAATGCTTTCCGCCCATCAAATCAATCGATGTTTAAACATCAAATATGAAGCCTAGTTCTATAAAGTTTAAATGTTTAAACCTTAACTCAAATATAGTGAAAATACATATTTTTTCATGCTAAAGTATAATATTTTGATACTTTAACATATTTTCCAACAATTTCTTATTTTTATATTTTCAAATATTTAAAAATAAAAGGATATGCATATGATCCACAACATCTGGCTCCACTTGGGGATAGTGTTTTTTGCCACGAAACGCTAAGTACCTGTAGATCAGTGCCTTCACTTCGGGAATGGAGTCAAAAATTTCTTGATGAGAAATATACAATGAGAGGAAACTGAATATGTACAACAATGAAATAATTCCCTTTAGTGATGGAAATAATGTTTCAGATACTACCCATTTATAGGCAGTTCTATTGCTTCTCCATCAAGGTCTTCCAACATGAAAGTATTATTTGATCTAGCTTCAGAGATTTTGTAAGGACCATACCATAAAGGATCAAATTTACCATGTTTCCCTTTCTCTTCCCTCCTGCTATCCCATCTTAATACCAGTTATCCATCCTGAAACATGATTTCTCTTGCCTTTCTGTCAAAAATAGACTTCATTTTCTCCTGATAAGTGACTAAATTGTCTTTGAATTTATTTTTTATTTTACTCAATTCTATCACCTTATTTAGTATCCTTATCAAGGAATTAGGTTCCTCTTGAGAGTATTGAAGAAAATAAATTATTGGTCTTTCTAGCTGAGTGGGAAACAAAGCCTGAGCACCATATACCAATCCATAAGGAGACTTACCATTGGATCTTTTAGTAGTCATCCTTACTGCCCATAAAGCAAAAATCAACTTTGAATCCCAATCCTTCTGGTTCTCATTGATTGTTTTCCTCAAGATTTTCACCAATGTTTTATTAGATGATTATGCTAATCCATTTCCTTGAGGATAATATGTTGTAGAGTGGGATAATATTACATTATAAGTCTGAAAAAAATTTATGAACCTAACTGAGTTGAAAACTTGAGCATTGTCTGTTACAATCTTTACTGGGTACCCAAATTTTCTAAAAATATTCTCTTCTAAGAACTTCATCACAACCAAATCATTTTCTTTTGTAGTAGGAATTGCCTCTACTGATTTTTTAAAATAATCAGTAGTAGTTAGAAGCCATTCAAACTTCCCACTTAATGGTGGATTAATCTCTCCAATGAAATCCAATCCCCATTGTCTCAAGCGTTATTCAATAAACACAAGAAAGAAAGGTAAAGGAGCTAACCTTTTCTTTTATACAAAGAATTGGAATTTCTGGCAACTTCTAACAGTTCTATATACATCAGCAAATAAACATGGCCAATAAAAACCTGATTTAAGAATCTTATGAGTGGTTACTTTCTAGCTGTAATGACCTCCACACAAGAATTCATCATATTTGATATTTAAGGGTTTGATCATAAATAATTGAGGGTTATTCAAACAAAGATATATATATATATATATATATTCATGACATTATCATATAAATGTATTAAGCACTGATTCACAGACAATTCCACTGCCTAGAAGTAAAAAGGATATCCAAAGGTTTCTGGGAAAAATCATTTTTTTTAGAAGGTTTGTTCCGAATTATGCTGAGATTGTCAAGAGAATAATAGATATGTTAAAAAATAATGCTGAAGTAAAATGGGACAAAGATGCAAGAGAATCATTCGGCAAAATTAAATAAGCTCTTCAAGAAGCTCATGTTTGATCAACCCAGATTACTTGAAGCCTTTTCAAATCTTCTCATTTGCATAATCCTCTACTATTGTTGTTGTGTTATTACAAAAGAATGTAGAAGGAAGTGAAAAACCTGTGTCCTTTTTACTTCTAGGCAATGGAATTGTCTATATAGCTCTAACCCTTGTTGGATCAATCTTCACTCGTTGATTTGAAAGTATGTGACCCAATAACTTACCTTCTTCTAAAGCAAACAAATATTTCTTGGGATTTAATGATAATCCAAATTTTATAGATTTCAAGGAGGCTTTCTGCAGATGCTCTAAGTGCTCAGCATCAAAACCTGAAAAAATAGTAACATCATCATGATAAATGACTACAAATTTATCACCCACAAAAGCAAATGGCATCCTGGCAAACATGAATGTTCCCCAAGGTGTGGTGAAAGCAGTTTTCTTTTGATCTTCCTTCTCTATAGCCACCTGATTATACCCAGAAAAACCATCAACCATGGAAAACCTGAATGCTCCAGTTACTTTATGTAGAAAAAAATCCGTCTTTGGGAAGGGATAGTTATCTTTTAGGGAAACTCTATTCAAATTTCTGAAAACTAGACATAATCTTATCTCTCCATTTTTCTTCCTGACTGGTACCAGATTGGAAACACAATTTGAATATCTTAGTGGAACTATGATTTTTTCTTGCAAAAGTTTCTTTCCCTCTTTTTCAATTGGAGCCAGCAATAGTGGGTTAATTTTTCTGAGCTTCTACTTGTGTGGCTTAACCCCATATTTCAGTGGTATTTTATGCTGAATAATATCTAGATCATAAGTTTTCAAATCTTCGTATGACCATGAACTGTTTAAAAAGATCTACATACCTTTTTTTGTACTCCTTAGGAACTCCTTTAAACAATATGAATATTTTAGGTTCATTTTGAGTTCCTAAATTATAGTCCTCCATTTCTCCATCTTGGGATATTTTTTTATGGTTCATTGCCACATAAATAGCATCAAACAATCTCTCAAGAGGTACCAAACCTCTGGGAAAAATATTATCCTTCAACTGAATTATCTTCTAATCACCAATTGAATGTTTCAGATTTTTAGACATATCACTTTGACCACTTTCATCAACTTCTAAATCAATTGGACTTTCTTCAAAATTTCCAATCATTGTAAAAAATTGATTAATTTTCTCATCATCCTCAAAAATTGCCAATGTTTTACATTATCAGGGATTGAAGTTTTATATTTCAATTCAATTTCATATCTCAACCTTGGATTAATTGGTGGCCTAAATGTACTGGCTACAACTACCAATGAATCTTACATTCTATTCTCTTCTCTTGGAATAAACTGTAAATTGAAAGCTTCAAAATAATTTTCAACTATATCCCACAATTCATTTCTATAAGACCTCAATCTATGATGTTTATTCTGGCACCAATTCTTAATTTTTCTTATGATTAATAAAGAATCACCAGAAATAAATATAGACTGAATTCCCATATGTTTAGCTATTTGGAGAATTAGAATCAATGCTTCATATTCAGCTACATTGTTAGTAGATTCAAATTCCAATTTGAAGGAAAAAGGTAAAAAGTTACCTTCAGGAGATATAAATATGAATCCAGCTCCAGTACCCTCCTTAGAGAATAAAGCATCAAAATAACACTTCCACATTTTATTTGAACACAACTCTTTATGTACATTGGCTGAAGAGAGCTTCTCTTGTGAATCTTCAGCAAATTTTTCATCTTCATGCAGCACGAAATAGGAGAGATCCTCTTTCTCTTGACCATAAATGGGGGAATTACCTGCATCTTTCTTGGTAATAGTTTTCAAAAATCTGGTTTCTCTGTATAACCTCCTTTCCTGCCCATCAAAAACAGGAATAATGGCATATGTGAAATCCAATTTCAAAACTCTTCCAAGCTTTGCCCCCCAAAATCTAGACAACAACATACCAAATCTGGTCGGAATATCTGCTACTACCACATCCATCATAATACTCTTAGTTGGAATTTGAGCTAAGGAAACAACCATATCTTTGATGATACCTACACACTTCACCCTTTTTGAATCAAAGTAATAAAGGTATCTATATGGCTTGGTGATTTGTAAATTTAACTCTTTCATCACAGACAATGGCATTAGATTATGTGATGCACCAGAATCTAGCATACAGTTATGTAAAATAAAATCATGCAACAGAATTGATATATAAAAAGGTGGAATGGAAGAATCTACCTCTTCAACATGAGGTCCAAAAGTAACCACTATTTTCTCTTCTTGTAGATTCACTATATCACCCACCTCATCAAACTGAGATAAAGTAATAAACTCTGCAGTTTCTTTCTTGTAACCAGGTGTTTTAACCAACTGAAGAAGTGGTACTTGAATCTTTAATTTTTTTAATTCTTTAGACAGATTGAAAGTTTGATTTTGTTTTTTTAACTTTTCAGGTTCTTCTTGGTTTTTATTTGAATTTGCATATTGATCAGGAACAATAAAAATATTCTCCAAAATATTAGGGTCATTAGATTTTACTTTGGAAGTCTCACCTTATTGCTTCTCTTTCTCTTTTTCTTGATTCATGGGCTACTTCCCCTTATCTGAATTTTTAATTGAATTCTTTTGTGGTGGAGTCGCCATTGGAGTAAGTACTGATTATGTTTCCTTTTCTTCATCATCCAAAATTCTTGACCTCTTTTTTTACCTCAAATCATATTTTTTATGCAACTCTGCTTGCATAAAATCAGTAAACTATTTGCAATAATCATCCATTTCTTCCTGATCAAAAGAGACATAAACTTCTTTACATTCTTCTACATATTCTTTCTCACTTTCTTCCTCTGTTTCACCATCCTCCATATACATAGCAGAAATTTGATCTTCATCTTCTTTCTGATCATTATCAACATAATGTGATGGTGTTGCCTCTATATATAAAGGTGCTTGGACTTGGTCTTCATCTTTTCTTTCTCTTTGTAGAATATGTAGGGGTTATTTTCTAAATTGGTGATTGAAAACCCCTCTGTTTTATTGTGCAGGTTTCTTGTTATCTAATTCCATCTTTAGTAATTTGTTTGACAAATTTTTAATGACCTTAGTCATGTCATCTATCCTTTTATCTTGTGATGAGTCTTCTTCTTTATATTTTCCTTTGTCTCGAACCTTTCCAGCAGCAGTCATGTTTGCCTCAATCTCTAAGGCATTGGTTTGAATCTGTTCAAGAGTGGAGGCTGTTCTTTCTCTCAAGGTAAAACTAAGATCTGAAACAAATGCCCCAACAAAAAAAACCCTTGCTCCAATAGGAGGAGATTTCATTTCCACAGGAAAACTATTGTACAACTTATTTAATATTTTGATAAAATCACTCATGCTTTCATTTGATTGTTTCTTTATAGAATTAAACTCTGTTAAAGAATAACCATGGTCTTTTTTTTCACCCCATCTATGGATGAATTGTCTTTCTAATTCATCCCAATAATTGATTGAAACATTTTCTAATCCTTTGAACCACTTTCTTGCCTCTCCTCTTATAGACTGCAAAAAAAATATTATTCCAACATCAATATTTTCTACATTAAAGTTTTCAGCAAAAGTGTAAAACAAAGGCAAGTGTTGTTCTGCAGTTATTTCATCTTCACCAATAAATCTAGGAAGCAACTTAAGGTACTCCTGAGGCATTGCATTCATTGGTTGGGGTAGATTTAATGGTGCATATCTATTCATCAAGAAAGTAGGGGCTACCATGTTTATTCCCTGATGGATTGCTCCTTAAGAGGGGGTAAAATGAATACTAGTTGTAGATGGGGATAAAAGGGGTGGAACAACTGATATGGGAAGGGGTATATGAACAATAGCAAAAGAAATAGCAACTGTACATTGATATTCTGTGAATGGAAACGATACAGACTCAAAATATAGTTCTTCTAATGTGGGTTCTTAGAAATGAATGGGTGAGGGTAAGGATTCTTTTTCCGATAAAATGAGTTTCCAGGAAATATCCTTGCATGGTAAGATATGAGAACTGCTTCCTGGTGCAAGTAGTGTGGCATCAGGTGTAGATTTTTTGTTTTGTTTTCTGACCCTTCTTTGAAACTAACTTTTCTGGATCTGACAGAATAGGGAATTTTTGCTGAGACGTATCTGACCTTGTGTGAGACCTCTTAGCAGCCAGAATTTTTTAAAATAAAGCACAACTTATTATTCCCTCCTCTATGAACAACTAGAAGAAATATGAACAAAACCCAGGGAAAACTTCGAGTCTTCTTTCCATGGCAATGGTGCCAATTAATGTTGTACCTTAAGAGACAATACCTGAGCTGTGATAAGGAATTAGTGCTTAAGGCATTTATATGAAAATGTCACAAATATATATGTCTTTATTTTACTAACCCTCAAGTATTTATGATCAAACCCTTAAATATAAAATATGATAAGTGTTTTTGAGTTAAGCAGCTGAAAACATAAACAATCAAATCCACACAGCAGAAAAACAAAGAAGACAAGAAGATTTTAATGTGGTTCACCCAACCAATCTGGGCTACATCCACCAAATAGAGGCATCGAAAATCTCATTCATCAACTGAAAAATACAACAACAGAGTTTCTCATCTGCTCTTCCACTCACCTCATATCCCTCATCATGCTCATTTTCCTCTACGGGCTTACATTTTACAACTGGGAGTAGAAATTTAATAATAAATACAATCACAACAAAATAGGATGCAATAAATCCACATTAGGATTAGATGGAGTCAATTTAGCAACAAATCCTATTGTTTTCACATTCATGAGATTTTTGTTGATCAACGGTTGTCATTGATGTCAACCCAAGCAGCACCAGGGGCTAACCCAATATTGCATGGGAATTTTGACCTACCAAATTAATATATTTTGGGTCAATAATTCTTTTGATGGTTTCTACTTGTTGAGATGTTTCCGTTGATATATGGCATGCCATGTAATTCTTCACGGTTTGAGAGATATTCATGTTTGAAGTTTGTACCCCCAGTTAGTGGGCTAAAACCCCATTGGGTTGGGGCATGGGTCATTGAAAAGTCATAATTAATATTTTTTAAGCTCCTAAAATCCCTCCCACGTTCACTTGTTGAAGCCCCTCTCAACTTAAGCATTCATATATATTGTGATCTTCATTTCCTCCTTAGGCATGGGATTCGGCCATCTAAAATAGGTCATCATGGAATTTTCGCTCTAACTTTTGTTCTACTAAGGCTCAAAAGCTGAAATTTTTATGAGGTGAAGAAAAAATCCCGAGGAATCTAAAATAAACATTTCAGATTAGGTTACACAATATGTTTTGAGCTATGATCTGTGGAAGTAAGGGTGTTTGCAGGCTCCTGAAATTCATCTCAAAGAAGTGACCTTGGGAAAATCGTCATAGCTCTCTCTCTGAGTATTGGATTGGAATTCCGTAAAAAGTGGCAGATATTTCACAGTATATTTTTTTCTCTCTATCAATTTCAGAGGCAAATGAAGAAACAGTGACACTTGGCATGCCGTACAAGTGCGCTCTACTGAAATAGTCCATAATTATGGCAGTGTGAGAAATTGGGTATAACTCTCTCTTGAAGAATCCAAATTGGGTCAGACCTATGGAATTGTAAAGAAGACTCAAAGGAATACTACAGGACCGAAAATCAGATATTGAGAATCTGAAATAACAGAGATACACCAGATTCAATATCATGCTCCTAGAAGGCAAGAAAAAGCTAGATCATGTGTTGTCAAGGGTTGCAAAGGACCAAAATTTCTACAGCAGCAAAGCAAAGCAAGGTGCAGCAGAGGATATAATGACAAGAGAACCAACCAAGGTGCATAACAGTAGCAAGATTTTCATCATATGAAATCTTCAAGTGGGTAGCACTGCATACAATCACTGTAAAGGTATCATTGTACTTAGTAATTGTAAATACATTATTGTACAAATTGTACTAGTATCTATCTGCCAAGGGTTGAAGAGGCAGTGTTGGGAGGTCTAGGATCATCATTAGGTGGTTGTTTCAAAGTTTGGGTTGTGGTCTAGTATATCTTCTTCTTCTCCATCATTCTATATCATTGTAAAGTTGACCATTTTCCTTGGTATGGGAGTCCATTCTTCTTTTATTCTTCTATAGGGTGGTAGGGTGGTGCTAGGGTGAGTTGTAGCTTATTGGGTGTTGGGGCATCCATTCAGTTGACTACTGAAGAATCTTAGACGTTGGAGTGTCCAGCCAATGGGAACTGGAGAAGAATGCTTTTCTAGATTCTAGGAAGTTGGAGCTTTATTTTCAATTGGAGTTTAATATTAAAGAATTATTAGAAAAGCATTAGGTGGTTTTTTTCCTGGAGTGGGTTTCCACCTTAAAAACTGTGTGCATTTGTGTTCCTCTTGTTTACTGCTCTCATTATACAAACACTGAGAATAATTGAAGATTAACTAATGCTCTAATTGAAAGGAATATTGATTCACCCCCCCTCTCAATATTTCCAACAATTGGTATCAGAGCTTGGTTCCTTCAATAGCAGTTTAACAGCTAGAAGGAGGTCATGGAGCATACCAAGAATGGTGTACCTCTATTCAATGAAAATAATTATGCACTCTAGAAAGGAATAATGGAGGTCTATCTCTTGGTGCAAGGTTACGAAGTATGGAACACTGTTCAAAATGGATTTACATCAACCGCGGATGAACATTAAGGTAAGAAAAATTGGTAAATGATGCAAAAGCAAAGAATATTATTATCAGTGGACTTATTGAATCTACTTATCATAAGGTATTGGGTTGTAAAACCGCCAAAAATGTATGGGAAAAGCTTGAGAATATATATGCAGGTGACTCAAATGTCAAAGAAGCAAAGATTCAAATCTATAGAGAAAAATTTGAGCAACTCAGAGTGAAAGAATATTGCAACATTGCTACACATTTCCAATACGTTGATGAAATAACCAATACTCTGGAAGGATTGGGAGAGCCAGTTGACTAGAAGACTATTATATGGAATATTCTTAGAACGTTACCAGGGAGATTCAACCCAAAGGTATCGGTCTTAGAATATAGTGCAAATCTAGACAAACTCAGCAAGGAAGAATTACATGGAGTTCTCATAGCATATGAAATGAGACTTGATGAAGGAAAGGGTACTTCAAATCTAGAAACTGCGTTCATTGCATCTAAGCAAACCAATAAGGACAAACAACCTTCAATTGAAATGAAATGCACCTGCAAGTGTGAAGAAAAGGGAGATGATGGAGAAGGTCTTTCAGATGAATAATATGCTTACTTTATGAGAAAACTAAAACCTGGAAAGGGAAAATTCAAAGGTAAACTTCCATTGATATGTTTCGGTTGTGGTGAGGTTGGGAATTTCATAAAAAAATGTCTGAAAAAAAGTGATGGCAACTCAAAAGGAAAGAAAGGCTTTAAGGAATTCAACAAGCAAGACAAAAGAAAGGATCCAACAGGAACTTTCTCTCTAAGGAAGATAGCTCATCATCCGATGAAGAAAGTGATAGAAAAGAAGAAGCCAATGATAAAGTTTTGTTTATGGCCAAGCACAATAAACAAGAAGTATCAAACAATGAAGAAGAAGGGTTGACCATAGAATAATTTTATGAGGAGGCAATCAAGCTTATAAAATAGCTCAATGCTGAGAAGATCCGTTCCAACACTCTTGAAGAATAAGTTCAAGGTCTCTAAATTGAGTTTGAAGAACACAAATGTATTGAAGAGTCACTTCAAAAGAATTTGGAAGAAAGCAACTAAGAAAGGGAAGCATTCGAAGCGAAAGTAGTCTCACTGCATAAGGAAGTGAAGAAGGGAAAAATTGTCCAAAACTATGGAAACAGCTCAAGGGCATTGGAAGAACTCATCAACAATCAATGATCTTACAGCGATAGAACTGGCCTCGGTTACAAAGAAGAAGAAGCAAGACCTTCTACAACAAAATACAATGAACCTATGAGATATGACATACATGAAGACTTCATTGGACAAGATTTGCAAGCACATCCTTGGAAGATGATTCCTTGATGAAGACGTTCATCTAGGTACCAACTTATTTTTCATGGCTATTGTTATTCATGTGGAAAATTTGGTCATAAAGCGATAGAATGTCACACGTACCCTATGAACCAATAAAATTCCAAGAGATTCTTCAAATATGAACCTCCCAGGGCTCAACGAAACATAAATAGATTTGAAAATTTAAGAAATAATATGGAATGTTACAAATGTTAGAACTTTGGACACATAGCTAGAGACTACAGACTTGAAAATCCTCCAGAAGAATCTTTGAAGCCACAAAATGAACGAACATGGAAGAAGGAGAAGATTGATAATTGTGCTCTCGCCC
The DNA here is from genome assembly GCA_034641835.2 of Pinus albicaulis. Classification (NCBI taxonomy): domain Eukaryota; kingdom Viridiplantae; phylum Streptophyta; class Pinopsida; order Pinales; family Pinaceae; genus Pinus; species Pinus albicaulis. The sequence goes on along the minus strand of CM076571.1, from coordinate 115,064,947 downwards.
TCAAGGCTCAAAAAAAGAAATATGTGTGGTATGTTGACAGCGGTTGCTCAACACATATGACTGGATATAGAAGAAAATTTGTATCTTTGAAAGAGAAGAAGGATGTAACCATATCCTTTGGAAATGATGGATCTTCAAATGTTATAGGATCAGGTATCGTCACTCTCGGAAGCAAAGATATTATAGCCAAGAATGTTCTATTGGTTTAAAACATGAAACACAATCTGCTCAGTGTTGGAAAAGTGTGTGATCAAAGACACACAATGATATTCAACTCCACAAAATGTGAAATCAGGAAAGGAAGGTATGGTAAAATTGTGGCTACAACAAGTCAAGCTCCAAACGAGATATATGTTCTGGATGAAGCAACTAAAGCATGTCTACTAGCTAAAGAATATGAAAGCTAGTTATGGCACAAACGAATGGGTCACATAAACTTTGACAATCTTGTCAAGATAAGCAAAAAGGAAGAAGTATGAGAAATTCCGAAAAACTCAAAACCTTCCAACACACTATGTGAGGCATGCCGGCATTGCAAGCAGACAAAATTCCAATTTAAAACAAAAGAACACTTTGCATCACATCCATTGGAATTGATACATACTGATCTGTGTGGTCCTGTGAGAACAAAAGGCTTAGACGGAGAATTATATTCCATGTTAATGATAGATGACTATATCAGGATGACAGCCGTCAGTTTCCCAAAGAAAAAATCTAAAGCATTTGAGTGCTTTAAGATCTACAAGGAGTTGGTTGAAAATGTAACTGATTTGAAAATAAAATGTTTAATATCAGATAATGGTGGAGAATTCACTTCCAAATTATTTCAGCAATAATGTGACGAAAATGGAATAAAAAGGAAATTTTCAACATCATGAACACCTCAGAAAAATGGAGTTGCTGAAAGAAAGAACAGAACCGTATATGAAATGGGTAGAACAATGTTGAAGGACTCAAAATTGGATGAAAATTCTGGGTTCAAGCAATTGATACGGCAGTCTTCATTATCAACCGAAGTCTTCTCAGAAATAATTGAAACAAGACTCCATATGAATTATGGAAAGGAAAACCAACTAATGTAAAATATTTCAGAATCTTCAAAAGAAAATGTTATATCAAAAGAGAAGATCAAAATTTGGGTAAGTTTGAATCGCGTTTTGATGAAGGTATATTTGTTGGTTACTCACGCAAAAGAAAGGCCTATAAATGCTATAATCTAAGAAGAAAATAGATAGTGGAGAGCATAAATGTTACATTTGATGAAGATGGTGTTCTAGTGAGTAATGATGAGGATCTAGAATCTTTGAACCTTGAGACAAAGGCTGAAAAAGACACAGATAAAATTGTAGAACAAGAAGCAACTATCAACGAGGAAGAAGTAAACAATGATCATCAAGATATACCAGAACAACAACAAGAATATCCTCCAAGGAGAACAAAAGAGTGGATTCAAAAGAACCATCCATCAAATCAAATAATTGGTGACATAAATGAAGGTCGACAGCTTCGTTCATCATAATAAGATCACGTTTCTTTTCTAGCAACCTTTGAGCCAAGTAGTTTTGAGGAAGCCAACCAAAATGAACATTGGGTAGCAGATATGAATGAAGAATTGGATCAAATTGAGAAGAATAACACCTGGGAATCAGTTCCACAACCAAAACATAAAAATGTCATTCGGACTAAATGGGTGTTTAGGAACAAATTGAATGAAGATGGGCAGGTTACCGGAAACAAAGCAAGATTGGTTTGCAAAGGCTATGCACAAGTGGAAGGAATTGATTTCAACGAAACATTTTCACCAGTTTCCAGAATGGAAGGCATCCAAATGTTTTTTGCCTATGCATGTTCAAGAAAAATGAAATTCTACCAAATGGATGTTAAGTCAGCATTTCTGAATGGAGAATTAGAAGAAGTTTACATCGAACAACCTGAAGGTTTTCTACTATCACAAAAAGAAGACTATGTCTGCAGGTTAAAGAAGGCTCTATATGGTCTCAAGCAAGCTCCCAGAGCATGGTATGCTCGTCTTGATGGATATTTACATCAACAAGGGTTCAAGAAAGGTACTGTTGATAGCAATATTTATGTACAAATAGATAAATATAATTTAACAATCGTTCAGGTATATGTGGATGATATAATATTTGGTAGCAATGATGATCGACTAAGTAAGAACTTTTCTATAAACATGCGAAATGAGTTTGAGATGTCTTTACTTGGTGAGCTCACATACTTCTTAGGGCTTCAAATATCTTAGCAAGAGAAAGGAATATTTATATGTCAAGCCAAGTACATCAAGGAAATCCTCAAGAAATTCAAAATGGAAGATTGCAAACCGGTCCTTACTCCAGTGCTAACAGGTTGCAAATTGAGCATAGACGACTCATCTAAGGATGTGGATCAGAAGTTGTACAGATCTATGATTGGTAGTCTTCTATATGTAACAGCCTCTTGGCCAGGTGTTATGCAAGCAGTTGGACAAGTAGGAAGATTCCAAGCAACACCAAAAGAATCACATATTGTTGTCGTCAAAAGAATTCTTCGATATCTAAAGGGAATATAAGAATATGGTTTGTGGTATCCCAAGGGTAACAATATCATTATTCAAGCCTTTACAAATGCAGATTGGGCAGGAAGTGTTGATGATCGTAAGAGTACTAGTGGAGGAGCATTCTATCTAGGTGGTTGTCTCGTATCATGGTTGAGAAAAAAGAAAACTTCAATTTCGTTATCTACAGCGGAAGCAGAACACATTGTAGCACCATCATGTTGTACTCAAGTAGCACCATCATGATCAGTTTTTACCTTGAAGTGTCTTCCCATTAGGTAAGTTCGCCATTTCTTTAGTGCATGTAGTATTGCTAACATTTCCTTCTCATAAATAGGTTTCTGTAAATACTTTCCTTTGATTGGACGACTTTCAAAAGCAATGGGTCTTCCTTCCCGCATTAAAACTGCACCAATTCCATTTCCTGAGGCATCACATTCCACAATAAAGGTTTTTGTAAAGTCTGGTGTAGCTAAGACCGGTGCTAGGCACATTGCCTCTTTAAGACGTTCGAAGGCCTTAGTTGCTTCAGGAGTCCATGAAAATGCATCTTTCTTCAATAATGTTGTTAGAGGTGCTGCTATTCTCCCATAATTCTTAACAAACTTGCGATAATACCCCGTTAACCCGAGAAATCCTCGCAACTGCTTTATGGTTGTGGGGACTTTCCATTCCTTAATGGCTTTAATTTTGTTAGGGTCTACTTTAACACCCCCGTGAGATACAATATGACCCAGATATTCCACCTCTTGTACTCCAAAGAAACATTTGGATATTTTTGCATATAATTGTTTCTCCTGCAATAGTTTGAGCACCCTGTCAACATGTTCAACATGATCCTTCCAAGACCTGCTATAGATTAGTATATCATCAAAAAATACTAGCACAAATTCTCTAAGGAAGGGTTTGAAAATGGAATTCATCAACCCTTGAAATGTAGAAGGTGCATTGGTAAGGCCAAAAGGCATGACCAAAAATTCATAATGACCCTCATGAGTTCGAAATGCCGTTTTTGGAATATCTTCAGTCTTCATTCTAATTTGATGATATCCTGAACGAAGACCCAACTTGGTAAAATAAATTGCTCCATGTAATTCATCCAATAATTCATCAATCACAGGAATGGGAAATTTGTCTTTAATGGTGAGCTTATTGAGTTCCCTATAATCCGGACACATTCGCCATGATCCATCCTTCTTGTGTACCAATACTACAGGAGTAGAGAAAGAACTTTGACTAGGTTGAATTATACCCGCCTCTAACATTTCTGCAATCATATGTTCAATTTCGCTCTTTTGGAAGTAAGGATATCTATAAGGCCCGATGTTTGGAGGAACACTTCCCGGAATCAAATGAATAGCATGATCATGATCATGAATAGGTGGGAGTCCTTTGGGAGTTTCAAACACCTTGGAATGATTGTCCAAGACTTGTTGGAGATCTGCAGAAATAGATGATTTTGATGTCGGGACTTCTAGTGAGCATAATTGTGCAATTACGCCTCGTTGTTCTTTCTTTAGAAGCTTTGTCATGACATTAGAGCTTATTATCCTTCCCGGCTTCCCTTCAATACCCCGTAATTCGACTTCCTTTCCTTCTGAGAAAAATTTCAAGAAAAGTTCTTGAAAATTAAAAGCTACCGTCCCCAAAGATTGTAACCATTGTACTCCTAGTACAACATCAGCACCTCCCATAGGAATGGCAAGCATTGGACTAATCAATACATATTCCCCCATGGTTAGCTTGATATTATGGCATTTTCCAGAGCAATTTGTAGTTCCTCCATTTGCAACCATCACTTGACATTCTAGTGCTGGGTATAGGAAACAATTTAATTCCTTGGCTACCTTATAATGAATAAAATTATGGGTGCTACCTGAATCAATCAACACTATTACCCTTTTCTTCTTTATATGTCCTTCTATCTTGAGAGTTTGGGGAGTGGTAATTCCTGCCAGCGCATTACATGATATGGTCGGATTCATTTCTTCTTCTTCTAGGGGTGGTTCCTGGTGTAGATCCTCTTCTTGTTCATTTTCTTCTTCTTCTTCACAATCTATGTAAAATAATTTCTTCTCAGCACACTTATGACCTTTAGTGTATTTGCTATCACAACTGTAGCAAAGCCCTTTTGCTCTTTTTCTTCCAATTGTTGTGGTGTCAACCTTGTAGGTTGTGGAAATCTAGGCGTAGCAACACTTCCTTCTTTATAGAATTGAGTGGTAGGCTTCCTTGTCGCTATAATTTTACATTCAACTTTTCTTGCCAACCTGAATGCCTTCTCCAATGAATCAGGTTCCAAAACACGAACTTCATGTTGGATGTTATCCTTTAGAGTACCTAAGAAGAGATCAATCCTGTGTTCCTCTGGAATATTAGTTACCCTTATATTCAATTTTTTGGAAGTCCTCAATGTGCTGCCCCACTAAACCCTTTTGTTTGAGATTTATCAATTGGCTAAAGAAGGTGTTGCTCTTTGTATCCTCATAATGTGCTATCATTTCCTCCGCAAAAATTGACCAAGTGACAATTTTTTTACGGGAGCAAAGCCATCGATACCATACAAATGTATTTTGTTCTAAATGTAAAGTTGCAATGCGTACCTTTGTGTGTTTTGCACGTTATGGAGATCAAAATATTGCTCCATCTGTAGTATCCATGTTACAGGATCCTTTCCATCAAACTTCCTCATATCCATTTTTGGAATATGGTGGTTCTTCCCGCCAACATTCGAGTTTATGGAATCATGATTAACATTTATTTTGTTCTCATCAGAAGGTTCTTCTCCTATATTTCCGCCATTAGGAATCATTTCTGGTTTTAAGCTTGTCATCAAGCCTTCCATGTATGCTTTTAGATCACTCTTCATGTTTTCCATGTTGTCTTTTATGTCATCCATCTTAGCTTCCATGCCCACTTCCATGCCGTCCATCTTAGCTTCCAAACCAATCATCTTAGCTTCCACGCCTTTCTTCAAACCATCCATCTTAGTTTCCACGCCTTTCTTCAAAACTTCCATTTCATTTTTTGTTGTTCTTTGCGAGAGTGAAATTTGCTCTTGTAATTTTGATATGTCATGTTGCCATTCTTCATCTTCATGAGTCATAGTAGAGCCTTCTGAAGGCTTAATGGGTGTTGAATTCTTTTTAGGGGCCATTTTAGAATCCAATATTGATATCTATTCTAAAAGATGCCCTTGGAATCAATTCAACTTGATTCTTCAAACAAGACTTATGCAATTCAGAAAAAAAAAAATACACACCTTTTACTATCTTTTAGGAGATCGATATTGAAATTGAATTATCTCTGTAATTGAAAATCTTCGATATCTGAAATTCAGCCCTGTAGTAGCCCTCTGAAGCTTCTTTCAAATGCCATAGGTCTGACCTGATTTTGATTCTCCAAGACAAAGTTGTGTCCAATCTCCCACAATGACCTAATTCTGGACTGGTTCAGTAGAGCGAACTTGTACGACCTGCCGCGTGTCACTGTTTTTTCCTTTGTCTCTAAAATGGATAGCAAAGAAACTACAGGCCGTGTACTGGTGGCCAATTTTTACGGCACTCCAATCCAATCTTCAGAGAGAGAGTTATTAAACTTTTCCCACGATCACCTCTTTGAGATGAAATTCAGGAGCCTGAAAAAGCACTACCTTCCACAGATCATATCTCCAAAAATATTGCGAACCAAGATCTGAAATTTTTTGAAGAATTTCCTCAGGATTTCAGCTTCGTACCATATGAATTTCAGATTCTGAACCTTCGTAGAAACAGCTTTATAGCGAAAATTCCACGATGACCTGTTTAGGAGCTTGAAAAAAGACCTGACTTCCACAGATGATATCTCCGCAAATATTGCGAACCAAGGTCTGAAATTTTTAGACAAGCTTCCTCAGGATTTCAGCTTCGCACCCTAAAAATTTCAGCTTCGGAAACTTCGTAGAAACAATTTTATAGCGAAAATGCCACGATGAACTGTTTGGAGCAGCGAAACCCTAGAATCCAAAGCTCTGATACCAAATGTTGGGTAACCAGCTCCAAAAATAGAAGAAATGAGATATCAACGCCTTAGAAATAAGCCACTTCGAGGGGGCAACCTCCAATACATTACATGAATGAACAATTCTTGGATGATACAATTTACAAAACCTCCTTTCTATATATAGGAGTCCATGGAGCCATAATGTAATCCTAGTGGGCCACAATGTAATCCTAGCCGACCTAACAATAATAATTTAAGGGCACAATAATAACAAAATGGGGGTTACAAGGGTACACTAATAACAATAAGGGGTTTACACTAACAATAATAAGGGGCTATACTAGTGATATAGGGACCTAACATCACCTCAATGAGAACCACAAAACCAGCACACTGCATGAAATTACGCCTTCAAAAATCGCTATGAGCATGAATCACTGCAACAGGTATCTCAACTAGCTCTGATGCCAATTGTTGAGTTAAGCAGTGGAAAACATAAATAATCAAATCCACACAGCAGAAAAACAAAGAGGACAAGAATATTTTAATGTGGTTCACCCAACCAATCTAGGCTATGTCCACTAAATAGAGGCATCGGCAATCTCATTCATCAACTAAAAAATACAACAGTAGAGTTTCTCATCTGCTCTTCCACTCACCTCATATCCCTCATCATGCTCATTTTCCTCTACGGTCTTACATTTTATAGCTGGGAGTAGAAACTGAATCATAAATACAATAAAAAAAAAATAGGATGCAATAACTCCACATCAGGATTAGATGGATTCAATTTAGCAACAAATCATATTGTTGTCACATTCATGAGATTTTCTCTGAAATTAATTAAAAGAAATCTCAACAAATGCTTCACAACGCTACCATTTGTTGATGTTGAATGAAGTGAATAGAAGAAAATGAAAGAAGAAACCCAAAATGATATGTTGCTTTATACATAAAATATCATCTAAAAACCCAGAAGAAATATATGAAAGAAATAGTTAAAACAAAGGAGCGCAAATTAAGTTTTTTAACTCTTAAATACAGAAGTAAAAAGAAACCTATTGCACATAACTTTGTTTTATTCATAGAGATAAAACATAGAATGTAAACTTGAATACATTTCAACATAAACAAAATGCTAGAAACTTGCTTACCCATTTATTAATCTTTGAATCTCTAAGTAGAAAAATATTTGTCTGAAGGTTCAAAACTCGGGACCTTTCCTTCTCTTCAAAATTACATTAAATACAGTAAAAAGAAGTTTGGAACTGCTGTAACCAATCCTAACTACCAAAACTACTTAGGACTTCGAAGGCTATCGATTACATGCCTTGAAAATATCTTATTACAATTACACCGTCTTCAGAAAATAAAACAAATATCCTAATCTATAGGAATTGTTGATGATGTGGCTTCTTTTCCCTAGTCAACTGATTTGTCTTTCTTTGATTTTGATCCTTTTGGCTAGTCTATTGTCCAAGCTCTACATTTTTTCCATATTTCTACCTTCGTCCTGGATGAATGTCCCAAATTTTGACATTCCAATCTGAATGCATTAATTCGATCATAGGATGACCTTTCCGTGAAAATAGTCTTTACCATCCACAAGAATTGAAAATGTCTCTGCAAGAAGTTGACCATTGTTTCTCATTTAAGCACCTGAGTCTTTTCATGCCTGTTAAAAACTTTTCTTTTTGTCAATACTAGTAATTTCTCATAAGAATTCCATGTCAAAATATTTCTTTCAGCTCCCCAACATGATGGCAAGCCTACTCTTGTCATTTTATCAAATGAATTATCAAACTAACTTACTACTTCCTTAATTTCCATTAGATTCTTTTCTGCAGCCTTTTTGAGATCCTTTCTGACAATCATTTTATTAATTTCTACTGCATACAACATTATGTCCTGCATGTCATTCTCCTCTAATTCCTGATCTGATTTAGAATTAATAAAATCAATGAATCTTCTGGCCCAAATGGCTTTATTAATTCCTTTTTGCTTATCAGACATGATTGGTTCTTCACATTCTAAAATAAGGCTTTTCTCTTTTGCAATTATCATCACGAAGCACCAATTAAATTTCATTTCTAAAATGATATCAGTCCAACTGATATCTTTGGCTTGTATCAGTGAGAGATTTCCTTTGAGTATTTCTTTGAGATTTTTAATCTCAGCTTCAGCATTTCAGAAATCCATTTTTTACATGTCAACTTCATTTTCTATGACTTTCATCAACTTAGTTGCAGTCTCCAGATCTGTTTGAGCCTTCTTTCGATCTCTTTCAGTCATCTGCAACTCAGTATTTAATTGAACAAACTGTGCTTGAGGACATTCATCACCTGTAGGAAAAAAAAAGTACAATTATGGTTATCAATATGATTTTGCAATGACATTGCAGTCTGCTTTATTTTGGATATTTCTTCATCTTTCTGCATGATTTTCTGCAACAGATTTTCCTTTTCCTTCTCTACCTCTGCAACTTCTGCAGCCATTGAATGTTCTCTAGTAGGTAATTTTAACTTTTTCCTTAATGTGGATATTTCTACCTCAACACTTTGCATGAATTTCTGCACAACAGCCTTGTCACTGGGGTCTACTCCAATCTTTATAATGATTTTCTTCAATTCCTCATTCTGAACTGTTAATGCTCTTGAGTTAGCCTTCTCTAACTTTAACTGTTTAATTACTTTACCCAACATATTCTCTGCCTTTATTTCTATTGCATTAGTCTTTGTGAGGTCATTTACAATCAAGTGACCTGTTTTGATATGAAAATTCATTTTAGCCATCAGTGGGATTTTCTTCACATCTACAGTCACATTTACAGAGTTGAAACTATTGGAAGAACCAATTGATAGATCTGTAAGATGTGACAGGGAAATTCTAAATTGATCTTTCTCAAGATCCATTACAGTCAACAATCTTGTTTGATCAGCAACAACTTGATGTTCAGCTTGGGCCTCCATGCTGGCCTTTATCCTCTGATTTTTTTCCTCAATTTGTGAAAACAATTGTTTGATCAAGGGCACTTGTTCATGAGAAGCTTCCTGACTCCTGGGTGAAGCAGGAGCATTTTTCTCTTCTCCTAAATGTAAAGAAAAACCAGGTGAAATAGATGTAGGTTCTTTAGATAGTTTTATTCTCTTCTTGGATCCCTGCACCTCATCATCTAGATCAATAACTACTTCTTTGGTTCTTTTAGTTTTTTTCTCCGCTATGATGTGAGTTTGAATGTTTGCACCTATTGAAATCATCACACGTTTACTTCCTAACTTCTCCTATTCTGGCCTACTTTCATGAATGAAAGGAGAGTATCCATTGTCAATTATTATATTTTAAATCACACTATAAGGGTCATAAGCCCAACTTGCTCCTAGTAGCATACGCATATCAAATAACATTCTTTTTACTTCATCAAACGCCTGCCCCATATTTACTATGAAAGGGCCTACAATCATGGGAAACTTATACATATGTCCTTTCTTCATAGGCACGAAATGGACCTGATCAACATTTAGGCCCTGTCTATTGAACTCTAAAGAAAAAAGCCTCAATGTTACAAACGTTAGGAGTCTATAAGGCTCAACACTTGCTCCATATAGCCTTATTTTAGAATATTCCTCAAAAACAAACCAATCTCCATATTTGAAATTTTTTCCTAAATACACAAACTCCTGAGCTTCAAGTAAGAAACAGGGAGGAGGAACTCCATTCAATATTTTATATGCAATTTGCATGTAATAGCTAGAAAAATCAAACAATCCAGCCTCATTTTTCTCCATTCTAACTAAATTTGTCCATAATATCATTGATTGCCTTATTTGTTTACATCCATAATATTTAGACCTAAATGCATGAATTCTTCCACATTTTGATATAAGAACAAATATACAATCAATAAAGGAAATTTGAAAAAACCTGTTAATGAAAGGCTCATCAGTTGCGAATTGACTTCTTCCTGCCAATATGATAGAATATCCAGCACCATTGCTAGCTTCATCATCATGGAAAACATCCCTAGGACTGATTTATCCACTGTATTATCATCATCTTTACCCAAAATTTTCTCAATGCTACTTAATACAGGACGCTTTTCTGCGTCAAAAACCTCCATAGAAAACTCTTTACAGTCTGGCTGAAAATGCTTTTGGTCTAGTTTTAAATAAAACATGAATTGATTAAACTCTTCACCTACAATATTGTCATAATAATGTACCGTCGAATCATCAAAAAACTAGATGGTTTACTCTGACTCAGGATATCATAAGGCCTGGCGAATTGACTGGGTGGATACTTGCAGAACGTTCTCTCCTTGGGAATTCATGACAAAACACTTCCTCGGATACATGATAGACACCAACCAATAGATCAATTTAGGGAAAATATGAGTCTTTGGAATGCATGCAGACAAAATTCTATACTTGACCATGGCAGAATACATAGGGGAAGCATTATCATTCAAGATAAATTGCTGATAGAAATGGAGGTGAATTATAGAACACATGGTATCTTGAATATCCCTCTCAGTATCCATGAGAGGGATATGGCTAGCTAAACCTGATAGGGACAACTATTTAGCCATGGCTGAAAAATTCTGTAGGAATAATTAACAGGGTGGTCAAATTTGTGCAGGTAACGTAAAACTAAAATAGGGTGCAGCTTGAAAAATTACAAATAATTTGAAAACAAGTGAAAATCTTCCTTAAATAGGTGGCGCGAATTTTAAACTAAATTCTGACAAGACGTGCCAGCAAGCCGTTGATTCTACCCAACGTGGAATACAGCTGTGACCAACTCAGTGTCTTACGTCACTGCAGGGGCTCTCGATGTACGGAGGAAAATGTCAGCTGGTGCCCCCATACTTAATATTCACCATTCATCTCAGTTATCCGTACAGTCAAGCCAGTCAACTGAGGAGGCACTCGTTTCGATATCCTGCACACTGTTTGTGCCTGCAGGTTGGACCTTTTGATAGAAACTTTAATTGTCAACTCTTTCCACCCATCAAATCAATCGATGTTTAAACATCAAATATGGAGCCTACTTCTATAAAGTTTAAATTTTTAAAACTTAACTTAGATATAGTGAACATACATTTTTTTTCATGCTAAAATATAACATTTTGATACTTTAACATATTTTCCAACAATTTCTTATTTTTATATTTTCAAATATTTGAAAAATAAAAGGATATGCATATGATCCACAACAAATGGAATCCCAATCAAAATCTGCACCAAGTGGCCACCATATTAGAAGGTTAATAATCATTGTAGAGCCCAGATGTACATATGATTATAATCCATGTAATTAATTTTTGTGGAAACTTGGAGGACCATTAATCAAAACAAAATCCTTATCATGCAAATCTATTTAAGCTAATCTCCAGGAGAAGTTTTCCTCCCTTGAAACATTTCAAGCCCTAAGAAGGAAAGCTGTTGAACCACTTTCTTAGCAGGTCTTGCATTTCCACTATCACTTCCTAGCTCATTCATAAATACATTTCTTTGAGAATCACAATGAGAAAGAACCAAATCATCCAAACATGCACTAAAAGCATCGAAGGATAAAAATTCAATCAAAAAAAGTTCAACTAAATTCAAGCACTTCACTACCGCTCCTGAAACTTCGCACTTAACAATTGCATTACAAATTTGAGTAAGAAAGCTCAAAAATTGTGCTTTATCACCATTGAATAATATAATTTCACTATTTCTTATGAGAAGCCCATTCTCCTCATAGTTCAAATCAAGAGGTAAGTCCTTCCGAAGAAGTTGCCTAGCTGTCCAAAATGGCCCTCCATCATGCACTTTAGTGACTACTGGTTCATGCAAGTTTCCATAAGTCCACATTGATAGCTAATTCAGTGTAGTTTTATCCAACATAGATTTGATATATTATGATGTAATCAAATTTTGGAGGCCCAAGTGTAATCATAGTTTTAAAAACACACAACCCAATATCACCTTGAGCCTACTACTGATTGGGAAAGTTAATCGTCCCACAAGTAATGCGACCACTTGTTATAAGGATCTGGAAAGGGAACTGTAGATAAGAAAGCATTGTCTTCATATATAGTTCATAGCCCTTGTCTACCATATGATCATGCAACTTCAAAGCCTCTAAGATCTTGTTCTCTTTTATTAGCCCATAAATTCTGGTATTGTATGTAATTATGTCAGGCATGCAGTCATTCTCATTCATTTCTTTGAGGAGAAGGAAATATTCATCCAATTTCCATCCCTTGCAATATCCATTGACCAATGCATTATAGGTCACTATAGTTAGCTTTATTCCGCTCATTAAAGATTCACTGAAATCTCTTTAGCTTCATCTAATCTACCTACTTTGGAGAAATTTCCTACTAGCAAGGTGTAAGTATAAAAATTTGGCTTACAACCCTTACTTTTAATTATACTCAACCACACCATGGCCTCTTTAATGCACAAATTTTATGTATTAGAAAGGTAAATCTAGATATTATCTTAGTTTTCATTTTTTGTTTTCAAGTTAGATATTGTTTTCAAGTTTTCACATTTCTAATTTTATTTCAATGTGACAGACTGATCATGGCAATATAGGAACAACCCCAGGACAGGATGATCGCGGGAAGGGGCCAGTTGAAGAACATGTAAAGTTCCACCCTCACTCTATCTTCAGTTATTTTAGTTATTTACATAATTTAAATAATGTTAATTTTGTTCAAATATGCAGACGCCTAGCCATGGTGTGCCTGATGATTCCCTCAACGAGGATGATTTTTATTAATCCCCATGTCTGTTGTTGTTGCTACAAAAAAAAAGCGTTAAAAGAAAAGTTGCACCTTGAGAATTTGGTAGATGTTACGCCTCAAACACTTGAATTAGGAATGAAGATAACACAACTTATGAACCAGCTACAAACATATACGGTAATAATAAAAAATCAAAAGGATATATTTTTTTTTTCTGCATGAGATCAATTGTGATGGTTTGATTTTTAATTTTTACATTAACTAAACTAACAAAAAAATTCTTTTGTATGTAGCATTATCTAACACCTACTGCCCCCGGTGTTGGTGGTAGTGGCAGATAAAGGCAAGATATTGTTGAGGAACCTTCTCATACACCTTCTACGCCTTATGTGGTAGCCATGAAATGCACTCTACCCAAGAATACAACCAGCCAACTGCTAAACATGTTGGCAGTGATGAGGCTGGTATGGCCAACTATATTATTTCATTTCCTGGAGCTACATGTGTCACCTCCACGGAGACCATTGATGGCACGATTTTGGTGAACGATGAAGGTGTTCCTATAATGCACGTACAACTCCTAGGTAGGTTTTAATATTTTAACTATTTCATGTACTCTATCTAAAACATATTTTATCATGATTTTTATTTTTAAATTAATGACAATATCTTTTTTCTGTGTAGGAAAAAATGAGTTCTACAAGTTTTTGGAGAGCAAGGCGTTGGTAATTTTTGGCCCAACCATATGCACAAGGTAGAATTTCTAGAATTCCAACCTGAAAAAAGAACTTCTAGATTATCTAGAAGCCCTTTTTGGGGTGGGCACATTTGATAGAACAGTGGTCGCTCGGGTAGTTGGAAAATATCTAAAATATACCAGAGACACCTATAGGACACAATTGAAAATTAACTCTAGATACAAGCGTCCTCTCACAATTCCAGAGAGGGAGTGGAGAGCACTCATCGATGACGGAAAAGAGAGAAAAGCCAAGAAAGAAGGAAAAATGCTAACTAGACCCGCAAGGTAAATTACAACTTGAATTCAATATCTTTAATTTTCTCTATGTCTAAAATAAAAGTGTGCTACGTCATATATGACTTCAAGCTTTTGATGATACGTTTTCTGACACCTCGAAGGCAACCAAAGTAGGATTAAAAAAAAGGCAATCACAAGCTAGGCCAAGGCGGCTACTTGAAATTAGCCACAATAATTGTAAGTAGCTAAACATATTATAATTAATTGTATCACCTTCAAAAAAAATTGTAATGACATAAAAATAGCATTAAAAATACACAATCATATGTAATGTAGGGTGATGAATTTGGAACAGAAGCCACAGAGGAAGATAGAGAGATCTCTTTTCGTTCCGGCTATCAAGCCATAGTTGAGCATCGTAGAATCTTGGGACAGGTCCCAAGATCCAGAATGCCTGATAAGGTAAAATGTTAACCTTTCAATATGTTTGTTTTCGTCCATAAATTTAATGTCTAACAACTTTATTTAAATCAGGGGAGAAACTCTTTCAACGATCCAAATAACCCAGTTATAGAGCAATGCGTTGAGAGTGAAATATTGCCAAAAGTACATGGTCCTCACGTGCAACCTAATCATTGTAGTGGGGACCAGGCTAGAAACACTACTATCAGTGAGAGCCATGATGGTAATTAATTTCCACTTATAATTTTTTATAATTATACCTTGATGGTTGTGTACTTATAACGCTTTTTGTTTAAATGACAAACAATGTTGTACTTGAGCATCCTACCTCTAGAGAGGAACACAGGGAAACGATTCCAACAGTGACAACTGGTGCACTAGGTAAATAATCTCATTGCAATTTTTTTTTATTAATATTACCGAACTAGTTCAATGATATTTAAAAACTGACAATTAAAATTTAATATTATCTGTTTTTGTAGGTGATGCCCCGTCACTGCCTGAGACTAGACATCGTGAGTATGCAACTAGGTCTGCTATGCAGGAAAGACACGAAACATAGGTAGAGCACAATGATGTTGATGATGTAGTTAGGAGCTTTAGAAGTAGGAATAAGAAAAAGAAAATTTGATAATGTAAAATATTGTATTATTATAAGACAAATTTTACCATACTTGGAACCTTTTTGCGTTATATAAAAACTCATTTATCATACTATTTTTATGTCAAGGACTTTCAATGTTTTCTTGTGTACTTTTTGTTGCATTGCTTTTTTATTAGTTATTGAATATTTTTTTTATCCTCATGAAAGTAAAAAATGAGATATAGATTGGGTATTTGGGAATTGAGAGTGATGTTGGGTATTTCAAGTTCAGGCAACTCCAATAAATTGTTCTTGAAACAAAGAGAATCTTATTCACATATGTTTTGACATTGTCAACATAAGTTCTAAAATTATCATAAGAATTCATCTTAGAGTAAAAAATACTACATCAATTACTTGTATTTATTGTATAGATAATTATGGATTTTGAGTGACTTGGCAGTGCAGGTACAAATCCTCTTGCATCATGAGCAATACAACTTGTCAACCAAGGTCATGTCCAAGATCTTTTTGCTTGTGCGCTTAACTAGGTTCATAGTGTCACATTTTTTAAGTTCCTTTACAGTTCATAATTCAATATGAAGCTTGTTCATGATTTTTATCCGGTTTTTTGTATGTGTTTTTCCCTCTATTTGATTGTAAGTTTGAACATACCTTTATACATTGAAACTTTTTTTTATACTATTTTTATACTTACTTGTTCTAGTTATGGTGATATAACCACCATTGTATCATATCCATATTATCGCATTCCCTTGTGTTGTAGTTAGGTACAAATGAACTCCAGGTGCAGGTTAGAAAGTTGGACCTAGATCTAACAAATTACATTGATTACTTGAGTTTCTTGTAGGGGTTACTCCATGTACAAATGATTTCCACCAAGGATTCAAATCTCCCCACTCAGCCTAGTCTTGCAAGGTTGAAGGGTTCACCCAACACAAGGTTTATCATACTATGTGAACACAATGAAAGCTCTTGCTTATGTCTATGTGTGTAATCTTTGTCTGTGTATGTGTGTTGGCTCACACACAGACACAATGTTGAGCCATCAAAGATGAATCTCAAAGGTGCTTTTCAAAATATAAGCGCACGTGGGCATTATTGAGCCAACAATGCCTGCATATTTCCTTCTCATGAACAAGTATCAATGTGGAAAATCCATGAAATATAATTATGTCAACTTTTTCACGTAATTATTCCGCATTTTTCCAAAAAAAACACATTGCCACGTGGTCTTGTTTTCACATTTTTTTAAGCAAGGAAATTGGAGCATGTTATGCTATTTATGGCGAAGGTTGTTGTGTCTACCTGTAGGCGCCCTCCTATGGGTCAAGGCCTACTACTTTTGTCTTGTCACCGAAAAAGCTCCGAGATAGGTCACTGGAAATATTAGAGAAGATGTCCAAAAATCTATGTTTGTATATTGTTTGAAGATCACAATCTCAATTTTTAGTGAAGAACAGTAATATATTCATTGGTATGTGGAACACCCACATGGAAGGTAACATGCAATTGTTATTTGGTTCATGATGTTGTGGCACTGAAGTAGAATTATGTGGCGCACCTATGTGGTAGATGGTGTATCATCATGACATGGCTCATTGGTGATGTGGTGATGACATGGTGAAAACATTTCACTAGCGTGGCCCTGACATGGAGAGGAAGCACAAGGTGATTTGGAGTGCATGTCGAGGAATTGATTTCGAGAAATTTGGAATCCATTATTTGGCCTATCTCCCAATACTAATAGAACCTAAACTTTTTCAACTATACTAATTATAGCTACAAATCCAAAAGAAACCTAAGACAGTATGAAATACTTGTAGCTTCCTAATTATGTAGCCTGTTGGAAATATGATGCAGAGTGTTGTCCTTGATGGCAACCCACTGAATGAAGATGAAGACATGCGACTGATGACATGTGTTGTCCTTGATGGAAAACCACCTGATGAAGTTATCCTTGACGTAATGGACTTGGTAAATGATGTTTGTTAGCACTATGATGATGAGTGTTGTCCATGAATGGCAACCCACTTAATGAATATGATGACAACTTACTTGATGAAGTTGTGCTTAATAGAATATGTCCTTGATAGAATAAATCTGATCTATCTACTGTGTGTACAGAAGGCAATGAAGAAAGGAATTCAGAATGTGCTCAAAATATGATGAAAAGAGTATGTCTCTTTGTATACGCGGATTGGCCTAGGGGAAGTCGCGTATGCACGCGGAAAGGAACGTGCCAAGTAGCGTATGGGCTAAAGCGCTCAAAAGGTGCAAAACCAAGGGTAACCACCATGGTATTAACCCATGGTATTGGGTAATGATCCGCCTAATTGACCCCGTCCAGGTAGTTTTGGGCTTATGGTATTGTTTTGGTCCATGGTATTGAAAAAGGGGCTCATGGTATTGAAAAAGGATAATCATATAAAAGGAGAAGAAATTCATTGTGCACAACATGGGTGTGGGTGCAAGATGTCTGAGCTTGAATGAATACTTCTCTCTGAAGTAGATCTGAATGGAAAGGGTTACACTTGAAGATAAATCTGAATGGATGATGCACCAATGATGAAGAAGGGGATCTAGATCTGAAATGTACTTGTATCTACTAGATCTGATTATGGAAGGCTTAGATCTGAATTGAGGCGAACATCTGTCTGAAGTGAAAGGGTAAATCTGAACTAAACATCTTATCTGAAGAAGTATGCTGCTCTGTAATGATTGAAGATCTATACGCTACTTCGACGTGGAGGAAGCGCGTATATACGCGGCTTCACCGAAGAAAAAGCGCGTATGCGCAATAAAATATACACTGAGGTATACGCTTGTTTGTGTGAACGGAAGAGCGTATATACGCGACATCAGTAAAGGGAAAGCGCGTATGCAAACTAGGGTTTGCTGAAGCAAGGGGTATGAAATATCTGATCTGTTCTGCTGTGTTTCTGCTATCTGATCTGTGTTGATAAGTATCTGTTGATGATGTATGTTTGTGCTTAAAAGTATGAAAAGGGTTCGGTCTGGAAATATGATGAATTGTGGCCTGCAAGTTGTGTTCTATTGAAGTGGTTGGATCCAGTGTGAAAATTGATGAAACGTGGTCCAAGGTGGTGCTGAGGGTTGTAGCCTTCAGTCAGGGGGTTGTAGCTCCCTTCCAGGAGAGGCTGGTAAACGAGATCGGGGGTTCGTAGCTCCCTTCCAGGAGAGGCTGGTAAACGAGTCAGGGGGTTGGAGCTCCCTTCCAGGAGAGGCTGGTAAACGAGCGCAGGTGGGTGCCTGCGTGCTGGTCAAGTCTGCGCCAGTACATATGTTGTAAGATGTTTTCTCTATAATAAAATATTGAAGGCTGAGCAACTGCAGCGGTGGTTTTCTCCAGACTTGGGTTTCCACCTAAAAATCCTGGTGTTCATGTGTGATGCTTTGTGTGATGGTTTATTCTGTTCTTACTGCACATGTTTACTGTTTATTAAACATCTGATGAATGAATGATGGAATGATTTAAGTGAAGATCTAATAACATAATTAGATATCTGTGTATACGCGAGTTTCATAAAGGGTATCCGCGTATATACGCGAGTCTGTATCAAGAAAGTAGCGTATGGGTTTTAGAAGCAAGAAAAAGTAAAAGTTTTGAATATGCAGTAAATATTGATTCACCCCCCCTCTCAGTATTTTTCCCAACAATTGGTATCAGAGGAGGTTCTTCTGCAGAAGCTTGATCGCTTGAAGGAGATTCGTCGCAATGGGAAGTCAAGAAGGAGTGATGTCTATAAAGCCACCTCTATTCAATGGAAGCAATCTGATATTCTGGAAGGTACGAACAAAAGCATATCTGCAAAGTCTTGGTGCAGATGTATGAGCAATCGTGGAAGAAGGTTATCAATACCCAGCAAGTATTCCTACTGATGCAGCAGAAAGGAAGAAGTATGAAATCAATGCCAAAGCAGTGAATGTCTTGTTAGGAAGCATGTCTGAATCAGAATTTGCTAAAGTAATGCAGCTACATTCAGCAAAAGAAATATGGGACAAAATCATTCTGAGCTATGAAGGAGATACAAAGGTAAAAAATGTAAAACTCCAAACTCTTAGAATTGAATATGAAAATTTGAAGATGCATAGTGATGAAAGTGTTGCCAGTTTCTTCCTTCGTCTAGATGATGTTGTAAATCGAATGAGAAATTTGGGTGAAACAATAATTGATACTACTCTGGTGGAAAAAGTCTTAAGATCCTTGACTTCAAAATTTGATTCTAAAGTTTCTGCTATTGAAGAAAGGCAAGATCTGCAAACTCTCACTATTGTTCAATTACATGGTATTCTGACTGCTTTTGAAATGAGGCAAGGAGGCCCTTCTCAAATCAAAGAAGTTGTTTTTAAGGCATCTGCAAAAGGAAAAGAAAAGGAAGTTATCAAAGAATCCAGCTATATATCTGAAGAAGAAGAAGAAGCAAATTTTGTGAGAAGACTTCAACTAGGTACCGGAAAATTCAAAGGTAAGATTCCTTTCAAATGTTTCAATTGTGGAAGAGTTGGTCATTATGATGCAAAATGTCGTTATAGAGAAACATCGGCTAAAGGAAAAGAAGTAGCAAGAAGGAATAAGAATCGATCTATCACAAGAAAAAGTTATTATACAAATGAAGACAGTGATGGGTCATCTGATAGTGAGGAAGAATGTGAAGAAGATTTTAGACTTCTCGTGGCATTTGAACAAAGAGAAGAAAAGGATACTTTCGTGGATGCTCTAGAGGAAAATGATTTTCTTGAAGAAAACAATCAACTCAACGTAAGCCTAGCAGAAAAGAACATAATCATAGAGACTCTTGAAAGTCAGCTTGAAGCCTAAGAAAAACGCATTGAGGAATTGGAGTGTGAAATAGTAAGTCTAAGGAAAGATAATGAGAAGGTGAAAAATCTCAATATTAGATTTGCTAAAGGTTCAGAAACCTTAGATGAGATTATCAAGACACAACGGTCTCCTCTTATAAAAACAGGTCTTGGATATACTGGGGAATCTTCCCAGACTTCAGCACCAAATTACCTGAAAGCAGTCACAACTGGCTCTCTTCACTCAGCCACTCAGCAAGGGAACAAAGGATATTTACAGATAAAGCATGATCATCTCAAATCAAGGAACACTAACAGGGAGATCTCTCAAAGAAGCAACAATCAACAGGTAAATTCAAATAGAAGATTTCATGATCGCAGAAATTTCTACTTCAATGGACAATGCTTCTCACGTCACAATTTTGGTCATAAAGTTGTTCAATGTGTTGCATATAAAACCATCATGACAAGAGAAGCAAGAAAGAAAAGGATGAATATTGAACCAAGGAAGAATACCTATAACAACTTTTCTCCTCTTCAAAATGAAGTTGAATGTGCTTATTGCAATAACTTTGGCCATGAAGAATGCGAATGCGGGAGCAAATTTGTACCAGTAGACATGTTCCCTCGAAATCTAAAGTATGTAAAAAGAAAGAAATACGAGGTTGAAAATTGTGGGACAACATTATTTGCGAAGGTGAAGAAAATCAATGGTACATCGATAGTGGGTGCTCAAGACACATGACAGGTGACAAAAGCAAACTTCATACTTATAATGCTCTAGAAAAGGAAAAGAAAGTTACATTTGGAAATGATACTCCTGCTGTAATTAAAGGAAAAGGGTCAGTATTTCTAAAAAAAAAGGTGAAGGCTAAAGATGTCATGTATGTGGATGGATTAAGGCATAACCTGTTAAGTGTTAGTCAAATGTGTGATCAAGGAGCAGAAGTGGTCTTTAGTTCAAAAGAATGTGTGGTACGTGATATTGATACAGGTAAAGCAATTATAAAAGGAAAAAGAACTCCAAGCAACCTGTATGTATTGAAGAACTGTAAAGAACAATGTTACTTGAGTAAATCTTCGGAAAATTGGCTATGGCATAGAAGGTTGGGGCATCTGAGCTTCTCCCAAATCAACAAATCAAGCAGACTCAAGGTTGTTCGTGATCTTCCCAATAGTACTCTCCCTGAAAGCATCATATGCAAATCTTGTCAATTTGGTAAGCAGACCAGAGTACGTTTTAATGCAAAATAAGGATCATCAAGTAAGCCTCTTGAACTCATTCATACTGACATATGTGGCCCTATGAGGAAGAAGTCACCACGTGGGGAAGAATACTATATCTTATTTATTGATGATTACTCTAGAATGTGTTGGATCGGGCTCATTAAACACAAAGATGAAGCATTTGAAAAATTTCGGATCTTAGCTTTAGTTGAAAATGAATTAGATCTAAAAATCAAGTGTCTTAGATACGATCGAGGAGGAGAATATACATCAAATGAATTCTCTAAATTTGTGAACAACATGGCATAAAAAGACAATTCTCTGTGCTTGGAGTAATCCATAACAAAATGGTGTAGCAGAAAGAATGAATAGAACAATTGTTCAAATGGCTAGAGCTATGCTAGCTGATTCTGGCATTTCTAACATGTTCTGGAGTGAAGCAGCATTTACAGCTGTTAACATTCTCAACAAGGCTCATGTTCGAGTAAATAGTGACAAAACTCCATATGAACTCTGGTATGGTAATTCTCCCACTGTGAAGCATTTTGAAGTTTTTGGAAGTAAATGCTTTATCAAAAATAATGATGAAAAGCTTGGCAAGTTTGAACCTAGATCGGATGAAGGGATATTTCTTGGTTACACATCTTCAAGAAAAGCATACACATGTTACAATAAAAGGCTTCAAAAGGTTGTTGAATGTATTGATGTTGTTATTGATGAGTCTCCTGCAGCTCCTAAAGAAGAAAAACAAACAACAAAAGAAGATGATGGTGACCTATGTCCTTCTACATCAAATGATATAGGCAAATGGATCGATGAAGAACTTGCAGAAGATGATCTACACGAGAAAAAGCTCCATCAAGATATGTGCAAAAGAATCATCCGAATCTCAAATTTTGGGTGACAAGGAATCGAACTATAGAACAAGGAGAACTCTTGTGGGATCTTCTAGTCATATGGCACTTCTATCCACAATTGAACCACTCAATGTCAATCAAGCTAGCAAAGATGAATGTTGGAAGCAAGCCATGGATGAAGAGCTTGATCAAATTGAAAAGAATGACACTTGGGAATTGGTACCAAGACCACATGATAAAAATGTCATTGGGCCAAATGGAGCTTCGAAAGAAGTTAAATGAGAATGGGGATGTTGTAAGAAACAAAGCTAGATTGGTTTGCAAAGGGTATACTCAACAAGAAGGTATAGACTTTGAAGAAACTTTTGCTCTTGTAGGTAGACTTGAAGCCATAAGAATGTTTCTTGCCTTTTCAAGTTATCAATAAATCAAAGTTTATCAAATGGATGTTAAATCTGCTTTTCTTAATGGTGATCTAGAAGAAGAAGTATATATAGAACAATCGGAAGGTTTCATTTTGGGAAATGATGCAAATCTTGTTTGTAGACTTAAAAAGGCTCTATATGGTCTCAAACAAGCTCCAAGGGCTTGGTATTATCGTCTTGACAAATATCTTCATCAACGAGGATTTTCAAAGGGGTCTGCTGATAGCATCTTATACACAAAAACTGAGAATGATAAACTATTGATTGTGGTTGTATATGTTGATGATATCATTTTTGGAAGTAATGAAGAATCTATGAGTCAGAAATTTGCTTCTGTCATGCAACAAGAATTTGAAATGTCTTTACTTGGGGAACTAACATTATTTCTTGGTTTGCAAGTGCATCAAACTACAGATGGTATATTATTATCACAAGAAAAATACCTTAAGCAAATTCTGAAGAAGTATGGCATGGAAGAATGCAAACTTGTAAGTACACCGATGATAACCGGATGTAATCTCAGTTCTCATGATGATTCCCCCACGGTGAATCAACCAGAATACAAATCTATGACAGGAAGTCTAATTTATCTCACTGGGACTAGACCGGACATTATGCATGCGAGTTGGGATTGTTGGACGATTCCAAGCTAATCCAAGGTAGTCTCACCTTCAGGCTGTTAAAATAATTTTCAAATATCTACAAGGAACTCAAGACCTTGGTCTATGGTATCCAAAGAATGATGATCTTACTCTTCATGCCTACACTGATGCAGATTGGGCTGGAAATATTGATGATCGGAAAAGCACCAGTGGTGGTGCATTCTTCATGGGACCCCGGTTAGTATCTTGGTTCAGCAAGAAGCAAAATTCTATTGCCTTATCTACAGTAGACGCAGAATATGTGGCTGCCGCATCTTGTTGCACTCAACTCCTTTGGATGATGCAGACCTTGAATTTTCCAAGTAAATGTACATCTCCTATCCCCATTAAGTGTGACAATCCAAGTGCCATCATTATTTCCAAAGAATCTTGTTATGCATTGAAGACCAAGCACATTCCCATCAAGTATCACTTCTTACGTGAACAAGTGCTTGAGCAAAAGTGAAGTTGGAGTATGTTCCCTCCAAAGAACAAGTTCGCGTATATTTCCAAACCTCTGCCGGGGGAAGCGTTCGAGTATCACAGACAGAAAGTGGGAGTGTTCTCTTCCGATCAAAAGAACAAATGCATAGAGGCCCAGAAGATGGCATTGGATACGGGTTTCACGAAACGATCAACGTATATACGCGAGTTCATGCACAGAAAACCGCATATGTCTGATTGCTGACAATTTTCTGTTTGGAGTCAGCTCTCTTCAGCACAGCTGCAGTGCTGTTTGGTATCTCTGATACTGTTTGGTATCTCTGGTGGTGTTCCAGTTCTCATAATTCTGTTTCTAATTTTTGATGAAGATGCTTTGATGAGTTGTTGGTGAAAGTGTCCAGGATGCACAAACTAAGGGGGAGCCTTAGTCATATGAAAAGGATGCTTGATGCACAGATTCAGGGGGAGCATTAGCGTTGCTGAGTATAATGCATTGTTGGCATTATGATGGTTCTGAAATATGTTCTCTTTCTTGAGGACTTCTTGGTATTGGTTTTGATAAGTCATATTTGTATTTTTGATGAAAAGGTCATGTGGAGACCCATGATGTAAAATTGTAATATTCAGTCATGTAAGGACCTGTCAAATTTGTAAACCCACTTGGTTGGGTAGCTGAGTCAAATGTGTAAACCCACTTGGTTGGGTAGTTGAGTCTCTTATGTAAATCCACTTGATGGATAGTTGATGCAAGTATAAGTCTTTGGTGATAGGAAGTTCATAGAGTCATGTACTTCATCGAAAAATATGTTTGAAAATTCAACATGAACTCAGGGGGAGCTTGGCCACTTCAGTACATATTAGATCTACAGAACGCTTCTTCCACATGAGGAGAAAAGGGGGAGAGTATGTTGGTTTTTGGCCCGCCCTTTGCCCTTGATGTCAAAGGGGGAGAGTGACATGGTGTTTGATTGATGTCAAAGAAAGTGACATGGTTTTTGATTGGTGTCAAAGAATGGGGAGAGTGACATGGTGTCATTGAATTCTGAATGTACCTATATGTTGTGGTAACCAAACACCATCGTGGTTGCCATCAAGTCCAAAGGGGGAGATTGTTGGAAATATGATGCAGAGTGTTGTCCTTGATGGCAACCCACTGAATGAAGATGAAAACATGCGAATGATGACATGTGTTGTCCTTGATGGCAAACCACCTGATGAAGTTGTGCTTGATGGAATATGGTTTGATGAACTAAATCTGATGTATCTACAGTGTGTACAGAAGGCAATGAAGAAAGGAATTCAGCATGTGCTAATTCTATGATGAAAAAGAGTATGTCTCTTGGTATACGCGGATTGGTCTAGGGAAAGTCGCGTATGCACGCGGAAAGGAACGTTCCAAGTCGCGTATGGGCAAAAGCGCTCAAAAAGGTGAAAAACCAGGGGTAACCACCATGGTATTGACCCATTGTATTGGGTAATGATCCGCCTAATTGACCCCGTCCAGGAATACCATCGGAAGTAATGTGGTTTTGGCTCATGGTATTGAAAAAGGGTAAACCTATATAAGGAGAAGAAATTCATTGTGCAAATCATGGGTGTGGGTGCAAGATGTCTGAGCTTGAATGAATACTTCTCTCTGAAGTAGATCTGAATGGAAAGGGTTACACTTGAAGATAAATCTGAATGGATGATGCACCAATGATGAAGAAAGGGATCTAGATCTGAAATGTACTTGTATCTACTAGATCTGCTTATGGAAGGCTTAGATCTGTGATGAGGCGAGCATCTAGGCGAACATCTGTCTGAAGCAAAAGGGTAGATCTGAACTGAATATCTGATCTGATGAAGTATGTTGCTCTGTAATGATTGAAGATCTATACGCTACTTCGCCGCGGAGGAAGCGCGTATATACGCAGCTTCAGCGAAGAGAAAGCGCGTATGCGCAATAAATTATACACTGAGGTATACGCTGGTTTGTGTGGACGGAAGCGCGTATATACGCGACATCAGTAAAGGAAAAGCGCGTATGCAAACTAGGGTTTGCTGAAGCAAGGGGTATGAAATATCTGATCTGTTCTGCTGTGTTTCTGCTATCTGATCTGTGTTGATATGTATCTGTTGGTGATGTATGTTTGTGCTTAAAAGTATGGAAAGGGTCCAGTATGAAAATATGATGAAATGTGGCCTGCAAGTAGTGTTCTATTGAAGTTGTTGGATCCAGTGTGAAAATTGATGAAACGTGGTCCAAAGGGGTGCTGAGGGTTGTAGCCTTCAGTCAGGGGGTTGTAGCTCCCTTCCAGGTGAGGCTGGTAAACGAGAGCAGGGGGTCGTAGCTCCCTTCCAGGAGAGGCTGGTAAACGAGCGCAGGTGGGTGCCTGCGTGCTGGTAGAGTCTGCACCAGCACATATGTTGTAAGATTTTTTCTCTATAATAAAATATTGAAGGCTGAGCAACTGCAGCGGTGGTTTTCTCCCGACTTGGGTTTCCACCTAAAAATCCTGGTGTTCATGTGTGATGCTTTGTGTGATGGTTTACTCTGCTCTTATAGTTCATGTTTACTGTTTATTAAACATCTGATGGATAAATGATGGAATGATTTAAGTGAAGATCTAATAACATAATTAGATATCTGTGTATACACGAGTTTAGTGAAGGGTATCCGCGTATATACGCGAGTCTGTTTCAGGAAAGTAGCGTATGGGTTTTAGAAGCAAGAAAAAGTAAAAGTTTTGAATATGCAGTAAATACTGATTCACCCCCCCCCTCTCAGTATTTTTCCCAACATAGCCACCATGTGATATTCTTATGCATTATGTTGCTAGAAGCATTTATATAAATTGATAATAAATGAAAATAGGTTATCCTAGTTGGCCATGATGTCAAGTACTAGTCTAAATTTAACGTTAAAAATGGTGGATTTTTTAATGGACATAAATCTTTGGTGGATACCCTAGATTCTTCTTGAATGAGAGGAATTACAACCCAAAAAGTTAATTATGATCTCTTCTTCTTGATATGATGAAGGAGCGAGGTTCCCAAGAA
Organism: Pinus albicaulis; assembly: GCA_034641835.2. Taxonomy (NCBI): domain Eukaryota; kingdom Viridiplantae; phylum Streptophyta; class Pinopsida; order Pinales; family Pinaceae; genus Pinus; species Pinus albicaulis. The sequence continues at coordinate 115,038,177 of CM076571.1, read as the reverse complement.
TGCTTCAAGTGTAGAATTATTCAAGAGAGATTCTCAAGGTGACTAACCATAGCTTGTTTTGAATATGAATTTAGATGTCGCTACAATGTTTCAAGCTATTAGCTTCAAAATTTCCTTCTTCTCAATTCAACAGGTCTAGAGCCTGTTTCTTTAGATATTTGAAGCCCTCTTAGAGATGTCATACTCTATAGGACTTCTTCTTCCATTTTTTAACTTCTGAAGTAGATCCATCTCAACCTTGAACCTTTGAATATGGCTTAACGTAGTCACTAGAGACAAGGACTTAAAGGCTTTCAATATGAACTTCTAGAATAGGCATATTTGAGATATCTTCCCTCAAACTAGTCCTTCACATTATTCATTGTATAAGCCTTCACATTATTCAAACTAGGATAGTATTTTTTTCCCTCCTTCTGTTCACCTGTTCCATTCATCACAAATGATAGACATTTGGATGAAGAGAGTAGCATGCCAATTTATAGTTCACTAGGTTTTTCCCTTCTTGTCATTTATTCTTTGTGTACATAATTCTCCCAATGGTTCCTTGTGCTCACAATCCCACAGGTGTACATCCAACAAAGGAGAAATGGAAGGAAATTTATTATCAATTTAAGGTATATATGGGTGCCACTTTATTTGTTTTTCTTAGAACTGACCATATTCCACTTCTTTGGCTTTCAATGTATCTATGTTAAATGTGGACAGGTGAAAAATCAGTATCCCTTATTTGACATGGCTTATCAAGGTTTTTCATGTGGTGACACTGCATTTTCTGCTGATTCTTTCAAGTATATGATTTCCACTGACCTTGGATTGATGTCCTTATAGCTTCACATTTCCTTATGCAAAACTGATAGCTATAAGCACGTCAATGTTTCTTTCTAGCTTCAACATTTGACTACCACATGTACTCGGTCACCACAACATTTTAACTTTGTAAGAAGAGTACAGTACCAGTTTCGCAAGGACACATATTTGAAGAAGAGATGTATTCTATCACAAAGATAGAAATATCTATGCTTCATACTTTTGACAAGTTTAGAATTCTTGACAGGGATCAACCGAATGTCTTGAAGAGGACCTTAATTAATTTTGATTGTTACTTGTTTTTGGAGTTTCCCTTTATTTGGATTGGTGCTTCTTTTAGTCATGTTTTATTTTTGGGAAGTTTTTCTTGCTACAATAGAAAGAAAATGGAGTCGTGTTTTAATGACTGGGCAGTTTTCCTTGCTACAACAGCAAAGAAATGGGGTTGTGTTTTAATTATTGGGTAGTGTGTCTTGCTACAGTAGCAAGGAAATGGAGCCATGTTTCAATTACTGGGAATTATATCTTGCTACAATAACAATGAAATGTCATCGCTAAACTTCACATCTAGTGGCTCACACTATTACGATCACTAACTTACTGCCCATTTACCACCAAAATAGTGGAATTATCTAACTTTGGTGTTTATGTTAACCCACTGAAATTGTTATGCAACTTTCCTTTAAAATTTTGAAAAATATAGTTGAGTCATGGAGTCTTTTACACAGTAATGGTAGCATAAGACTAATTAGTATAATTTGTGTTATTATCATATATATTTGGTCTTTATATGAGATATTTCCATAACTTGAGTGTGTAAGCATGCTAAGCACTAATACAAAGACATTCCATTCTTGATATGGTAAGATTCTTGGACATGTTAATTCCTTTGTGACTTGGCATTTCCATGGTGCTTTTGATGTTTATTTCAGAAGAAAAGCTTCGTGGATGGTACATCATAATAGGAATGTCAATTATGTGTACACTCAGATATGAGATTAAGATTTTCATGTTATTGTTTTTGTTCTATCATAATACCTCTCTTGTATGTACTACAAGAGTAATCACCCTCTTTAATGGTTTATAATTGGGTATACACTTGATGACCCTTCCCACATGCACCATGTATTAGATGAATGCAGGTATAGAAACATATACAGGCCTCCCTTTGAGGAAAAAAATAGGACTTCTTTAGAGGTAGAAATATGAAATGATAGTTGTAGGTTTCATTTCCCTCTTTACAATCCTCTTTTGTTGACTCCCTTGTTGGAATTTCAAGAATAGCCTTCCATTCTTGTAAATGCAACCAACGGGTTTCAAACCTATAAAACACATCTAATAGAACAATGATGTTCTCCTTTTCATTGGGTTGAAAAGTAAGTATAAGGGCTGGTCTTATTCATGCATGCATAAATCCTGGATCCTTATGTTATCGTTGATTAGGGTGACATTGTAGGTAGATCAAACTTGAGGTGATAAAATAAGTTACTTGACATATGAAAAAGTATCTAGAACCCATCAAGCACAACTGAATATCACAACTATCAAGTACTACCAAGTGACATATCACTGATGTTTGATAATCTGTTGAGTATCAGTTTTTTCCCCGGAGCAATGCCACATTGGACTATAGAAGGATTGCATTTATCCAACATTCTTTAGTCCAATATCATTTCCATAAACATCTATTAGATTTGCAAAGTCTTATTTAGCACTATGATTTATATCAATAGAGAAAGGTACATCACATCACTATGATTTGATTTATAGGCTGAACCTAAGTGGTAAATAATTTATTTGGCATAAATGATTATCTGAAATTACTACTCTCGGCCTTGTGGTGGAATATTAAATCAAATGAGAGACATTTTAGAATGATTTACATCTGTTTTGGCTCGTTAAAATTTATTTCGTTAATCTTTCTTCTATCCAAAACACTCTTCAACCTATTTTGTGAATGATATTCCTTTCTTCACAAACTATGTGGCAAGGTATGCCACCTTCTTTGGCATGCTTGCATGCTCTCATCTCCCAACAATCTAAACGTATCTTCAAAATGAAGTTTTTCCTAATCCTATTTTTTTTGTAGATAGTTGTCATCGGTTGATCTTATACTATAATAATTTGGTTAATAATGATAATGTGAGGGCCTTGTAGTTATTCCATGATCCACAAAGGTTATTAATCTCTTTTTCCATGATTCTTTTGATTTATTCTTCCATGGTCTCTTCACGGGTCATCCAGGAGGCTAAAGAAATAAATTTCACATCACCTATCTGAGAGTTGCGGTCCCACACATTCATAGCAAGAAGTATTAAATTATCCATCTAGAAGTCTGCCATATTATTCCTATCTTCAATGTTACACCTAAGGAAAAAATCAATGAATTTTTTGATGTTTTTGAAAGGAGGGGATCCTTGTTGGGCTAATACTCTAGTCTAAAATTGGCACCATTAGTATTTGACAAATAGACAGTATGTTTTTAATGGATGTCTAGCATGTGTCTACTAATTTTTCCAACCTTTATTTTGATCATCCAAATACATTTCTTGAAAATTTGTTAGCCGCCTTATTGATGCATATGAAGCTACCCCCAACAAGCCAATTTTTGAAGAAGGTAATGATCCCATCTCTGTTGATCTAGACCTTAGAAACTTGATGGAAATTTTCCATCCTCACAGGATGAGCATTGATATCTAAATTCACTAGGTTGCGTCATAGTCTGATTGCAGTAGATATATGGATCTCAGATTGTCGGACTCCAAATATGTAGGGAAAACTCTCTGTTTTTTCACTTTGAACAACTGTATTTTTCTTTCTTGTTCATATCTGAAGAAGATTAGGATTTAATCTTTTGACCTTCAGAGATTTTTCATGACTTTAATTTCTTCGAGGACTGTGACTATCCTCGACATGCAAGGAACCTTGGTAACTCAACCAGGTTATAGATCTCCTTGCAAAATAAAGTCATGTTACCAAATTTGATTATAGAATAAAAGATACTTACTTGACAAGTGAAAAATATTCAGCTTGATTTCTTTAATGGTGGTTGAGAATATATGTATCAGTGCTCTCCTTTTGGATGATGTTCTTCAGGGATAAAGAAGTGCTTCTTGTTTCAATGAGAGGAAACTTGTCTTACAATATTTGAAGATAATGAAAGTACCTTTAGTTGTAATAGCACTAAGAGTGAATGGCTTCTTACCAAAATATGGTCTTCATCATATCACCGAATTGTACCTTGATGTATCTTTTGTTGAAACTGTGTGTGCACTTAAAAAAAATAGATATACCATCGAGACATAGAGTCTTTTGTTTCAAAGCTTCAGTTACTGCAATTTCACCGAATCTGAAATGATGTTTGAGTTGTATGTAAGTGATATAAGTATGTATCCCCGAGAAGAAATTTCTAAATTGTGTTCTTAGGAATGTAATTGATCTCTGAAAATTTTAGGAAATTTGATATATATTAACCCATCCGAACTATATCAAGAAATCTTCATTGTGTTATAGTGCTGAAACAGTGAGGATATTTCACTGTGATGTCGAAAATTTTCCTAGGTTCTAAGCTTCAATTGGCACTGTGATCTACAGTAGAGAATGGCACCATACATTCTCTTTGAAGATATCTGAATTGTAGTCGAACTCAGTGATCAGAAAATTTGATGCTTGTTGCTTTGACACCCTTTAACTTTCTTAAATGCAATTCTTTAAAACTGATCCTTGAGTGTCTATTTGATTATATGCCTTCCTTTAGCACCATAGCTCTGAAGCCATGTTGATAATTTGGAGGGGCTATAAATTATCTTGTTGATAATTACTTGTGAGCTTTCTTATGTCTTCTTAGTTATTTCTTCATCAAGTCAATTGTCAAAGCACTTATACAAATGTAGAGAGAGATTTGATTTTATTTATAACTAGATATTTTGTGATGAAGTTAGGAAGGTAAATCTCTGATTTACCTTCCTTTCTTTCTATTACCTTCAGATCACAGACTTTACCTTGACAAATCCTTACAATAGATACTTTACAACTCAATGATATATACACTTGTATCCTCCCACACCCATTCGCAAACTGTTCTTTTCTAATCCAAAAATATGTTCTCTTTCTGTACCTATCCTTCCTGTTTCTTCTGCAATGTTGTGCCCTTTAATCTGTATTAGCCCCTGTCCTTGGAAACGCACTTTAGATGCTACCAAAAACCTTAGATGGATCCACAATAATTGCTCCCTGTTCCACATTGTCTAACCTCAGTATTGTCCGCAAAAACTTGCATGTATACCGCAACATAGGTTGGGGTATTTATAGTTGTTCCAGCCAGATATTAAGCTGACCTTTCAGGAATCATGTAGGTCGACCTTAATACTATTTGTAGGTCAACTTCATAACAAAAAATAGGCTTATCTTTAATGATGAATAAGGGCGGTCTTGAAGACCATTCTTCTACAATGTCTTGGAGGATATTCTTCACACCGTCTACATGACTCTTAATTAAATTTATGTTCCTAATAGACATCAAGAAGAAGTCTATAGACCTGTACTAGGGACCTTGCTCATGAAACCCATGAAGCAAGTAAACCAAAAATACATTTTATTACTTTTGACTTCTTCTTTACATAAGTACATAATTACATGGTCATCATGAAGACCAATCTAGTTACACTTTTCAACATTGATCCCTTCAATTTCTATCCAAGATACCCTTAACATTATCTACCTCTCCATTATCAATGATCTATAAAGTACTTTCAATGGAAAATGATTGATTTACCCTAGGGTTAAAACCCATAAATTTATTTCAGAAATAAAATATACTTTATAATAGTTGAAAAATGTCAATTTTTACCCCAAAAAACTGATGATAAAGATTCCTAAAGATGCTTATAAAATATCATGATTAATTGTTGCCATGATTTTTCCTATTAAAAATGCTAAAAATGTTTCTATTTCTATAAATTAAAATTATTGTAGCTTTATCTGCAATATGATTGTTTATTCTTTTCTACTCTTGTGCATATTACTATATGTATAACATAGACAGAATTTTCTTAAAAATAAATGTGGCATAAATTTGTCTTGAGCTTGGCATGCAAGAACATCAAGATGCAGGCAATCCAGTCCTAGAAGTTGAATGCAATGGTGTGACCTTCAAAATTCCCAACGATAGTAGAGTCTAAAAAAAATTGAAAGCTGTTGAGGTGTGATATTTTCCATTATTGCAGTTAGTATGAGGTCTAAAACTTCACTGAATTTGTAGATAAGTGAATGTAGCATTGTTCTCAATTTTCGACCTTGAAAGCTGCAGGATTCTTGCAATTTTTTGAGTCCAGAGTTCTCTTTCGGTGGTAATAACAAATATTTCCAGAAACAAAAGAAAATGAAAGTTATAAATAATCCAAATATGAAGGTCAGTTACATGTTCCAGTGATTGAGACATCGTTTATGTATCTTTTTTTGTTGAGAAAGTATTGAAGCATATATTAACACGTAAGTATGATGGAAAAATTTGATCGAATCCTTCTCAACAATGGCAGGGACCTTCACATGTAGCTAGTCCCTTCCCATCATTATCAGATAAGTATGAGACTTTTGACAAAAAAATCAGGGGTGAAACTTCAAAATTATCGAAGACTGCCAAGGTAACATACACTTCTGATTAAATATGTTCAACAACGAATATGCATAAAAATATTTCGGTTGTAATACTTAGTGAAGGTTGCCCCTAATAGAGGATATTACAAGTAGGGGAAGGTTCTCAACTTAGAATTACAAAGTGATTGCATCCATTTATAATTCAAATAATTAATTTTTTTTCTTTTCACTGCATTACAAAGTGTTTACATCCATCTAGAATTTGAAAAACCATAAATCTTTCCTTGTCAATTCTTTCCCCAGTTTCCATGGTGCTTTTGATGTTTATTTCACAAGGAAAGCTTCATGGATGGTAGATCATAATAGGAATGTCAATTATGTGTACACTCGGATATGAGATTAAGATTTTCATGTTATTGGCTTTGTTCTATCATAATACCTCTCTTGTATGTACTACAAGAGTAATTACACTATTTAATGGTTTATAATTGGGTATACACTTGATGACCCTTCCCACATGCACCATGTATTAAATCAATGCAGGTATAGCAATGCATAGAGGCCTCCCTTTGAGGAAAAAAATAGGACTTGTTTAGAGGTAGCAGTATGAAATGATAGTTGTAGGTTTCATTTCCCTCTTTACAATCCTCTTGTGTTGAATCCCTTGGAGGAACTTCAAGCATAGTCTTCTTAATGCTCATAGTTAAGATTCTTTAAAAGTTAGACCACAAATATCAATTTCATTATAGGATTATAGAATATGTTTCCCTTAAGAGGCATTAAGGAAAATCAGACAAATACCACCATCTACCTACAATTCTCTCTGCTTTTCTTCTACTCTTTTGACTTCCAACATGAATGTAAGGTGCTTTATGCACCAACTGGTGGATGGGTAAAATCATAGACTAGTTTGTCTATTACCTGAGATGTTTTCATTAGAATGTCGTTTTGATAGAGGGATATCTAATAGGATTGGTAGAATTGGGTTCATCCTCCCCACTGAGGACAAATATCATTGTATTGTAGTTCAGTTTATGTTTTAGCTTATTGTATAGTAACAATGTCTAGTCTTCTGCCTTATGCTTCTAACTTGAGTCATGAAAGTTAAATAGGATGGAACAATGGGATTTCTCCCTTCTCAATATGATGAAAATCTTAAGGAAACAAATAACCTTGTCTCCCTCTTCCACAAGTGATGCAATACTTTTTCACACATAAATTCAACCTTAGGATCTGAGCTCTTTCTCAAAAAAAAATTGTTCTATTTTCTCAAAGATAATCCACAGGGTCTTGGCCCCTTAGAGATACCTTTACCTCCATGCAAAAAAAAAAATCGCTTAATTTTCACAGAAATTACTTCATACTTTGTGTCTTATGCCTCAGAGATGAATCACAAAGACTTCGGCCTTTTTAGTACAGAGATGGATCACAGATAATTTTGATCCTTTAGGAGATATGCCACAAAATAATCTTGTTCTAATCTTACTTCTTATTCATGGTCTTCTTTTCACTTTATTTTCTTATCTTCTACTTAATTTTTGGACGAGTGAAGGCTGAAATGGAGGAAATTTCAACCTCTATTTATACTCATTCGAACCTATTGAACTATCATGTATTTTTGAGCAGGTGAATATAGTGTTAGTGGAGGAGCCAACCTGTCTATGTTGGAGCTAACCTATACAGGTCTAAAATAGGCTTCAAATTTGGTTCTTTGATCTGGCTTATTCCATCCTTAGCAAATTGTAAGATAAAGTAAACCATTAGGTGGAAAAAAGTACCCAATGAATTCATTTGACATCACATTCCACATTTTTTATTTGTTGACATATGTGAGCTCCAAGAAATGTGTTGGTATTTATAACAAAAACTTTGATAAAATATGGTTATAGTGCATCCAAAATACACTTTTATGTTTCAACAACGTCTCTGTAAGTCTTTGTACAAATTTTCATTCAAAACAAGTTACAAATTTCCTTAGTTTTTCTTGATAATCCTTTTGTTTAGCATGTCAGGGGTGTTATGGTTCTATGCATAATGTTGGATCCAGGTGGAAACCTCACTGCAGGTAAGCTTTACTTCAAAAAATTATTCTATAGGTGGTATAGATTGCCTCCAAGATATTTCAAATAAGCTTCAATGGATTTATTCAGAAGTATTCAATGGTATGTCTGGCATATCTTCCAATGTAACCCTAGTTCTAGTAAAAGCAAGGAGGAGAGAAAATAACATTGGAAGAATATCTAATCCAAGAATATATTTTGATATTGCAAGTAGCAACGAATATTGTAGAGCTATAAAAAGGGTCTCTTTCACCTCTAATTACCTCAGATTAATATGTCAATCCGGGAGCGTTTTTTTATTCCAAAGAGTGTCTCAGTCTGAGGCTATCACTTGTCAAAGTAATGCTAGTAGTACAGTGTTTAAAAATACAAGAGTAAACGGATGCTTGTCTATAACTAAGTTACTTCAAAAGAATAAATCACACATTCAGAAAACTATGCAGCTTATCAGTCAAGGGTTCGGCAGCGATAACCCATCCCTTTGGAAACTGATGGAAAGGAAATTAGAGCATAGACCACGGGTCTGGGAGCTAGACAGTGAATGCCAAAGCTCACTACAGCCTTAGATCATCTCTCACACCAAAACAACAAATACGAGTAAATGGAACAGCAAATAAAGAATTGAACAACAAATCTGGAATGGAACAGTAATTCTAAAATGGAACAACAATCGAACAACTAAGTCTCGTGAGTCGTAACCAAACTTAATCTATTAACCCAAATACACTTCTTTGCAATCAAATAACAATCTTTCATTCTTCAGGCAAATCAAGCAAAACACACTAGTGGAACAGCAATAACTATTGATAAATTATGGAACAGCTCTAGTAAATCATATGCGCACACAACACGCTGAAATAGTAATCTTAATTAACAGGGATTCAACTGTGCTCCCAAACAGAACAGTATTATCTCTGAATCCAATAATCATGAAGAACACTACTTCAAACGAATCTGTGACATGAATGTTCAATATAAAAGCTCTGTAACAGAACAATAAGAATATTTGGTTAAGACTAATAACATGCAATTAACTCTGAAAGGATTAATAACTTGATGCAGAGTCAATACACGATTCTATCTGTAAAAACCTCAATGATTTAATCTTAACAGAGCATGTAATATCAACTTATAAATCATATCAGATTCCCAAATAACAACGATAAACAAACCACGCGGAAATCAAATCGTAGTGATACAGAAGCAAGTGTCCTCCGGGGCCGGGCCCTTAGCCTCCAAGGGTACACTGCCTTAAGTTAATCCAGACGCAGAGATGAGATAATCACCAAGCTTATATTAATGCATCGGACAAAAATACAATGAACCAGTTCTCAACGAGACTTAATAATCAGAGCTGATGTTTAACAGAAAATTACATAAAAACGTATCTCCCCATAAGCTAACAATGCTGTCCCTTTATATAAAGGTGACGGCGGAGATGTCCAAGTAATAAGATAAATAAAGCAGCGATCCCTCAGGATCAAAGATCCTGAGGGATTCGCCAAACTGTTAATCCTTCGTCTTTTCTTTTCTTTTGCGCCGAGCTGGTGTCTTCTCCTCCTTTTCCGGGCCGATTTGCTTTGATCTGCTTAGCCTTGTTTGCATTCGGTTCCCCTTCAAAGGGACAGCAGTTATCTCGTCTTTGTCCTTTCCTTTGGAACGGAAACTCCTTGTTTTCACCTTTTCCTGCACAGAAAAATAACAATCATCAACGGTTAAGTCTTGCATATCAACTCTCACATGTTTTGTTATAATTCTTTATTATTTTCCAAATTCATGATGCAAAAAGGTTTACAAATTCTACTAAAAAGCCACTGAAATGATCATCAAAAGCATACCTTTTTAGTACTCCACACACCCCCCTGCTTACCTTGTTTCATGTCCTCATGAAAACATTGTAGTTGACATGCAAGGCAGTGAGAGAGTAGGCTGGAGAAGGAATCTCATGCGGAGGCCTACAACCATGATGAGTGACTAGATAGTCAAAGAACTGACCCGTTTGCCCCTCAGGCATCTCATACAGGGCTTGATATCCGGGTGCAGGGTGCCAAATAATTGGACTGCGAAATCTATATCCTAACTAGGATGGCCCTGCTTTCAAAATGCTCTCGCCATAGAGGTTCAAACGGTTGGCAGCTAATTCAAAATTCTCATACTTAAACGGTTCCCTGAGCTGGATGTTTGGATTAGAGATTCGGTACCGAAATTTGACTGCATCAATGGTGAGGTCTTTGATGGAAAGAAAATATTCTAAACTCTGTCGAATGAGTGCCTCATGCATAGGTCCTAACGTTTCAATGACACCTGGAGTCCTCATGAGGTTTCTATGTGCTTTCCACAACTTCACTGGGTTCCTAGGCTCAGCCCTTACCCGTAAATCTAGGCCATTTTCCTGCCTCTGGAAAGTATTATAGGCTTTGAGCCACTTAATCTGATTAACCCCGAATGAAATGAATGCTTGTAATTGGATGTCTCCAACAAAAGGGCCAGGGTTCAACTCAGTCTCCTGATCTAGCACGAGGTCATGCAAATAAAGTTCACACAGCAATCTTTGGACCTTCACCCCATAATGTTTACAGCAGTCTATAAAGTCATTGACAGTGTTGATTTGTATAGGGGCGCCTGTTTTAACAGCTTTTATTTTTAATTGTAAATACCGTTCTAGTAAAAACAAAGCATAGTTTTTGGCAGGGGCCCTACATGCTAAAATGTCATTGTATAAAGAACACAAGGTATCCATCTGCTTGATAACAGTATCTAGTCTACGGGTTACCTTTGCAACTTTCTCTTGTTCCTTTCGCCACCCTTCAAAGGCCTGGCTTTCGGATTGATTGACGTTCCTTAGTTGCTGCTGTAACTCTTCATATTTCTCTCGAGGGACCGTTTGCTCTCTAAGTTGTTCGGCTTCTTGCTGGGCTTGCTTCATCATCTTATGCAAGGTTCTTGTCTTCGGATCTTTTTTCCATAGGTCAGTGGAGGCCGAGAGTTTTACCTGAACTTTCTTATTACGCTGTTTGGAGTTCAGAACCCTTATTACCCCTAAGGGTGGTGCCTCTGTCTGGATTTTCTTGTCGCTGGTCCTCATATCATCCCTTTCTATTTTAACGCGAATATCAGTCTGTTGCTTTTCCTTTTCAAATGGAACAGCAATCTGTTCCTCAACATCATTTGGAACGGCAGCTGGATTTTCAGCAGGGTTTTGAACAGCAGGGCGATTGTTGGTCCTTCGCCTTTTTGCCTTGCGGGATTTTACTGCAGTGGCCCTCTTTTTCTTTCCTGCGGTCTTTCTTACCCTCTGGTTTGCTTTCAGAATTCTAATTTGCTGTCGGAGCTGGGCTATTGTATTCAATAATTTCTGCCGTTCCTTTCGCAATTTCTTAATTTCCAGCGTTTCATTAGAAGGAACAATAGGCTGTCTGCTGCGGTTTGGACCATGACTAGTTTCTGGATCTTTCTCTTGGGGTGCTTCCTCGCTGTTCTGCTCTGGCTGTTCTGGGGTAGGAACCTTGGCTGGTTCCGTCTCTTCCTGGGCAACTGCTTTTTCTGCTCCTACTCCCTCCGAAATTTCCTCTGGTGTCTTGGGAACAGATTGTTCCCGTTCAGTATCTCTTATCTCCTCTTCATCATGAACAGGCAGATTTCCTTTTTCTGCCTCTACTGCATGTGATTTTTCAGATGTGTTTTCTTCTTGGGGTTTGTCGTGGAGGTCTACTGGACTAGAAGGTTGGCCATACTCACCCATATTGGCCAAGACTGCGGCCAATTCATCTTCTCCCACTGGGTCTTGTGGTGGGCTACCTTCCTGCTGTCCCATTTCCCCCTCCTGTTTGGATTGTTCAGCTTCTGCCTCTGAATGCTCAGCTTCTGTTTCTGTTTCCGAATGCTCAGTTGCTTCCTCATTTTCCTCTTCGGATTGCTCGGCTTCCTCGGCCTCTCCTTTCTCTTCTCCTTCAGCTTGTTCTTCTTCTACTTCTAGTCGTGAGGATTGCTCGTCCTCAATTACCACTGGCTGGATGGTGCTTTCCTGGAGCTTTTCCAGCCTTGCTCGTATCCGAGCTAACCGGGCTGATTTTCTGGGCTTCTCTGGCTGTTCGGGTGTATCGGTGGCATGCTTGCGCTTTGCCGATTCCTGGTGTATTTCTGGTCGTTCAGATGCACTAGCAACATGTTTTTGTTTTACTAATTCTCTGCATTTTTCTGGACGTTCTGGTGTGCTTGTAGAATGTTTACGTTTTGGGGATGGTGTTGTCAATCCCCCCTCAATCATTACAATCAGCTCTTCCTAGCTGCTCTGCTGCTGGGTGAGACTATGACTAACTATTAATCGTATTAACCCATGGTGACTGACGACTGACTCTACATGCTGTGCCTTTTTTATGCTTCGTGCAGCATCATGCAGTAATGAATTCAGAAGTGCAGGTAGATTTACAGAGCATTTCTTCTTTAAAACAGCTAAGAGTTTAAGATGTCGTGGTCTTACCACGTCTTTCCTCCCCTCGCAGGTGATGTAGCTCTGCACTGTTCTTGCTAATTCCGTCCAGGGTTCTCCTAGCGTTGCTGGCAGAACTCCCTTCCCCTTAATTGTCAAGCTCTGGCCTTCGTCCTGGAAAATTTCCATGATCTTTTGTAATCTTTCCTTCTTTAATGTCCATACTGGTCCGGTGGCTGGTAGTCCCGAAACTTCTGCAATTATATCGTCGGTGACCGCTATCCGCTTCCCCCTTACTGTGGAGTGATCCTCCTGCAGGTTCTGCAAAAATTCCATCGCTACTATTTCATTAGACTCCTGCAGGCGACTGAGATAATTCAGCCATCCTGCTCTTTCCAGGATCTCCCGGGCAGCAGCGGAGATTGTCAACTTCGGAGGTTCGCTTCGAATTGCCCTTCCTCCCATGGTTTCACTGTGGATTCTCAATGGAACAACAACTGCTTGTGCTGTTTGAAACACAGAGGGTGATAATTGCAGGATTTCGAAAAAAACACAGAGTATGCAATAATGCAACAGAAATGGATTATGAACAACAACTTGTGTAAAAATAGAAATGTCATGCCGTTAAGCCATGCCATACCGTCGTACACTATCTTTCCCGAATAGTGAGCTGACACGTAATTCAGGGAATAATGAGGTTAACCTCCCCCCCGCAATGTGATAGGCTGTCCCAGCCGTCAAATAAAGGAGCAGCACCCGATCTGCAACCGAGTCATAAAGGAACAACGTATGAAATTATGCCATGTTTAGAAAGACAACGAATTACCGAAATCGAGGCAGAGAGTTGATCGCGTATTATGTAAGAGGTTGTTGTGATATGATATGAGGCTGGTGGATAGGACGTCTGTCGTACTTGCCAAATCTCAAGTGGTCATTGTCACTTCCTTTGCCATGATTGGTGGTAATAAATGTTCATGCGATGTATAAATCGGGAAATAATATATGATTAGTTCCTAGGATATAAGAAACAAAAGAGTATTAGTATCTTACCCATTGGTGTAACCAATGTGACTTCAATACCATTAACAATGCTCTGCTGCCGACAGGTGTCCATAACCTTGGCAGAGTTGTTTTTTCACCCTTGGAACCATGATCCTTTGTGTATACTTAGGAATGTTGTTATGTCAAAGTGTAGACCATTATGCTGGCTTGGTGACCAATTAACCATAATGCCATTCACGAGGAAGGAGCGAAAAGTGGGCAGGCCGGCTCGTGATGAGACCTCCTGTTCCAAGGTTCGATTATTTGATATACCTTTTGGACCATATCCCTGGTGTGGTGGCCATAGTGGGAATGCCACTTCACTTCCATCCTCATGACCATGGTAGGCTGGCTCTTGATGAGACCCCCTATCCTGCATTTGACATCTCACATATCATGTTCACATATTTTTTCTTTTTCATAGAGTACTTTTCCTTATTTATACACAAAGGGTGGTTCAACACTCCTTAAGAGTAGGAATGGTGGAAGAAGTCTTATCATCTTAATAGGAAGATATAAGCCCTTTGCTCTTATTCCTAAATAATAATCAAAGAGGGTTAAAGGGATCAGCATGATAAAGATAACCAATCAGGGAAAAATTAGTAAAACAATGACAACAAAAGATAAGAAATAAGTATGTCCTTCCTTTTGTCCTCTTGCCAATGCAGAGCCTTATAAATATAGCGATTTATGGTTTGCGGATTTCGGTATGTTGTGATTTTATATTCATTGCACAAGTACATAGCTGTATCTTAAAGACTTGAAAGAATATGGGCAAGAAGCATCCTCAATTTAGATCAGCAAAATGAATAAGCTGTTTCACAAGGAGAGAAAAAGTATGCTAGTGGTGTTCCTTTTGAAAAATAAACAACGAAGGACGATAGATCGCAAAAATGCAAATGCCGTTCCTTTGAAAAAGGAACAGCAAAAATAAAAATACTATAAAAACACTCAAAATGCCGTTCCTTTGAAAAAGGAACAGCAGCAACAAAAGAATGTTGTTTCTTTGAAAAAAAAGGAACAGCAGCAACCAAAAATGTTGTTCCTTTGGAAAAGGAACAGCAAAAGACGCAAAAATGCCGTTCCTTTGGAAAAGGAACAGCAGAAATCAAAATATGTTGCGCCTTTGGAAAAGGGATAGCAAACACATCGCAGTGCCGTTCCTTTTGAAAAAGGAACAGCAAAAATCCAAAATGTTGTTCCTTTAGAAAAGGAACAGCAAAACAAGCAAAGCCATTCCTTTTTAAAAAGGAACAGCAGAAAATCAAAGATGTTGTTCCTTTAGAAAAGGAACAGCAGAAAATCAAAGATGTTGTTCCTTTAGAAAAGGAACAGTAGAAAATCAAAGATGATGTTCCTTTAGAAAGGAACAGCAGAAAATCAAGAATGCTGTTCCTTTTGAAAAGGAACAGCAAAAACACACAAATGCCATTCTTTTAGAAACAGAACGGCAAAAATCAAAATTTTGAGAAAGAAAAGGAACAGCAAAAATGACAAGAAAACATTTAGTTCAAACATATGTACAAGAACGACTCAAAGACAAGAACTTATGTACAAATTGTAAAAAGAAATGAATTCCTTAATGAATTACAGGTGAGGAAGATTTCTCTTCCTCTCCTAAAATCTCCATATCAGTGTCTCGGCGTAGCTACTGGCAGAAGGATTCTCGAGTGAGTGGTTTGCGATAGAGACGAACTCGGTGGCCATTTACTTTGAATGCATATCCAGAACCGTCAATGGTAATTAGAGTAAGGGTTCCGTTGTCATGCACCTTCTGGATTTCGTATGGTCCCAACCATCGAGTCTGAAGTTTCCCAGGGAAGTCCTGAAACCAAGAGTCGTATAACAGAGCCCAGTCTCCCTCGTGGAAGACTTTGTTTTTGATGAGCGCATCATGCCATTTAGCTCGCTGCTGTTGAATCAATGCTATATTTTGTAGTGCAGAGAGCCTAATTTCGTCCAATTCATTGATCTGCTGTAGTCGATTGATTTGTGCCTCGCTTAGATCTAAGCCAACTTCCTGTGCTGTCCGTAATGTTTGGATTTCGAGTTCTATGGGAAAAATGGGTTGTTTTCCAAACACTAATTGATAAGGTGAGTAACCGGTGGTGCTTCTCCATGTTGTTCTATAGGCCCAGAGTGCTTCAGGTAGCCGGGTAGCCCAATCACGCCTATGTGACGCAATGGTTTTCGTTAGGATTGATTCTATTATCTTATTGCTACTTTCTACCTGCCCATTCGCCTGTGGGTGATATGGAGTATTGATTTTATGCTGGACGTGATAATTGTTGAGTGTTGCAGCTAATCTATTCCCAGCAAATTTTGGTCCTCCATCTGTAATTATTTCCGTTGGAAGGCCATAACGTACAAATAGATGGAACAGGAACTGTATGACAGAATCCTCTGTGGCTCTTGGCAATGCTTCTGCCTCAACCCACTTGGTGACATATTCTGTTGCCACCAAGATATATGTTTTCTGATTTGATGATGGGTTGATGGGTCCAACGAAATCAAGAGCCCATCGCTCGAATGGTTCAATGACTAACTGTGGTTTCAGAGGCATCTCATCAGCTTGACCAGGTCGTCTTGCTCGCTGGCAGCTGTCACAGGCTTGGACAAATTTCTTTGCATCTTTGAAAATCGTAGGCCGGTAATATCCTATCTGCAATACTTTATGTCCAGTTCTACGGTCAGCGAAGTGTCCACCACACGGTCCATCGTGACAGGCTTTTAGGATGTCAAAGATTTCATCTTCTCAAACACATCTCCTGATATGCATGTCTGCCCCTGTGTGAAACAAATAGCCCCCAATCCACGAGAATCGAGCACTCTTCTGAACAATCTGCTTACGCTCATTAGGGGTTAAGTGTTTTGGTAGTTTACCTACTGCGAGGTAATTGGCAACATCAGCATACCAGGGTGTTTGAACGGCAACAGCAAACAGGTGCTCGTCCGGAAATTGATCTTCAACTGCTGCTGCATCGATTGGTTTTGGTATTCTCGAAAGAAAATCGGCTACAGGGTTTTCTTTGCCAGGACGATCCTTGATTGTGATATCGAATTCCTACAATAAAATCAACCATCTAGTTACTCTGGCATTTGTGACAGGCTTATTTGCTAAATATTTTATGGCAGAATGGTCTGTATACAAGATAACAGGATAGCCTGTAATATAATGTGTAAACTTATTGACAGCATGTATTACAACTAGGAATTCTTTTTCAGTAACAGTGTAATTTAATTCAGCAGGGGATAAATTTTTGCTGATGTAATAGATATCATATGGTTTTTTATCCTCTTCCTGCCCAAGGACTACGCCAATGGCTGTATCTGAGGCATCAGATGATATCTGGAATGGTAGGTCCCAGTTTGGTCCTCGAAGGACTGGGGCTGTGGATACGAGCTTCTTTAAATCCTCGAAAGCACGGTCACATTTTTCTGTCCAAAGAAAATCAACGTTACCAGTTAGTGCATATAAAGGAGCAGCAATGTGGGAATAATGTTCTATAAATCGTCTATAATAGCCATAAAATCCAAGAAAGATGTGTACCTCTGTTTGAGTAGTAGGAGTGGGAATAAGCAAAAGTATTTGGATTTTGGCCGGGTCTACCTGAATGCCGGCTGCCGAAACATAATGTCCTAGGATAAGTCCTTCAGTCATCATCATGAAACATTTTTCGTGGCTTAAGCAAAGCCTGGTAACAATGCAGCATTGTAGGACTTTTTCTAGGGTGTCTAGAGCTGGATCAAAATCATCTCCATATGGTGTAAAGTCATCCATGTAAACTTCAAGTCCATCATTTATTAAATCTGCAAAAATGCTAAGGATAGCCCTTTGGAATGTGGCGGGAGCATTACATAGGCCAAAAGGTAGAACTCGATAGGCAAATGTTCCCCAAGGACAAGTAAAAGTAGTTTTATCCTGGTCTTCGGGGGCAATCTGAATCTGATTGTATCCACTGAAGCCATCCAGGAAAGAAAATAATTTCTTTCCTGCTAAAGTATCTAATACTTGGTCTATGAATGGGAGAGGAAAATGATCTTTTTGTGTTGCCTTATTTAGTTCCCTATAATCCACACAAATTCTCCATTTTCCATTCTTTTTTGGTACCACCACAAGCGGAGAGACCCATTTACTATCAGAAATAGGATAGATAAAATTGACATCTAAAAGTTTCTGAAGTTCAGATTTTACCACATCCTTTAGATGAGGATTAAGTCTCCTTTGCGGCTGACGAACAGGTCTGGCATCTTTTTCTACATAAATGTGGTGTGTACATAATTGGGGATCGATTCCTTTCATATCGGGGTAATCCCATGCAAATGCTTCTTGATATTTTGTTAACAGATGGATGAGCTTTGTTTCTTGTTCAGGCGTGAGATTGGCATTGATGTTTAAAGTTTTTCCCGGTTCAATTTCCACAGTTTTACTATTTGCAACAGAAGTAACAGGTATCGTTTGGTCATGCGTATCTTTCAGAGGATCTTCCTCCAATTCATTATCAAATGTTGCTTCTATCATGTGACACTATGTGCGAGATTCAGTTTGACTAATGAAATTATTAATGGCATCATCTTCTGTTTGGTCTTTAAAATCAAGTGCCTCTTGTATAGTTAATGGAGATCTGATGTTATCAGTAAGGTATGATACAGGGTGCTTATTAGTTTTGATTATTGTGACACTTGGCTGCGCTGGAGGATATAGAACTAAATTTTTGCTATTCGGTCCTACGGTTATGGTCATATTTCCCTGCCGGTAGCCAATGTAGGCATCGGCAGTGGCAAGCCAAGGTCTACCTAAAATTAGCGGGTGTCCATCAAGTCGGGTTTTTGGATTAATTATCAGGAAATCGGTTGGATACTCCCAGGAATCAACAAAGACCATGACATCCTGTAGAATACCCTCTGGTCTAACCACAGATCGGTCAGCCAATTCTAACAAAGTAGAGGTGGGTTCTACTGATGTAATGCCGAGCTTTTGGCAAGTAGTGGTTGTTAAAATATTAATTGCAGCTCCTAGATCAACTAAGGCATTAGACAGGGTCTGACCATAAATTTGAACAGTTATAATTGGATTTTCTGGGTCTTCATATTTAATGGGTGTTTCTTTCCCAGATAATAAGTCAGATAAAGTACCGACTACTTGGACTCTTGGATTATTTGTTATATTCCTCCTTGGTTTCTTTATGCACAACTCTTTGATAGTTTTTGCGTATATAGGAATGTCTTGAATGGCTTAGAGGAATGGGATTTTTATGTACAGATTTTGTAATTCTCCCAGAATGTCAAAGTCAGGATATTGTATGGGTCGAGGTATGACTAATCGTTCTGGGAACGGAGGAGAGGATGTGGTTGCTTGATTATGAGCCTGCTGCTTATTTACATCCTCTTGTTGCAACTGATGTTCTCTTGGTAACTGATCTTCAATATGAACTGTTTTATCTCCCTCAGTTTCAATTATACATCCAGATCTTAATTGAAGATCATTGCACTCCCTCAGGTCGGGTCCTATTTCTGGTGATTCTATGATTTGGAGAGATTGGACCGGTTTGTTATTTGGATTGGGATTGGGTTGGGCTGGGAGTTGCGGTCTCAGGTTAGACTGGGGATTTTGTTGTAAGGTTGGCAGAGTAGGTTGAGGGAGCGGAATAGTTCCAGCTGGCTGGTGCATCGGTCTTTGCCAGCTTGTCTGCCAGGGTGAACTTTGTGAAGTAGGGGGAGTCCATTGTGAAGGATATGGGGGAAGCCATTGTGAAGGATATGGGCCATTTTTCCAATATGGTGGAGTGTAAGGGAAATTCGGCCAACCAGATTGGCTTGTCTGATTCAGCCATGGGTTTGAAGAAGGAAACGATTGTGGTGACCAGTATGAAAATGGGGGTTGAGATTTATTTTGCCACATACTTTATTGTTGAGCATTATACTGTGGAGGTTGAAAAGAAGAGGTTGAGTCTGGAAACATACCATATTGTCACGGCTGCCACTGGCGACGCTGGTTGATCAAGTACACCGATTTTGGTTCTTCTTCCGCTTCCTTATATACCGCTTTCAATCCAGGAAGTGAGGGGCAGCTCTCCGTAAGGTGATCTTTTGTACAGATGGCGCATGTTTGGACTGTATCCAGTGGACATTCCTTGTGGCTATGTTTTTTTCTGCATCGGGGGCAAAAGATCGCCAAATTCTGTTCTGCCTCCATCTGCTTCTGTTTAGCCTGCACAATATCAATTTGTGTAGTTAGTGTCCCCAGAATATCAGTTTTGAAATTTTCTAATAAATTTCCAATTTCTGCACGTGTTACTCCTTCTGTTGATACTTTGTTATCTCTTGCAAACCGATCATATTCTGTCGGTTTTATTCTTGTGCTGCCTCTCGAACTCCTGATACATAAATCAATGATGTCAGCAAAATTCTCATGATAAATATCCCCTTTTCCCATGATGTTTAATGTTTCAATCCATTGTTCCTTCATGCCCCTTATTAATGCAGTTTTTAACACATTATCAGGTAAAGGTAGCGATGCATAAGGAGATCTTTGTAGATTGTACTGAAAACGTTCCACATACTCCTCCAATGTTTCATTCGGTCTGGTTGTCATTTGGAATATTTCGTCTTTTAATTCTCTAGACCTACAATAATCCTGATATTTTTTTAAGAAGGATTCTTTCATTTGATCCCAATTGTTGATAACCCCGCCACCTAATCCCATAAACCATCTTAAAGCAGCCCCTTTTAATGTAGAGGGAAATAATTTCAATTTCTGGGGATCGGTGGTGTAATCATACCCCCTGCATAACACATCGAATTCGAATAAAAATGCATCAGGATCTTCTGATGTGAGACCGTGAAATGTAGGGATATGCTGAAGAGGGATAGCTTTCATGGGTGCATTTGCTGCAGAATCCACTATAGGATATTGTAATGTAGAGTTTTGAGCATTTGGCTGGTTCTGAGCCATGGGATCGAATATATGCCAATAACCTTCTGGGATATCTAGGAGGGTATTCCTAGGTTGAGAGGGAATGGTTTTGACAGGGATAGTTTTAATAGCACTTCCCTTATCTGGAATGATGAGAATACCTGATGTCTGAGGAGATTGGATTTCTTCAACAATGATTTTCGCAGCACTCCCCTTATCTGGGCTATTTAATGGCTGATTTGTTCCAATAGGAGATTTTGGTTCCTTGGTTTCCCCTGTTTCTCCTTCTCCTTCACAAAAGTTGCTGGAATTCCCTTCCTGCAATAGTTCTGGAGTAGAATTTCCAATTTCTTGAAAGTCCTGCTCTTCAGTTTGACTATGCACCTCAGCACAGGCTACAGATGGTGATCCTGTGGCCTGAAGGGAACTAGTAGGCTGTTTAGAAATGTTTTTCCTGGGGCCTACTGATGGCTGAGATTCTATTTTCTTATAGATTTCGTCTATGAAGGTCGTTCGGCCAAGGGTCACCGGCCCCTTAGCTTTTTCAGGCTTGGATGGAGGTTTGATATTCTTTTCTGGTCTTTTCTGCTTAGTCATGCACTCAAATGAACTACTAAATTCTATTCAAACAAAGCAAAAACAAATATTTTAGGAAAGCGGACAGTGGAGCAGGGATTTTACATGCTCTGCACGTAGGTTCTTACCTTCCATTTTTAAGATCCAAATCTTCCCTAGAAGGTTCGTACACTACTCTGAAAAAGACAAATGGCTACACTCTTTCCCCGGCAACGGCGCCAAAATGTAGAGCTATAAAAAGGGTCTCTTTCACCTCTAATTACCTCACATTAATATGTCAATCCGGGAGCGTTTTGTTATTCCAAAGAGTGTCTCAGTCTGAGGCTATCACTTGTTCGAGTAATGCTAGTAGTACAGTGTTTAAGAAATACAAGAGTAAACGGATGCTTGTCTGTAACTAAATTACTTCAAAAGAATAAATCACACATTCAGAAAACTAGGCAGCTTATCAGTCAAGGGTTCGGCAGCGATAACCCATCCCTTCGGAAACTGATGGAAACGAAATTAGAGCATAGACCATGGGTCTGGAAGCTAGACAGTGAATACCAAAGCTCACTACAGCCTTAGATCATCTCTCACACCAAAACAACAAATGTGAGTAAATGGAACAACAAATAAAGAATTGAACAACAAATCTGGAATGGAACAGTAATTCTAAAATGGAACAGCAATCGAACAACTAAGTCTCGCGAGTCGTAACCAAACTTAATCTATTAACCCAAATGCACTCTTCGCAATCAAATAACAATCTTTCACTCTTAAGGAAAATCAAGCAGAACACACTAATGGAACAGCACTAACTATTGATAAATTATGGAACAGCACTAGTAAATCATATACGCACACAACACGCTGGAATAGTAATCTAATCAATCTTAATTAACAGGGATACGACTGTGCTTCCAAATAGAACAACATTATTTCTGAATCCAACAATCATGAAGAACACAACTTCATATGAATCTATGACATGAATGTTCAGTACAAAAGCTCTGTAACAGAACAGTAAGAATATTCGGTTAAGACTAATAACATGCAATCAACTCTGAAAGGATCGGTAACATAATGCAGAGTCAATACACAATTCTATCTGTAAAAACCTTAATGATTTAATCTTAACAGAGCCTGTAATAGCAACTTAGAAAGCATATCAGATTACCGAATAACAACGATAAGCAAACCACGCAGAAATCAAATCGTAGTGATACAGAAGCAAGTGTCCTCCGGGGCCGGGCCCTTAGCCTCCAAGGGTACACCGCCTTAAGTTAATCCAGACGCAGAAATGAGATAATCACCAAGTTTATATTAATGCATAAGACAAAAGTACAATGAACCAGTTCTCAACGAGACTCGATGATCAAAGTTGATTTTTAACAGAAAATTACATAAAAAGTATCATCCCCAAGCTAACAGTGTTGTCCCTTTATATAAGGGTGACGGCGGAGATGTCCAAGTAACAAGATAAATAAAGCAGCGATCCCTCAGGATCAAAGATCCTGAGGGATTCGCCAAACTGTTAATCCTTCATCTTTTCTTTTCTTCTCCGCCGAGCTGGTGTCTTCTCCTCCTTTTCCGGGCCGATTTGCTTTGATCTGCTTAGCCTTGTTTGCATTCAGTTCCCCTTCAAAGGGACAGCAGTTATCTCATCTTTGTCCTTTCCTTTGGAATGACAACTCCTTGTTTTCACCTTTTCCTGCACAGAAAAATAAAAATTATCAGCGGTTAAGTCTTGCATATCAATTCTCACATGTTTTGTTATAATTCTTTATTATTTTCCAAATTCATGATGCAAAAAGGTTTACAAATTCTATTAAAAAGCCACTGAAATGATCATCAAAAGCATACCTTTTTAGTACTCCACAAATATCATCAAAAATCCTCAAGGAATAATAACTTTAGAGGTGCATCAAGATAATCCCCATATTCCAGGTATCAAACAATATTTTCTGATCTTTGTTGCTGTTGTACAAATTTTGGGCACGTTGTGGAAAAATATTGTTGACCATATGATATAGACATATGTAAGGGTCCCTATCATTTCCCTAGAAGTAAAGTTGCAGAAATATACTCCAATGTGTTCATAAAAAAAAATCATGCTCCCTTATTCAATTCTAGAACAAAAATATTCTTTAAATGCCATAATGTTGGGCATATAGCTTGAGATTGCAGCTTCAGTTGGGTTCATAGAAAATCCAAAAAAAATTCAACCAAGCATGGAGAAAGAATCACAAAATTTTGGAGAAGGAAGCATGTTGAATGAGAAAAGGAAAATTTTGAGTGTGCCTTGAATGTTCAAGGCATTAATCCTTGCTTCCGATCAAGTATGGGCATCATTGGTAGAAACCATGTTCCTTTAAGTTTTTTATGCTGAATTTATTCCTATTAGAGAGAGGGAGATCATTGACAGGAGAAACATAGGTCAAGGAATATTTGGTTAAATATTGTCTCACAAAATTAGTGGACTGTGCAAAAAGTTCAGAAGCAAGAAAAACTCTTCTAAGGATCACCGAAGTCTAAATTCAACTACAAGAAATAATATGATCTGAATCTAAAAGAGAAACATTATATTATCTCCAACCTCATCCCTGATTTTATGATTCTCAAGGGAATTTCTGTCATCAAATGTGATAATTGGAGGATTAGGGCACAGAAGGAAATTTGATAAGGCTTTGAGGCTCCTTCACTAATTGCAAGTTATAGGTGTGCAACTAGATCTAGACACTCGTTCTGTATTTTTTCTAGCTTGTGCTAATTTTGTAGCTCTAGTGCAGGGAAAAGAGATCCATAACGATGTAGTTAATAAGAAAATTTAGTTGGATTTTTCTGTGGGAAGTGGATTGGTAGATATTTATGCCAAATGTGGAGAAAGTGAGGATACACATTGGGTCTTTGATGAAATGTGTAATCCAGATGCGGTCTCTTAGAATGCAATGATTGCAGATGCATGGGTGTGGCAATAAGGCCATCAAACTCTTCAAACAAATAAAACTCTCCCACACAAAACTAGATTAGATCACCTTCATTGGTTTTATTTCTTCTTGCTATAATGCAGGCCTAGTGGATGATGGCTGGCGTTAATTTGATTAAATCAGTAAATATTATGGTATGAAACATGTAGTGGAGCACTATTGTTCCATTATTGATCTTCTTGGCCATGTTGGGTGCTTGGTCGAGGCACGATATTTTATTGATAAAATTCCTATAAATCTGATATTGTTATGTGAGGATCCTTGTTGGGTTCCTATAGAATGCACGAAAAAAGAGAATACTGCACCCTTTTTTTTTCCATATACATTTTTTTTCGTCGGTATTTCGACGCTTTATATCCAATTACAACCGTCAGAATTGCGACAATGTCTTTCAGATGTTAGACTTCCGACAACATCTGCAAGACGTCGATAGAGCAATGAAAAATCACAAACGTCGGAATCGCGAGAGCTGTTGGACAAATTCTGAACGCCAGAAGTGATGGCTGTTGGACGAATTTTGAACCCTCAGACATGCGAAAAATTCTGAAATACATCGATAGAGCAACTAAAAGTCACAAATGTCGAACTTACGACATTATTTTCAAAACCTGAGAAACGTCAGACTAGCGACGATTATGGCACGTCAGACTAGCGACGGTTATGGCACATCGGAATAGCGACAGTAATGGAACATCGGAATAGGGATGGTTATGGAATTTCGGAATAGCGACGATTCTAGAACGTCGGAATAGTGACGATTATGAAACTTCGGAATAGCAACGGTTATGGAACGTCAGACTAGTGACGTCTAGCTAGCGTCGAAACAGCGACGATCTTCTGGAAACGTCGGAAAAAGTGTCGCTCTTCCGACACTTAACTAAAGTGTCAGAATTGCGACTCTAAGGCAAACCAAGTTTTTCCCCGCCTCAAACTATCGCTCTTGGGATGCCTATGGGTCTCAAGAGCAACATTTTGGCCGTCGGAAATTGGGTCAAATGTACTAATGAAGGGTTTAGATTAAACTAGTGAACTCGTCATTTATTATCTAACTATCTACTGACTTGCCAAGATTATACTATTTGGAAAAATCTTTATTCTCTATCTATAAACATGAAATTTAAAGCATGAAAAAGTCAAGATTAAACTAGTTAACTCATCATGGATTATGGAATTTTGAACAAGCTGCACATAATCATTTATTTACAATAAAAAGTAAATAGTGGTGACATTTTGACTTTCATCACTTTCATGTCTTATTCTTATCTCTTTTTGTTTGGGGTCCATTTTTTATTCTTTTTTGACATTTTTCTTTTAGGACTTTTACCCTATTTACATTTTTTTTTATTTTCTAATATGGGAAAAACAATTGCAGAAAGAAAAGTATGTAAGTATTGTAATTATTACAAGACTAATAAAAGTCAATTAAAAATTATGAATCATATTATTATAGGACCATAATAGTGGCTCCACATGGGGATGGAATTTCCTGGAAAAATGTCAAGAAATTTAAGATCAGTAGCCTTCTCTACTGGGTTGTTCCCAAATTTGTAATATGCTCTGTCATATAATCTGTAACTGGACATATCATACTAAAAACAAACCTTTTGTGCAAATTGAAATCTAAAAACACACTGAACTGAAACTGAAAATATGCTCAGAATTTTGAGCTTATTTTCACTCATTCTACGTACTCTAATCTACTGATAATCTTGTTGAATCAAGTAACACATAAATGCCAATGAAGCCAGTCAAGTGGTTGTAAAAATAAATGGATAATTTGACTGCTTGTCATGAAACTTGGAAGCATAACTTGATCATGTGTCTTCATAATCAAAGATATGATGTGTAATGGCAACTGCTGATGTATTTGATCCTTATAGATAAAACATGTTTGTAGACTTTAGCTAAAAATAATATCCATATAATTTTCTATAGGATCATCAAAAGCATGATGTATGATTTGTGCTTCTAGGCCTTCAATGACTAATTGATTAGTTTTATCCTTAATATTAAACACTGAAACTATTTCTTCAGTCTTGTACTTGAAAGCATAATCATCCTTAATCTGCAAGTCAAAAGGTAGTACAATTTCCTCTTGCTTTGGAGAAGGAAGATTTTCCAAGAATTATTTAGGATCTCGAAAATTATAAGACTAAATTTGAGAATGCAAAAGTTTAATGCCATTTTCATATTTTTCAGAAACTGACTCAAGAACACATATTTTAAGTTGAGGAGAAAATTTTCTTGATTTTAAAATTAGAAAGACAGCTCTTAGAAAATCCTCATCAAGCTGAAATTCTAATAACCCATCCCTGAATTCATTGAAAATCTCATGAGATGAAAGGTTTACCACAAACCCTATCATCTTGTATCACCATTAATGATTTGGAATATGGATTCTTTGGTTATGGAGTTTCTTCTGAACATTTAAGCTCTTGATCTTGGACAATGGAGTCGCCAGGTGGATGATTTTAACCTTTGTATGTCTGATCATTGTCCACCATCATAGATCAGATCTGAACCTATAAAATATTTCAGAAAAAAATGTTAGTCTTCCCCAGTGGAGTCACCAATATGTTATCACTCAGTAATTTCTCAAGGTTAAAGAAAGAACTCACCGAGGTAACCAAAAACCTACTTTTAAGCCTTAGGATCTAGCCTTCCTAATGCTTAGAGAGGGCTCTATCTATATGGTTTATCTTTGTTGATTTTAATTGGTTTTAGGCTAGTTATATGGGGCAAATTGGTTCTAGGGTTTTGATTTGATTTGGTGGGAAAATCATTTTCTCATATGGATAGCTATAGATCTGTTTTCCATTGGGTAGATGCAGTCAATGTGTCAAGCAGTCAGATCAGGATTAAGGCCTAAAGTTCAAATGTTTACAAGGCAAGATAGCAAGGTCACTTCATATCTTCAAAGGTTGATGGTGAGATGGTTTAAATTAGGATAAAGAGAAATTAAGGGTTCTTTAATCTGGATAAGGAGTGAAAAGTTAGGGGTCAATTGAAATCAGGGAATAATTAAGGGATCCCTGGTCTGGATATCAGTAGAAAACATTTAAATGAAAATAAACCAATAACAGAGTGCTTTTA
Organism: Pinus albicaulis; assembly: GCA_034641835.2. NCBI lineage: Eukaryota > Viridiplantae > Streptophyta > Pinopsida > Pinales > Pinaceae > Pinus > Pinus albicaulis. The sequence continues at coordinate 115,010,691 of CM076571.1, read as the reverse complement.
AAAAATTATGAAATAACTATTCCTGATTTCACATTAAAATTTATAACACATTCATGAATGGATCAAAAACATAAGAAATTTGACAATAAACATGAGAAAATACTTCATTGTAGTGGCCCAACACATGAATATTTTAATATGATGCTTTATTTCCTGTGATCCAGTCTGCTAACTTGAAATTGATACAGAAAACCCTTAAGGTTCAAAAAATATGACTACAGAAATTTTTAGCAATTAATCCACACTCAATACTTCAAATGATGAAGTATTTATACAAATTCTAAACTAGAATACCTTGAAAAAATATCAAGATTGGTTTACAAATATATCAGACTGTATTACATAAATAGAACTTAAATAAAGGACACTCAAAACTAATGAATATATTTGGCACTATATTTATGGGTTGATGGTGACAAAGAAGGAAAATTCGAATTTGATAGCAACACTTAGTTGATGATGAGGCTTCCAAGTCACTATCTGTCTCCTTCCTTTGTGCATTTTGCTCCAAATATTCTACAAAATTGGGGTCTATTGATACTTTTATATATCTCAATATGATATAGATATGTAAAACTAGAAATAGGTTATTGTATGTAGATATGGTATTGAGATAAACCTCTCTCAGTCTCCTAAAATTCCACTCCAGTTAGTCACAACAGGCTCTGCAAAATGATGTGTAAAACAGAACTTTACACAGTCCAAAAAATAGGGTTTGAAGATGTGCATGTATCTCTCATTCTGTAATACCTATGTAAAATGTGAGATATTTTTTTGTAGATTGGTCTCTTAGGAACATAAACCCCCTCTAGTTTTGCAAGATTCATCTTGGATTGCCCACAATAGTTTCTGCAAAACTATGACTTAAACAAGTAATTTCTGAAAAATGTCCCTTCCTGCTTTGTTTTCATCTTTTAACCTTACAGTTCTTTTAATTGTTTTTACTTTTACATGGGATAAACTTCCTTGTTGCTAGTGAAAGTGTTTTCATCTCCGTTTAACCATTACTACCTTTGTGTTTACTTTTACTGTTTTATCTTGACCATGTTTTTTTTTATTTGACTTTCACTCTGACTTTCATCTGATACACTTTAACTATGATGCTCTTTGAATGTTCTGTTTTCACTGTCACTGTGAATTATTATTTCACTTTTACCATTTACTGTGCCAATTTATCGCTCTCTATAGAAATGAATTCTTCTTGTTCTGCTATCTGGAATCTTTTGTTAAGGAATATCATTTAAAATCCATTTCTTTGTAAGCTTTTTAGGAGTAAACAGCTTTAACTAGTATCAAACTGTTTATCCCAATTCTCCTTTTGCTACTAACCTGCAAAAAAAAACATTAATTAATGAGAGAGAGGTCTGCAAGGAGGGATTATGGCTTTGATGATGGGAAAAGACTGTAAAAAATGGTTTGAACTACAACGATTTTTCTGGGGTTGTAGAAAGCTTTCAGAAGCTTCTACTGGTCTTTATATCACTTGGATGTCTTCGGTAATGTTTGTAGCAGTCGAATTGGGTGAATTATGTTCAATTTAAGTTTTAAAATAGAGTCAGCAGTGTTCTTTTTGGTCAAAATTTTCTTTCTATGCAAATGGTAACATAAAAGAGTGAAAACAGTGCAAACAGGCATTTTGTATGCATTTTTATTAAACTGTGAATACATTGAATTACAGTTACATCACATAGGATAAGTGGTTTGGGCACGGTGGAAGGAAATACCACCCGACGGTTTTTGTATTGTCGAATGATGGTAAATGGTATAGTATGAATCAATGCGATCCGATACATCTGCGACACATGGAGGAGAGAGGAAAGGTTGCAACAACTTTTATCAAAAATTCTATTTTGTTTAACAATTGCGCTATCAAATTTGTGATGTGAGTTATACTATATTTGATTTGGCAAGTGAAAGCGAACGGTTAGGATTTTATGGTGAAGATACGGGGTAGACGGGCATGGGGCCCGGGGTTCTTTATGCGTCGAGGTATTGATTTTATATCTTAAAATATAGTTTTAACATAAAGTCTTAATGTTTAAAGGGATAGGTGGAATAGGTGCTTTACATGGAAAATTTGCTTTATACAAGTGTAAATTAAACCTTGGGGTGGGTTTATATATAAAATGATAGTTTAAGCCTACGGGGAGCAGGAAATATGTCATGTGGAGCAATTTAACCATAGGATAACATAAAAATGTGGGTTGGTATATTTATATAAATGAATTAATATAAATACGTGAGGAAGGTTTATAATGGAATTAATACATTAGGTTAGTCAGAAGAAATACACAAATGCACTAAGTAAAGTATAAGTTTATGTCTTTGCGTGGGATTTTCATAATGGTGGCCCCATTTTAACCTGTCACACTTAATACTTAGGATAAATAGCATTTTGTGGGTTTTTTTGAATGAAATGTAAATTAATTAAAGGCATTTTTACTTTTCCTAAGTAAAAAGTTGTTTTAACTTAGGAAAAGGGATTTTATCATAGGAAAAATGAATGATGTAAGGAGGAAAAGGGATTTTTATGAAGGAGAAGGGTTTTTATGGGGGGAATTATAATACCTTAGTGCCAATCATTCATTAAGTTGTGGGTCTGGTCCCAGCAAAAGTCAGAGAAATGCTCTGAGCCTTTATGACTGAAGGATTTAGTACTGGAACACATTGTGGGGAGGGAAATTAGTAATATGCCAAATGATGTTTATCCATGACTTGTAAAACTACTTGTACCTACCCATGTACTACCCTAACATTTTTTCTTCATTTACATGGGTGCATTTGAGCTTGCAAACCCTTATTCATTTTATTTTTTAAATAGGAAAATATCTAATTCTAACTTTATTTCATCCAAGGGCTCAGATTAAACTGTTGAAATCCTCATTTATTCTCTAACTATCTACTGAATTTCCAAGATTATACTGTTCGGCAAAATCTTTATTCTCTATCTATAAACATAAAATTTAAAGCATGAAAAAGTCAAGATTAAATTATTTAACTCATCATGGATTATGGAATTTTGAACAAGATGCAAATAATCATTTATTTGCAGTAAAAGGTAACTAGTAGTGGAATTTTGACTTTCATCACTTTCATGTCTTATTCTTATCTCTTTTTGTTTGGGGTCCATTTTTTATTCTTTTTTGATATTTTTCTTTTCAATTTCTTTGATTTTTCTTTTAGGACTTTTACCCTCTTTAATTTTTTTTTAATTTTCTAATATGGGAAAACAATTTGTAGAAAGAAAAGTATGTACATATTATAAGACTAATCAAATTCAATTCAAAATTATGAATCCTATTATTATGGGACCCTTACAGGCGCAGTACTTTTGCAGTATGGTCAGCCTATCGCTTTTCATTTTGAAACATTCAATGGTTCTGTAACTAATTATCCTACATATGACAAAGAGATGTATGTGTTGGTACAAAGAATCAAGAAGTCGAAACACTACTTGATGGGTAAGGAAACGATTATACATACCGATCACCAACCATTAGAGCATTTGTAGTCGCAAACCAAATTGTAGCAATCACAACACTTCAGGTGGATGGGATTTCTTCTGTAGGTTTTAACCTTGTATAGAAATTATCTACAAACGAATCTTAAAAAATAAAATAAACAATAACGAGAGCATAAAACATAAAACAGATAACATAGATATTTTCCCTTGGATCCCAAATCGGGACGACTAGCTTGATTTTTCATTATATTACTTTTAGTGTTACAACACATATATATACATGTTGAAGCATATGTAAACCCCAATCCATTAAAAATGGATTAGAACATAACTATAGTTCCCTTGATCGGATCTACCAAATACCAGGGGCCAAAAACCACCACGCCCCAAAACCATGTGCAAACCCATGCACAAAACCATGGCCAGGTCTGCCCACTGGAAACAAAGGCCCAATTTTTTTTTTCCAAGGCACTGCACCTGACACAACGTACAGGGGGGGCTATTGTCCCCCCTGTGCGCGCCCCCCCCCCCACGTGACTAGTTGTGGAAAGAATATAACACAAACCCAACATTCTCCCACTTGTTTTTTTCTTTCCACAGGGGGCCACAAGTGAGCTGAGTCATTAGCCCAGCTTTGCAACACCCATTGTTTCTGTACACCAACAGAACTTCTGAGTTCTCACAGACTTCATCAATGCATCTGCAACATTCTTCAAAGTTTCCACCTTTACTAGCAACACCCTTTTTGCCTCAACCATATATATCACAAAGTGATATTGAACATAAATGTGCTCTGCATTTGAATGATAAGAAGGGTTCTTAGCCAAGAAAATTTCACTTTGGCTATCACAGTCTATCCTCACAGCTTGCTGCACTTGTTAGCCACCTATAAAATTTGTCATATCGAATGGTGGCTAGATCTTTTATAGCCTTCAAGAAACAATTTTATTTCCCAATTGTGAGTTCTTGAAGCCGTGATGATGTCCCTTTTCTCTTCAGAAAACCTTCACAGTGTTTCCCTCATTTACCTTGAGAAAATTATGTTGTTTACCAAAGAAAAGACTGCTGAAAAGTTCCATTTTCCCTTCATTTTACCCCCCCCCCCCTTTCACTCATAATTAAACCCCATTTTCATCCCCTTTTTCCTCATGAAAATTCCTCCATTTCCCTCATTTTCCTTCTTTCCCTTTAAAACTCCCTTTGGTAAGGTTTAAAAATCCTTTTTAACCTTATCGGAACTCTCAAAACCCCAAAAAAATCCTTCAAAAATCATAAAAACAGTCTTTTTGAACTAAGGCCTTAAGCCCCTTTGGCCATAGCCCCCAACTCCTTTTTATGCATAAGACTCAGAGAAGTGACCCATAGTTAAGCCCCTTTCGTGCAATCACAATCGAGGTTTTCTATTCTTCTTGTTACCTTTTACCTTTAAAAGGTTTCCGATGCGATTGGCTCCTTTTCTTCTAACTCCTGATTCCTTTGTCTTTTCATATAACCAAAGCCCCGTAATCAGACGCTAAACACCATAAAAAACCCTCCCCGAAACAAACTTTCCTTTTTATTTTATTAAAAACCCCATTTTCCCATGTTATAAAAAAACTCGATAATTCGTTCTTTAAATGAATGTCAACTGTTGATCTGCTCTATCGCCCCGATCCAACGGTTCATTTTGTTTCTCGTTTCAAAGCCACCATTCCGCCTTTTGCCTTCTTGTTTAAATCTCCACTGTCGATCTAGTTTTTAGATCAACGACTCTCGTTCCATCGACTAATCGCTATCACAAGTTCTCCTCAGCGCAAAATCACAAGTCCCTTTTTATTGTTCCGATGTCGATTCCCTGATTTAATCTTAGTCGTCAAATCCACAAGAACCGACGGCTAAGATTTTATCGCAACTCCGTCCATAATTCTTCATATCTAACCCTCTGATTAACTCTTAACCGTAGATCTATTCCTAGATCTAACGGCTCATATTTCATCGCATCGCAGAACTTCTATGGTGGTTCCCTTTTCACTCCATCGATTGCAATCTTGCGATTCAATCTGGACCGTCGAATCCACAAGAACCGATAGCCCAGATTTAATCACCCTCTGCCATAAGCCCTTGCCATTGCACTCGTCGATTGAATGTCCACCGTTGATCTCTCCTAGATCTAACGGCTCGTGCTAAATCTCATCGATGCTTTTTGTTGTTGTCTTCCCATTTTCTCCTCCGATATGCGACCCCGCGATCCCATCTGTATCGTCCATTTCACAGATCTGATGGTCCAGATTAAACCCCACTTCCCTTTGTTGTTTCATAAACCCCGATGTGTAAAATATTTTAGTGAAGATCCACCGTTGATCTTTGCATATCAATGGTCCACGTTGCTCCCGATCTCTGTTCGACCCCCTGCCTTGTATTCTTTTCATTTCCCAGAAATTAAATCTAGACCGTCCATTCTTCTAATCCAACGGTCTAGATTCAACCTAATAGGCCCAACTCCTTTGGGTCCTACCCTTCCCCGTTGACAAATCCTGACCGTCCATTCTCGATATCTAATCGCTCAGATCTATTTCGCCTTCGACCCTCCTATCACTTTCTTCCTGTGCAACTTACCTTATCGTGCTCTCATCTCCACCGTTGGATCTACCCACCTCTCATCTGACAGCCGAGAATCCTTTTCGTGTTTTTTCTCACCCGAGAGTTAACGTCTAAAACTGATGCCAAATGGTTTTTTTTAGAAATCCACGTGTCAAGCGCGGACCTATATCACGTTCCAAAATTTAAAACCACTTTACCGCCCCAACACAATCCGAAAACCACTGCCGGTTTTCCGTTTACCACCTTTCTCCATCACATTGCATCCTCTAATCAAATCTCTGCTCTCCGTTCTATTAATCCAACGGTCCAGATTTCACCTAACCATTGAACCATTTCCCTCCACCATTTCTCCTAGGGACTTCATTGATTAACCTCTGCCATTGATCTCTGTTAGCAGTTCCAATCTAACAGCCCAGAATCTTCCCGCATCCAAAATATCATTAAACCTATTATGCCTTCACCAAAGATTTTTTACCCTTTTTCACTATATTTTCCGCCATTTCACTATGTCATTTCCCTTCCCCCTTATAAGATCTTGGATTGATCTCGACCGTTGATCGACATGCATCGATGGTTTGGACTTAATCTTTCATTTACCCTTCCGACCGCCTCTCCTTTGACCTAAGCGAGCAATCCTCGCCGTTGGATGCTTTCATCCAATGGTTGCGATCTAACCTCAGCCTCCAAAGTTGTCTAAACCCAACTATGCAGGATTTTCTTAACTTTTCTTGTTTTTTGTAAGTTTTCAAGGTTTCTCAATTGTTTTAAAAATAAAATCAAAGGCCGGGGATGACGATCCCTCAGGCCTTTATTCATCAATAATATCATTCTACAGGGTTCAACACAATACTTCATCCATGCCTCATGAGCACTAATGCCATTTAAAAACCCTCTGCGTGCCTGCAAAAGAAATATAAATATAGTAAAGTCCACAGACAAAGGGTATCAGTTTCACAGCATGAAATCAAAGTGGAAACCCATGTTTGAAGGTTTTAGCATAGTTTTGAAGGATTAAGGCACCCATTCAACAAATCAAAAGCCTAATCCAGAGTTAAAGACATCATAAAGGCCGGAAAACACAGATTAAGCCTAATCAGACCTAAAACACAGATATCAAGTAAATTAAAGTTTTTTTAGAGAAAAACAAAGCAATTCATCAATCCGAGAAGCCTCCACTGCCACATTAGAGTCTAATTGAATCCTCTCAGCTACTAAAAGCCACCTGCAGCCTCAAAGCATTCAAAAGAGGCCATAGTTATTGCCAGAACAGAAGATATTTTCCTCAACGCAGTTGAAAATTTATTTCAAGCCAAAGGAACTTATTACCACTGTCAGTGAAAGTTATTGCAAAGATAAGGGAATGCCTTAAAGTCAATAAATCCTACCAAGTAGCTCAATAAATTAATGAAAATCAATAAATAGACGGGAAATATCAGAAATCTTCTCCATTTGAGCCCCTCAAAGGCCGAGAAGCATTAATTGTATTAATTGAACCGAAAGATATTATTTTACATGCCACCTCCTCATTTCTTCTATAAATACCTCTGTTGAAGATGAGGCAAAGGTTGGTCTCCGAATATCTGTTGCATGTAAATAGTTTTCTGAAGCTGCTGTAAGCTATGTTTTTTAATTGAAGATACCTAATTTGAGATGAGAAGTTTGAGGCTGTAGAGACCCATTGGACTTGAAGATTGTAACTGGTTTGAGGCATCAAATACAAGTTGATTTATGGGATCCTGGTTTATGTTAACAGTGATGTTTTTTTTCTTATTGTAACTTGTCATTTTATTTATGTTTTCATTCTATCCATCTTCTCTGATAAAGAAAAACAATTATAGAGTTAGGATTTACTGTCAAAGGTACCCTTCTCTTACTGATAAGCTTTATCTAAATTTTTTCTTCCAATTGTGTTATTTAAGAATGATTGAATACTTTCCAAGCAGTCAAGATGTTGGCGTTCCCTTCTCTTACTGTCTAGATTTTAAACATTGTTCTTGAATGTTAATTTTAGTGTCTGCTAAGTAAAGTTGAACTAAGGAAGTCTATGGTTAGCCCTGTCCTCTAGTTTTATCTCCAAAGGTTGTCTGAAAGTTTCCCTAAGAGTATGTTGAAAGCAGGCTAGGTTCAAAGTCCTTACCTGATCTTAGACTATTCTTTGTTTATCTTAAGTGTTGTCTTGATAAGTTTACTAATTAAAGAATGAAATAGGGAAGTCTATGGTTAGCCCTATCCTTTAGTTTCCTTCTCCAACAGTTGCTTTGAAAAGTTTCCCTTTGTGTTTTAAATGTTTTCTATTGAAATTTCATCGAAAGCAAGCTACTTTCAAAGTACTTACCTGATCTTAGATAACTTTTATGTATTTCTTAATTGTATGCCAAAAGCAGGATAGTTTCAAAGTACTTACTTGATCTTAGGCTGCTCTTTTTTATTCATTTGTTTGTTTCCCCTTCTTATTGTTTCATTCCATTCCATAAAATCAACTTTAAAGAGATCCTTAGACATAGATGACTTGCCCCATGGACCACTCTTGAACCCTGTTGTTTAAATTATATCCTACTATGAATACATAGCCCAATGGATTGAAGCTATTTCTTGCCTATATTTTTAGCTAAATCAATATTTCACTTTCATACACCTTCACCATTCATTTAGACTTCCTTCACCTTCATTTATTTTATCCCAGCCAAAACAAACAAAACCTTGTTCTTCATAACTAGCCTAATATCACATTGCAAGCCTTAAAGATACATCAATATTTGCACTTTATAGAGAGATCCCTCTCTGGATTTAGGAGGGCTAGATCCTAGAATCCCAAAGTGGTTCACATGTTGCCCCTGTAGTTTTATTCTTGCCAATCTGCTAGAAATTATAGGGAGATAACATTCTGGCGACTTCGCTTGGGACTTTCTGAGTAAAATATTTTAAAACACAGTACTCACTGTTCAATGTAGTTAATAAGCCCTCTTCAAGCACTACCAAAGCAATGGTAATCATGATAAAACTTATTTGAATCAGTGACAAACTAAGGAACCCTTAGGATTCTCATAAGAACTTATCAAACCTTGAAGGAATCAGCTAGCTTAGCCACACGGGAAAATTTCCTTTGTCTCATCACCGTAGCTAAGTGTTGAAACATATTTAGGACACTCTTAGAACCCATAGGACAGAAAAAACTCAGAAAACCCAAAAAAAAATTCATATTGGTATTCAAATAAACATGGTGGTGGACCATAAAACATTTTACCTTCAAAAGAGCTAAAAATTTCCACATGGTGACTCCACAATCCTAAATAGACCTTAAGACTCCACTGGGAAACCCATCAATCTCACAACATCATACAAACTCAGTTAGAAGACTTTAAATGCTAAAGCTTTCTTGTTTGAAAGATCAGTTAGCCTCCTAAAGATTGTCATATTTGGCTAAAATTTTCTTGTTTAGTTGGGTCTAAAAACAAAGCATAGTGGCTTCTAAAATAATTCATACTAGGAGCCATCCTAATCCAAACCCCTCCTGAGATAGTTGACAACCCTGAAAGAATACTTAGGAAGTCTCCTAAGGCCAGATCTTCAACTATTGTCAGATCACTCCATAGAGCTAATTCTTTCCCGGATAATCTTACAGCTCTACAACAATCACAAGTTGACTTAACAAATCCATTCAAAACTAGGTCACTTAATGATATAATTTGGATAGACTCTGAATCTCCACTTTCATCCCAAAACAGAAGTGAGCATCCTAGTAGTAGAGAAACTACACCACCTGATTTACATTTCCTTCATAATTTTGGTTTCTCTCACCCTAGATCTACTCAACAATCTCTTGCTGGTCCATCCACATCTGTTATCCATACATCCACTGTCCAAACCACACCATCCCATCAAACCCCTCTCATTTTACATCATCCACCTATAAACCCCCCACTTTTTCCACAACCTCCTATCATGGCAACATGGTATGCCCCTCTAGTGCTTCCTTTACCTCTAGTCAATCTTCCACATGACTATCAGTCCAAGATACCATTATACGATGCCAGTGGTGCTACTAATGCTTCACAACATGTGGATAAGATGAATGACTAATTTGATAGAAATGAGATTGATGATGACTATGTAGAAATTTGCTGAATAATGAATATTTATCCACTGAGATTATCCTGGTCACACACTAATTCGAATTCATGCATAACACATAACCTCTTCTACAATTGATCATCAAGTTGCGGAAATATAAACAGTCGCATGCGCACATAAACACAATATGTAATGGGGAAAGCTTATAGCTGAAAACCCCCAGCTATTTTGTATATTTTAATAGAAGAGAACATGTAACAATCTCAGTACAATACTCCTCACAAGTACTCAGTACTGTCTCCAAAAGTTACACACAAAATCGCTCAGTTTTGAACAAGTCACAGGTTCAAAACTCATCCACTATTTGCCTGCCTCTACTGCGCAATCCAAGTTCGTGTAATGAGAGATCCAAGTTTGAATCTCCTTGGCTTCAACTGTGCAATCCTCATTGGAAATCTCTCAATGTAAATCATCATCTACCTCTTCCACTGGTCTTCACTGAACTGTCCATGCACTGTAGTCAACTGATGTGTTCTTTAGTTGAATAATGAGTTAATATTTAGTGAATTAAATAATATTTAATTCAACCCACTCATCTCTAGTGTATTATCCATTTAAACTAAATACAACTAGTTCAACTAAACTAACTTGAACACAACTCCACCAAACTCCGCCACTTGAGTTCTAACTGAAGTCAACCATGCATGAGCTCACCAAACCCCTAGGAATAGTGTAATTCCTTCTGTCAGATGCATGGGCCACATCCGTAGCTCCAACTAAAGTGTTGCAAGAGAATAAACTGAAGTTTATAGTCCAAATATTATTAAGGGTTAATAATATTTGACTGGCCTATTTTTAGACAGGCAGTATAAAAATAGACTTTGACCTGTATGTCTAAAAATAGAGGTCCATATATTTTTACCAACTTGACCAATCATCCAAGAATAGCATACTGCAACTCCTAGACCATGCTCCATATGTCTAAAAATAGACATAGTCTAAAAATAGACTTTGCGCCAAAAATAGCCTGCGGGCCCACTTAGTGAAGGCGACTTCATTTCACTAAGCTCCATCATCTTGTTGCATTTTCAACACTCCCTCTCAACAAGATATGGATTATCTGCAACCCCTATCCTGCCTCTGTGGTATTCGAATTTTCTCCTGGTGAGCGCCTTCATCAAGATGTCAGCATCTTGATCCTCCGTGGGAATATATGAAAGTAACATGATTCTCCGCTGCACACAATCTCTGATATGATGGTACCTGATGTTGATGTGTTTGGATCTATCATGAAATACTGGATTAGCTAAGAGTTTAATGCAACTTTGGTTATCAGAATAAATCACAGTAGGCTCCAAGTGCGACCTGAACAATCCAACGAGGATCTTCCTCATCTAACTAGCCTCGCATGCAGCCAAGCTGGCTGCCATGTACTCGGCCTCTGCTAAACTGAGTGCCACGGATCTCTGCTTCCCGCTGTACCAGGAAACTACTGTCGACCTGATACTGAAGACTCCTCTAGATGTGCTCTTTTGGTCCATTGGGCTCCCTGCCCAATCTGCATCAGTGAAGCCTCTAAGCTTCGCTCCATCCTCCTCTCTATACCACAGACCATATCCCGATGTGCCACTAAGATAACGCAATACATGCTTTCCTGCCTTCCAGAAGAGCTTGTTAGGCTTAACCATAGCTTACGAAAGCTGGTTAACATCATAGAATATATCGGGTCATGTATTGACCAGATACATAAGCGATCCCACCAACTTTCGATAGACAGTGGCATCCACTACCTCCACTGAATTAGCATCCTCCTTCCTCCAAACACCAGGAAGAGGAGTATCAACAGGCTTGCAGCCATGCATGTTGAACCTCTCCAGTATCTCCTGGGCATACTTACCCTGAGAAACAAACAATCCACCATTGCGCTGCAAAATCTCCAATCCCAGGAAATAATGAAGGAGGCCCAAGTCCTTCATCTCAAACACTCTAGCAAGATCCTCCTTGCATGAAAGTATCAACAACTCATCACCCATCAAAATCAGATCATCTACATACAGTACAATGATCAGTAACTTCCCCTCCACCACAATCTGGTACAAGATAGGATCCGCCTCACTCTTGGAGAATCCAAGTTCGGTGAAGTAACTGTCTATCCGTGTGTACCAAGCACGAGGTGCTTGCTTCAACCCATACAGTGCTCTCTTGAGTCGGCAAACATGCGACTCACTACTGAAGATCTTGAAACCTTCAGGTTGCTCTATGTACACCTCCTCCTCAATGACTCCATTGAGGAATGCAGTCTTCACATCCATTTGATGGATGTGCCATCCCATCTACGCTAAGAGAGCTAGGATTGTCTGTATGGAAGAGTACCTTGCGACAGGTGCAAAGGTCTCCTCATAATCGATCCCCTCGATCTGTGAGAAGCCACGGGTAACAAATCTTGCCTTGTATTTCTCCACACTTCCTTCATCTGCCTGCTTCACTTTTTAGATCCATTGCGAACCCACCACTGATTTCCCCTCCAGTCACGGGACAGTCTCCCATGCATTGTTTCTAACAATCAAATCATACTCTTCCACCATGGCATCTACCCATGCGGGTTCCTCCACAGCTTCCTCGAAAGAGGATGGCTCTGTCAGGACACGTTATCTCACAAGAGCCATGTATCCAGTGTACCAGTCCGGTGACTGTCTCTGTCTGCACTGTGCTGTAGGTGGTCCTACAACCTTCTCTGCATCTCGAGCTAGTCGCTCAGCTTCTATAGTGCGCTTGCGCCCTCTGATGGTTGGCGCTGCATGAGTGGTCTATTCCACTTCATGAACTTCCTCTTGTGGTTGATCCACATCCGGAAGCTCCTCCTTAGGAACTAATAGCTCCTCTTCTACATGCAAGTGTGGCTCCCTCTCAAGCGAACACTTCATGGCTTTCTCCTCCTGAAATTTGATATCCCGTCGCACAACAGTCTTGCGACTGTCTGGAAAATACACACGATAGTTGTGGGGCATATCAGTGTACCCCATAAATATCCCAACCTCTGCGGTCGGCTCTAGCTTCTTCCTGGCATCCTTCGTCACATGAATGTAAACAGGTGAACCAAAAATCCTCAAATGGGAAATATCAGGCCTCTTACCAGAAAACGCCTCCTCGGGTGTACTCATGCCAAGTATCTTGTGAGGACAACGGTTATGCACATATACTGCAGTATTGCATGCCTCAGCCCACAAGTGAAGGGGTAGGCCCTGATCATGCAACATCGCCTGTGCAGCACCCACGATCGTTCTGTTCTTCCGCTCAGCCACCCCGTTCTGCTGTGGGTTATGGGGTGCGATGAGCTCTCTTCGAATCCCTTCTGCGCTGCAAAAGTCCTTGAATTCAGTAGAGATGAATTCACCACCATTGTCGCTCCTAAGAGCCTTCACATGCTTCCCCGATTCCTTCTCAACCAGTGCCTTGAATTCAAAGAACTTTGAATATGTCTCGCTCTTCTTCTGCATGAAGAAGATCCAGCACTTCCGAGAGAAATCATCAACAAAGATCACATAGTACTTGTGCTTTGCTGTCAAAGCTACTGAGAAAGGACCACACACGTCTGTGTGAACTCTCTCAAGGATCGTCGTGGCGCGACTATCCTTCTCGTGAAAGGTGGCTTTCACATACTTCCCCAAGGTACACCCCTTGCACTGATCTGACTGCGCAAGAGTGCCCTTAGGAAGCCCAGTAGAAATCTGCTGCAGTATCTTCAAAGCTCCATGGTGAAGGTGGCCCAATCTCCTGTGCCACAGCTCGCCATCATCATCCCGGCTCACCACTTCTCCCACCTTGCATGCCATTGCTGTGCAGCCATCTACTTGCAACTGATAAAGGTTCTTGACTCAAACCCCTATCTTCCGGGTCTCTCTAGTTGTCTTACTGAGCAGGAAGGCTTTTCCTTCGCTGAAGACCACATCATACCCCTTGTCTTCCAACATCGCCACAGAGATCAGATTCTTCATCAATCTTGGAACATGCAATACTTCCTTCAATACGAAGGGTTTACCAGACTCCCTCTCAAAGGAAATGGTACCGATACCGGTTGCACTGTATCTACCATCATCGCCCATCTCGATGTGCACTCCAAGATCTTTTTCCTCCAGATCTGAAAACAGATCCCGATCTCCTGTCATGTGAAATGACGCACCATTGTCCAAGAACCATACTGATCCCATCACACTTGAGACCAAGCATGCCATCAGTGAAAAATATAGTTCAAACTGGGAGGCCAATGCCTCTCCCGCTGCAGATCCAGCAGCCTTCTTATTTTTCTTCTTCTTCAGACAATTTGTGGCATAGTATCCATGTTGGTGACAGTGAAAACACTTCACCTTGGACATGTCTTGCTTCTTGCCTTTCGCACCAGACTGAGAAGCTTTCTTTCTCTTCCCCTTCTTTGCTTTGGAAGCCAAAGCACAATTTTCTTCATCAGATACCTTTGATGAAGATCCATCCCTGGTATTCCGCCTTATCTCCTCTTGCATGAGATCCGACCAAAGTCGCTCCCATCCCGACAACTTCTCCCGACCATTGATAGAATCCTAATAGGAATGCTAACTCTTCGGAAGACCAAGCAGAGCCAGGTCCACCAAGTCCTCATCATCGACAGTCACCCCCACACTTCCCAACTCATCTCTGCATTGAGTGAACTTCGTGAGGTACTTGGCGATACTGTCGCCTTTCTCCATATTAATGTTTCTGAGTTTATCCTTGAGCACCAGCTTCCTTTGGTCACTCTTTCTCTAGAATAGATCTGTCAACACTTTCCACATCAAATATGGAGAATCTTTTCCATGCAGGCTGGATATAATGTGATCCTTCACGCCCTCCAACAGAATCCTTCGACATTTCGCCATCTTCTTTTTCCAAGCCTCAATTTCAGCAGGATCAGTAGGCTTTTGGACATCCATATCTACGAACTCCTTCAGCCCATTATCATCTAATACTGCCTCCATCCAGTCTTTCCATGTAACATAATTCGAACTGCCCTCAAGGGCATACTCGAGTTGCAAACCGTTGAAAGACATTTCAACTCCGGCACCAAGAAAACAATCTACTGCAAAATTCGAATTCCAAGCTCAAAAATCAACTGCTTCTGGATCTGTGAGAACAAATTATTTCTAGCACAAAGATCGAATGTACGAGAATTTACTGGATATATCACCTTTCAAAGAAAGGATGGATCTAGAGGCTACCTGGCTCGATACAGACTCTGTCTACCGAAATAAAATTGTAATCACTGTAATAGATCCCGATGATCAATTTTCTTTGATACCATGTAGAAATTTGCTGAATAATGAAGATTTATCCACTGATATTATCCTGGTCACACACTAATTTGAATTCATGCATAACACATAGCCTCTTTTACAATTGATCATCAATTTGCGGAAATAGAAACAGTCGCATGCGCACATAAACACAATATGTAATGGTGAAAGCTTATAGATGAAAACCCCTAGCTATTTTGTATATTATAATAGAAGAGAACATGTAACATTTTCAGTACAATACTCCTCACAAGTACTCAGTACTGTCTCCAAAAGTTACACACAAACTAGCTCAGTTTTGAACAAGTCACAGGTTCAAAACTCATCCACTATTTGCCTGCCTCTACTGCGCAATCCAAGTTGGTGTAATGAGAGATCCAAGTTCGAATATCCTTGGCTTCAACTACGCAATCCTCACTGGAAATCTCCTCCAATGCTTGTGCAAATCTCATGCACAACTAATGTCACAACTAATAGCAAACTCACCCTTTCATCTACCTCTTCCACTGGTCTTCACTGAACTGTCCATGCACTGCAGTCAAATGATGTGTTATTTAGTTGAATAATGAGTTAATAATTAGTGAATTAAATAATATTTAATTCACCCCACTCATCTCTAGTGTATTAGCCAGTTAAACTAAACACAACTAGTTCAACTAAATTAACTTGAACACAACTCCACCAACTGTCTCATCAACTCCACCAAACTCCGCCACTTGAGTTCTAACTGAAGTCAACCATTCATGAGCTCACCAAACCCCTAAGAATAGCATAATTCCTACTGTCAGATGCATGGGCCACATTCGTAGCTCCAACTGAAGTGATGCAAGAGGATAAAATGAAGTTTATAGTCCAAATATTATTAAAGGTTAATAATATTTGACTGACCTATTTTTAGACAGGCAGTCTAAAAATAGACTTCGACCTGTATGTCTAAAAATAGAGGTCCATCTATTTTTACCAACTCGACCAATCATCCAAGAATAGCATACTGCAACTCCTAGACCATGCTCCATATGTCTAAAAATAGACATAGTTTAAAAATAGACTTTGCGCCAAAAATAGCCTGCGGGCCCACTTAGTGAAGGCGACTTCATTTCACTAAGCTCCATCATCTTGTTTCATTTTCAACAGACTCTATCAAACTTAGATTATTTTCTCAAATATTAGTGGGAGAAGCAAGAAAATGGTTCAAAGTCTTAACCCCTCACAGTATTAATGATCTCCAAGCCTTCCATCAGTTATTCTTAAATAAATGGGAAGTAAAGAAAAACCCTCTACAAATACTTCCGGACTACAAGAATCTCCAAATAAATACTGGGGAAAGTGTTCAATCTTATTGCACTAGGTTCAATAGTGTGTATAATGCACTTCCCTGGGATCTAAAACCTCCACAAGGCTCATCTGTAAACAAGTTTCCTGAAGGATTTGATCCTGAGATGGCCTATCATCTGAGAGAGAGAGATCCTTTGACTCTTGAAGATATGAAAAAAGGAGCTCTTGCTGTGGAAGTTAATCTAATGGAGAAAAGAGAAAGAATGAAGAATGAGAAGAGAGTGTTCTTTAGAGAGGAATCTACACCTTCCACATCTAGCTCAAAGATGGAAAGGATGATGGAAGAGATGATGAAAAATATGAGCATACTTGAGAGAGCACAAGCTAGTCAAAGCCAAACAACTCCTCAAAACAGAAATCAAAATCAAAATCAGAATTTTAGGAGAAACAAACCTCAAAATAGACCAAGGGAGGATGATCAAAAGATTGCACCGCCTTTTCACCAAAATATGTGAGTGAGGTTGCAGAAACAACTGAACAAGCAGAGGAAGATGAAATAAACATGTTGGGAGTAGACAATGATGATTTTTAAGTTCATTACAATAGGAAAAAGGGTCTGTACACTCCCTATGATGATAAAAGAGCAAAGGATAAATATTATTATCAAGAAATGGAAAATGTCATCATAGAGACTTCGAGAGATTATGACCTTCGGAGTAAGAGTAATCATGAAACTCCCAAATCCCAAACCTCTGAAAAATCTGTAAAAAAAAACCCTATAAACAAACCCAAGACTGCAAAATAGAAAGACAAAACAGCGGCTACAAATTCTAATAAAAACAAAGAAAAAGGCACTCCAATCAATGAAAAACAGAGTGCAAATATTAGCAACACTAGTACTTCAGCTAGTGTTTATGTTAAAACAATTTTGACTAATGTAAATAGAGGAAATCAACAAACTGATTTTGCTGATAAAGTGATGGTTAATAAGGCTGAAAAAAACATGTTAAAAAATCAGATGCCTTTTAGTTTGGAACAAGAAATTGCCATAATCAAAATTTCTATTCCTCTGACTGAATTAGCCACACAAGATGTATATAGATCACAAATTTTGAAGGCTTTTAATGTAGGAGGAAATAATGACACAATTAATCTTAGTGATGACCAACCAGAGCTCTTATTTGGTCTAAATATTGAGGGCAGATACCAGGAAGGGCCAGTACCTCCATTCTATGTTAGTTTGAATATTCATGACAAGATTTTACACAATGCCATGCATGACTCAGGGGCCTCTCACAATTTAATGCCCAAATTTGTAATGGAGAGACTAGGCCTTGAAATCACTCAACCTTACAAAGATATGTACTCCTTTGACTCAAGCAGAGTGAAATGTTTAGGATTAATCAAATACCTCTATGTAAACTTAGCCCAGATTCAAGCCAAATGTTTAATAATGGATATTGTAGTGGCTAATGTTCCCCCCAAGTATGGTATGCTACTATCAAGATCTTGGGGAGCTAAGTTAGAAGGAACAATGCAGATGGATATGACTTATGCAACCATCCCTATTTTCAATGAGACTAGAAGACTTTACAGGGAAAATCACATGCATTACATGGTTACTAGCCAAGATAGACCCGAAAAATCTCCTCTTTACTCTGTACACACAGGCCTTGACTCATTCATACTTGTTGAGCCGTACTTTTGCCTAAATTTTCACGATATTTATCACATAATGAGATGCTTGTACCTGGCATTTTTGTCCTATTATGTTGCTAATTAGAGGAATTCATGGGCAATAATTATTAATTTATGAATTCTTCTTATTAGTTAAATTGATGAGGGTTTCATGTGTAAATTTTTTTAATAAATGTCTCTTTAGTGGCAGGTGAATAATTCTAGTACAAGACTACGTTTAAATACGGATCCATATAGCAGGTTAGCTGAGTCTGAGACTTTTGTAGATGGAAATATCCACCTTGCGACCAAATGGAGTAGAATCTCTAAATTTCGAGATGTGGGTTGTGTTCAGAGCACCATGTTTCCTATAACCCAGAAACCGTTTGGTGAAATTCGGCTTCGTGAAGGATTTATCATCAGGAGAATTTTGGGTCTCTATGGCTATTGCACTCTCGTTATGCTGTTGAAGAAGAATAAGTGGGAATTATTCATATTTATATGCCTTGAAACTTCTGCGATGCTTATTGGTGCTAAAGTTGCTATTCAGCGGCTTTGGACTGATCCCATGGCACCTTCATCATTTTACACATGGATGCATTATATAGTTGTTCACCATCCTGGCGCAGTAGCGTTTCTTTATGAAGACACATTTGTTTTCATTGGAGCTATTGCACTCACAGGCACATAGGCATCACTGATTGCATGGAATATTAAAACCAATGAGATGGCAAAATCTACTCGCTACAGTTATCTCAAATCTCCTGATGGACGTTTTCAAAGCCCTTATGATTCTGGTTTTCGAAGGAATGGTACAAATTTCCTCATTCATGGCTATAATTATGATACTGTTGTTGCTCGAAAATCACTAGCACATCACTTCCTTGTGTTATTTACTTCCATGCAAATGAGGCAGCAGTCATACTCCTTCCTTCAAACATAATTTTTTTTACTCTTGATTTCTCGGGTTCAGGCCTCTCTGATGGTGATTATATGAGCCTTGGTTGGCATGAGAAAGATGACCTCAAAGCTGCTATTCTTTGAAATACAAAAATGGTTTCGTGCATTAGACTTTGGGGACAATCAATGGGGGTTGTGACAAGCCTTCTGTATGTATGGAGCAGAGGATCCATCAATTGCTGGGATGGTGTTGGATATTCATTTCTCTAATTTGTTCGATCTCATGATGGAGCTGGTTGATGTTTATAAAATTCGCCTCCCCAAGTTCACCGTAAAAGTAGTTGTCTAGTACATGTGAAGTGTAATCCAAAATGTAGCCTGCAGTGATTATAAATTGCTGAAGGAGGTTGGGTATGGAGCGAATTATGCTTCCTCCATCTCGACGGGAATTCAAAGATATATATTTCGTATTTGAGTTGATGGAATTTTATCTTCACCAAGTTATTAAAGCAAATGGCGATCTCACACCTGAACATTATCAATTCTTTCTGTATCAGCTTCTTAGAGCTCTAAAGTACATTCATACAGTAGATGTATTTCATCGTGACTTGAAGCATATATTTTGGCAAATACTGACTGTAAATTGAAAATTTGTGACTTTGGGCTTGCTCGTGTCTCCTTCAATGATGCTACATCTGCCATTTTCTGGACGGATTATGTGGCAACCAAGTGGTATTGAGCCCCTAAGCTCTGCGGGTTTTTTTTTCTCTACCAAGTGCGCTCTTGCCATTGATATCTGGAGCATAGGATGCATGTGCCTTACGATACATCTTCCACCAGCTCATCAAAGTCCGAATTTCCTCTAGAAATCAAGGAACGCACCTGCTAGCAACAGAAGAACCCACAAAAAGAGGATAAATTTCCCTCATTTGACATCTTGTTTCAAAAACTAATTCTTATTCTAGAAAATTGTTAAAACCAATGATCTTCCGTGTTTTAATTGGCTAATTGAAGCCCAAATTGAGAATTTGGTTCTGGGAAAATAAAAGTAGCTCTGCTGCTATAAAATGGGGTAGTTGTGCATTAGAAGGGCAGTGGATTGAATGGGGAGATAACTCTGTGTAGGAGACAGGGGGACGATGTGTGCAGGTAGAGATAATTCGATCAATTATAGAGCGTAGCTAAGAAATGTGGTAGTTGTGCGCATAGAAATAGAGTAGCTGCACATTAGATTGAGGAATGGAGAGAGCGTTGTGCGCATTAAAGGGAGAAGTTGATCAATTATGGAAGGAGTAGCTGCTCAATTGGATAGAGCGCAGAACATAGGAGATGTTGGGCAGCTACAACAACATTGGATTATGGATCAAAGCCAGCTCAACCTCTGTATCATTTGATTTAAATTTTTGTAATTCAATTTTTGCAATGTGATTTCATTTGTAATATGATTCAACATTCAATTTTCATTTCCAGACTCTTTAATTTCTGAATATGGTGTGTTGACTTAATTTTATAGGAGCTGGGTAATTGGGCCCATCAGTAAGCTCACTGTTTGGATTGTTTAGTTTATTTTATTTCATTGATTCATTATCTGCATTTTATTTCATGTTTGAGTGATTTAAATAATTTTCTGTAATTCCATTCTTTGTATTTTTTTATTTAATTACTATAGATTTGATTCATGTATTTAGTGATTTAATTATTCTAGAATTTATTTATGAATTTATTTAGTTAGTCTGCATTTCTTTTATTTTTGTCTTGCATTCTCACTATTTGTCATGTTCCTCTATTATTTAAGGAAATATATTTCTGATTACAGAGATTTATAATGGGGATGATACGATGATTTAAAACTCAGATTTAATTGATCCAATGTTATTTGGGCATTCCCTAAATTTTAAATATTTGTCATTATAATTGCCAGAAATAGCATGAGGATACTTTCAGCGGAAATTACTTGATAACATCTCCAATCAATAAATTAATTTGAACACTGAAATTCCATTTTATAATTTCCTTTACATTCCATTGCACAGGCTAGATAAATTTCATGGTGGTGTTAATTTAGAGTTTATTCATGTTCGAGAAATTAAATAGACTATTAATTAGTAAATGCTTCTTTGTCTCAATTTCATTCTTGCCCTGTTTAAGCTATCTTATAAATATATAATCAGTAGCAGGGATTTAATATGAGGACAAGATCAAAAAGGTTTTCATCTAATTCGTGATTTATATTATTGGGCACTTATCAACAATTTAAATCATTATATGAATTGATCTTGGGATCTCACGTCTACTAAAATACCAAGATTAGTTTAAATATATTTTTAACATAATTAAAGTGTCCGAGATAACTCTTGAACATATCCTCACTCAGCTTGCATCGAATATTTTCTTACATCTATGATTTCCATCAATAGTATTTGCAAGAAACATTTTTAAGTATCTATTTTAAAAGCGACATTTTAAGTACAAATATTAAAGCAGCACTTTTAAGTATAGATTTCGATTTCATGTTTGTGAGTATAGCTGATTGAGAGGTTTTTCATTTTTATTTCTTTCATAGATTATTAATTTGCGGTGTGTTGAAATACCTCGTTTATTTTCCCGCATGATTTCCTTTCTGCATTAGATCTAGGGTTTTTATTGGACAAATCCCCGAGACCGTATTATGGCATATATTGTGCTACGTCTCTAAGTCTTACGTCTCCCCGGGTTGACAATTTAAATGTGGGTGTAAATCTAGCATTTATACCGCCCACCATTTTTTGCGTCGTTGCCAGGGAGGCGTTGTAGGATAAGGCCTCGTGATTTGTATGCTTTTTCCCTTTCTTTCGCAATCAAACTTTTAGATTAATGAGATTCCCCTTGCTTGCTGAAGCATACTGGATGGTATTTCCAGAAAGCTCACAAGCCAAGTTTTCCTTTCAGCAAATGAGTGATTTTATTGCAAGTTGGTTTTGTTTCTTTTACTGCAATTGAGTTTTTTAGGATTCATTTCTTTCATTGGGTAAATTTCTTTTCCACAATCTAGATTATTCACTTTTTGCAAGGTGTGATTTTATGCAAAGTGTGGATTTCTTTCTTTAATGTAATTGAAGTTGATTTATTTTTTGCTTTTACCTTCGCAGGGAAACTAAAGGGCGGAGATGACGGTAAGATGTGAGTGAAGAGCCACGCATCCGCTTTTTCTTGGGGTCATTCCAAAGTTTTGGTTTCCCGCAAATGAAGATTTCAAGTTTAGTGCTAATAAGACTTTCTAGCTAGCAATAAAATGTCAGGAAGTGTGATGTTGTTCCAGGATTTATTTCAAATCCTAGCAGAAGCTGGGGTCTCTACTTCACAGAAAGATCATATTTTGGCATCAATCAGGGAAAGGTGGAAGGGTATTCCTCTGGAAGGAGTGGAAGGAATACTCATGAAGTTAAGAAAGACCTAAGGAGGTTGTTGAAGCCTTGAAAATCGCTGCTACAACATTGGGGATAACCACCCGGTCCGGACCTTAATACAGCTCCTTTTCCGTTTATGATAGTGGCTCCGACTGGTTTAACTAGGTCCAGTTACCTTTTCCCTATCGCTATTGGTTTATGATGTGTCCTTAACTACCAATAGACAGGGATATCAGATCAATTCTTCTTGCTGATCAAGCAAGAGAATGACCCTTAAGCTGATTTGGGTTCAGCCAAACCACAACTAAGATTTTGCCTCTTCGAGAAGAGGACTTAAAAGAATGTAGAAATTAATCTAATTGCAAACTTATTCTATAATGCAAGCAAAAAGAAACTAATATAAATCCTATCTCAATTAGGTAGATGAAAATCTAACCCAACTAAGAGCAAGATAATTAAGTAATGAGGATTAAAATATGTCTGGCTTTTAATTAATGTCAAACCAACGAAGAAATTCAATTTAGCTCACATTTGTGAGTACCAAAACATATTCTATTGAGACCATTTGACTGAAATAATAAATCAACAACACTCCGGAAGAAATTCACAAAAATGATATTGATTATAAAATCAATCAAGCCATTAACTAAACAATAATATGTGGAAGAAATTCTCAACATATTATTATTTAAAAAATCAGTTTTGTAAGACAGATTTCTGAGCAAATCGTTACTCAGAAATCAGAGTTAAATCCATAAGAACAGAGATACATAACAATTTGAGACAAATTATCCATATCAACATAAATGCATAAACATGAATAAAATGAAACAACAATTTTATTATCATAAAAATGAAACTGGTATTTGATATAGAAATGCCAAAAATACCATTTAATTGAATCCGCTTCTCTGATCCTGGTCTCTAACAGTACTTTACATTACTTGAATTTCTGCTTTCAAGACTAGAGCTGCAGAAATGCAAACTCTGCCCATCATGCATAATTCAAGATATAAAGAATAAACCCTCATTAATGTTCAGATCTGAAACTTTCTCTCCTCCCCATCTACAACTCTAAATTCCTATTACAGAAATGCTTTTAGAAGTCTGGAATTGCAGAGGAGAGCAGCCCCTTTTACATTTTGCAATCTGCAATTTATAATCTTTCCAAAAGTATTTTTAGAAGAGAGTTTGTTGAAGAAAAATCTGCCCAATCCAATTTTAATTGCTCAAAAATTCCAATCTTTAATTGTTGGAGTCTTCTCATTGATTGAAATATTTTTCCTCAATATCCCTTCTATTGTTTTTTCCTGCAAAAAGAAATTAAAATGAATTAAGATGCAACAATAAAATCCAAATATTATTTCTAACATTTAAAACAAATCCAATCAAATTCTATTTAAATAAATAAAAAGGAAATTTGAGCTTCTTATTGATACTCATAACGATCTTAATTAACCAAGGATAATATTGATGCATGAATATGCAATTAGAAGAGGCTAGGCAAATGAAAATGAAGAAAACAAAACTCAGAAAATTGATTTTATTTTTAGAAATTCGGAGCTTGATCTTCTGCTTGATTTTTGACCCAATAAATCATCAAATCTGTTAGTGAAACCTCCTCAGAAATGTTCTCCTTGATTTTATCTTTCCAATGAGCCGTCCTAGGCCTCATTTGGTCAAGTATAACTCGATCTATGAGCTTCCAAAGTTGATGAGTCAAATCTGGCATAAATTTGGAAATTCTGTTTGCTGGGCTAAAAATCAGAATTTTTAATTAGAAATTTAATCCTAAATTAGATTCTAATTATCTAATAATTAATTCTAAATTAATTATTAACTAACTAACAATTAATTCAGTTACAAAATTAAATTAATATACAAATGATTTGAAAAATTTAATTTAAATACGATTAATATTATAGTTCAAATTATATTAAAATTATAATAAACATTATAATTATAATATAATTATTATAATATAAAAATATAAAAATTAATTTACAAACCATTGGAATCAATCTAAACCCAATGGATCCGAAATTGCAAAATTGCGATCTTGCGATATTGCGATATTGCGATCTGCGACGGATCCAAAATTACAAAATTGTGATCTTGCGATATTGCGATATTGCGATCTACGACGAATATGAAATTTGCGATCTGCGATCTGCGACGGATTCTGAAATTTGCGATCTGCGATCTGCGACGAATCTGAAATTTGCGATCTGCGATATGCGACGGATTCTGAAATTTGCTATCTGCGATATGCGACGGATTCTGAAATGTGCGATCTGCGATCTGCGACAAATCTGAAATTTGCGATCTGCGATTTGCGACGGATCCGGGAAAATTTTTTTTTTTTTTTTTTTTAATAATATATATTTTTTAATATTAAGTTTTTCTAAACTACAGCTACTCTGAAAATAAATAAAAAGAATAAAAATAGCATTTTTAACCCAGACTTAGATAAATGATGAGACTTCAAAGGAGTACCATTTTTAAACCAGTTGACCAAATGAGGCAAAACAAGCGTCAATGGGAGGCTTATAAAAAATTAATTCTAACAAAGCAATCAAAACAAGAATTCAAAGAAAAATGAAAAATTAACAATCGCGTAGGATAATCAAATAAAATAAAAATCTGAAAAGACGTTTAGTCAAAAAGTTATAGAAAGGGTCCCCATTATTTGAAGTGAAAAAGTCAAAAATGGGGGGGTTGTGTTTTACCACAACAATGGCGACACACGGGAGAAGAACCAGTTATCTCTGTTTGATATGAATGAGATTTTCCTAAAATTCAAGTAAAAATAATTAAAGAAGAGAGAATTATACTTAAAATGCTTGACTAGGTTCATTAGTCTGAATAAAAGAAAGAATCATCTAACTGTAATTTTTCTTAAAATTCCTCATAAATTAAAATATTTCAAAACTTCTATATCAGTCCTTAATTAGTTGTAGAGATAAAGCAGGGGTCACTTTACAACTTAGCTTTTAAAATATACTCATTTGTCACAGGTAGAGCCACTGCTGCCAGCAAACATCTATAGTCTCGACAGGGTTACCTTTTAATCACCAATGATTCATAATCCCATCTCTTTAAGAATTATTGACCTAGAGATAAATCCATTTATATATGTTTATTTTTATTTTATTTATTTATTTATTTATTTTATTTATTTTTTATAAATCTTAAAAGCCATTGTCCTGGTTTGGTAGCCAGATAGTTGACAATGCCATTCACTGGTTATAATTGGACTGAACAAGCTGGCTCGTGATGAGACCCCTTGTCTTATAATTGTTTGCAATCATAAGCCATTACCCTGGTTTGTTTGGCAGTGTTGGTAATGTCAGCCTATTTTCCCCTATGATCATGGTAAGCAGGCTCATGATGAGACCTCTTATCTTTTAAGTTTAAATATATCTCTGGATTATACTCTAGAAAAATAAGACTCTTTGGGACAGGGAGAATCATTGACTCCTTGAGAGTTAAGAATGACAATTTTAGAGTTAAAAGGTGCTTTGCTGTAAAGTGTCTTTACTTGGTTAAAAATAACTTTTCTTGACTGATAATAGAACTTTGAAAGATCTTAATAAAATATTAAAATCTCAAAATGATTACAATTTTGATGAAAAATAAATTTCTCCAGATTTTATGATACTTTGTCAACTTCTCTAAATTGGTAATCTCTTCCTTAAGTATGTCTACCTTTATAATAAGAAAATCAAACTTTACTAAGAGATTTAAGAAAAAGTTAATAGATGACTATTAACAATTTTTCTCCATGTATGTTGACCATAGTTAGGTAACAAGAAGGCCTTCCATATAAATCATGGCAAAGTCACCAAAATCAAAACTGAGAATCAAAGGAAAAGAATTCTTATTCTAAAATAAGAAAGAAACTAACAAACAAAAATAAAAATGAAGAAATTTAAAAGTGGAAAGGAAAATTCAAGTTTCGCAAGATAAACCCAAACAAGAATGTTTATAACAATGTCTCAACATATGAAGAAATAAAATAATCGTGTAACCAATCCTTCTTATGTCGAGATTTAGAAAAATCATACCTTGTAGGGTTGTAAGTGTTTTAGGCTTTTTGGATAGCAGTGACGATAAAATTCAGCCACAATGAAAACTTTTTGTTTGATATCAATCTTCTTGTTTCAAAGCATCATCTTAATCATTTTCTAATAAAAGAAATGCTTAAAGAAACAAACCAAAAGTTCAGAAACTTCTTGGTGTAGCTGTTTTGATAAATATTATTTCTACTTATTGAACTTAAGCCAGGAGAAGAGTATGGACTTCGAAATTATGATCTGGCGGAGGATTGGAAGTTTTTATGAAGAGCTACAAAACATATTTATATATCAGAAAATCAAAACTGAAACTAAAGTAACGAAATGGAAGTAAATGAAAGTGGGTACATGAATCTTACCATTGGATGATTGCTTCTGATCTTACCTGAAAGGCATCAGTTTCTCCAAACTAGCTAACTTCTTATTTTAATTAACATTAAAAACATGAAGAAGTCAAACTAACCAAAATCCTATAACCCAAAATCATTATTTATTTTATTTACACTAAAGCAAGCAGTAAAATGTAAAAATGGAATGCTTAGTGCTCAAGGGAATTGAAATTAAAAGAAATGCATCAGAAATGAGAATGTGAATTTGCAGTAACAAATGTTTCTCAAAATATTATAAGTTTCATATAAACTCCATGATTTTATAAATTGTCCAGAATCAAGACCAAATCCAAAATAATAAAATTAAAATATGAAAATAGAGATGTCTTGACTTCCTTTTTTAATTATGGAATTATATATTTAAAACTGAAATACAAGAAAAATCGGAATGATTTGAATATGCTGCAAATTTATCATCAGCTGCTTTCTTACCATAGTGGTTACCCAAGCTCACTTTTAAAATAACACATCGCCGTATTGGATGATTCGCATCACATGTTTCTTCACCATGCTTCAATTTTAATTTGCAAGACTTCACCTTTGTTGCTATGCCATATATCGATTAAATGTTAATGGCTCAGAGGCATGCATTGAAAGCTATCACATCAGAAATTGCAATGGGAAATTGCCAATAGGAAAACATTTAATGAGAAAATGTGCAATGAAATGAAGCGATCACATCATTAAAGATATATTATATTGGGGATCAGGGAATATTGACATTGTGCTTCCCACATTGCACATCGCACATCGCAGATTCTGAAT
This sequence comes from Pinus albicaulis, assembly GCA_034641835.2. NCBI lineage: Eukaryota > Viridiplantae > Streptophyta > Pinopsida > Pinales > Pinaceae > Pinus > Pinus albicaulis. Next base: position 114,982,806 of record CM076571.1, on the reverse strand, counting down.
TGTGATGTGAGCATAAAAAATGCGATGAAACGATTGTGATATCGACATGAGATGATTGACGAAGATGAGCAGGCTGAGAATATGCAAACATTTTCACTGAAGTATCAGCAATATGAAAATCACGTTGAATCCTATAATATTGCTTGAAATTTCAATTGGGTTTTCTGATGGTTGAAAGCAAAGTTAAAAATGCTCAAATTCTCAAAATAAAATTTCCCTGAAACCTATTGCAAATTTGAAATGAGTTTTCTACTTACTTCAAGTTTTGAAAACAAATGAAAACCTGCAATTAAAATAGAAAAAGTATCAAAAATAAACTAAAGAAAAGATAAACTAATAATAGATGAAAATGAACTTGTAAATGCATATCTGGAAGGAAATTGTCTGTAGATTTTACCTCATGAATCTTCAAATTCTTCCTTCGATTTATCAAAATTCTGACTTTGTTCAAAATCATCTCATTATTTATTCTAAATCGGAGTGAGCAATCAGCCTAAATAAGATATGTTTATTCATGTTCAGTAAATATAAAATTTACCAGAAATAAATATGAAAATAGTCTTCCCTTTTGAATTGAAACAACAATTTATTACCTCTGCTCATTCTGAATTGACTTGAGAAAAATATATATTGTTATAGTGACTATTCAATAATGCCTTTAGTAAATGAATATGATGCATATTGCAGCATCAAATAATAAACTAAAGGTTTGAATGGGATAAAGCCACTAATTGTGGAAAAATGTCAAAACATATTTGAATGTGTGCACACAGCAAAATGGACATCCTAAAGGCCAGCTTAGCAAATTTCGAGGAAGATAATATGAACTTCATATGATTACCACGAAAGGTTAGACTGACTAATAATGATTGAGTCAGAATTAAGCTTATCATAGACAGTCATACATTTCATGGGATAATGAGATCATGAAGCTTTTATATCCTCAAAACCTTTATCATATAAATTTCAAAAGAAAATCTTAGAAGGAAATCCCGAAATTAAGAAAAGTGGATTTGAGGCGATTGATGCCAAGTGCAACCTTAATTGAATTTAATAAAGAGATTATTCAAAATAGACAGAGTAGAGGTATTGCTGTAAGAAATTTAAAAAAGGAAAGCAATAATTAAAATTTTCTGATTGGGAAAAAATGTTTTCGTTGAACATGTATGAAAATGACTGATTGCTTTGTTTTATTTTTTATCTACAGAACTGTTGAAAATAAATTAACTACATAAAACAAACTAACTAAATTAATTCTACTCCTATTCTAACCATATACTTGAAAAATGACTAGGTATAGTCATATTTCCAATGTAACCATTTTCTCATTTTTATTCCTGCATATATGTACAGTTCAAATGTTAGTAATAAAAATACAAATCTAATTGAACTAAGAAAATTAAACCTGAAATCAGAATATACAACTATTGTTAGAAGCTTATCTAAAATCTCTTTCTCATGAAATTTTCTTTCCAATTGAATACCAATTGGATCATAGAAATCTGGATGAATTTCTATTAATAATTGGGAATTGTTCAAAAGAGGAGATGAAAGGCCAGATTGTGGATATGAGCTTTCAGATTCAAAGGCCTGGAAGAAACTGTTAGTGTTATGTGTAAATGTTAAGTTATTGACAATCTTCCATGAAGGAAAAATTTCCAAATATTTTTCAAATGAATCAAACAAAAATGGATGGAAATCTTTCAAATGAAATGGAAAATTATTAATTAAATTGGATTGCTGGCAGATTTCTAAAAATACATTCTCTTGTTGATATTGCCTTTGAGAAGATAGAAGCTTTTGATAAGATATCAACATCGATTGAAATTGAAATTGAAATAGCTTTTGATGCTTTTGATTATAATATAAAACTTCAATTTTCCAACAGGGCAATGTATCAATTGAATGTTTTATAATAAAGTGCTCAATATGCCAGCATAATGTATGAAAAATTTGAAAAATAAAATATGAAAATAAATCTGATTTAATACAAAATAATTGAGGAAACAAAAATAAAATGAAATCACTATTGTTACAACTAATGTTACAACACAATTGGGATTGTTTTGAAATAATTTCTTTTTCACAAGGATTGGCCAGAATTATGGAATTTGAGTAATTTCGAATTCCAACTTGTGAATTAGAAGGGGAATTATGATTATGAATAGGAATGAAAGCTTGATCATGATATGAATCATAAATTGGAATATTTTCTTGAATAGTGAAATCATGAAGATGATTATCTGCTTTAAAATGAGGATTAGTTGAAATAATTTCTAAATTGAAATGTTCCTCATTCCCGGATGTTATTTGAATTTTCTTATGAGAATTCTCTTGAGAAAAATAGAAATCAACATCTTCTATGTCAGAGTAATTATCATAAATGACTTCACAAGATTCTTTAGAATTCCCTTCAATCTCATCCAATATATCGAAACAAGGAGGAACAAGAATTCCATGTTTATTAATGGCAAAAGAATGATCATTAATTGCTTCTCTATCTTGATAAAAATTTAATGGTATTTCATTTAAATTATCCTCTTTAATTTCTGAAATATCATTAATACCAAGAGGAGAAAAATTACCATCATTAAAACTATCAGGATAAAGGGAAAAATGTGAATCTGAAATAATGCATTTAAAAATGTCCCTGTTTGGGAAGTCTTGTGCATTAAGCCCATTGTAAATTTCAGATTCTAAATCATTCCTTTGTGTGCTCATGCTTTCTTGAAGAAGATTGCTTTGCTGCTCCGATTTCAGCATTTGCTCATCATGAAAAGATTCAGAAATTTGTACAGCAGTTTGCATGTTATTATTTACTTTGATTGTTGCTTGCACTTGCTGATTTGCAATCTGATTTTCTGAATTTAATGCAGAGAAACTTTCAGATTCCAATGCAGGTCTTTCTCCAAAATTGTTGTTGTTGTCTTCTTGCATTTGATTAGAAATATTTTCCAAGCTTTGTGAAACCTCTTCATCACAATTTATTTGCACATTGAAATTGGATTTCTCATTTATATTAGAAGGGGATGGAACAAAGCTTGAACTAATTCCATATGGATCGGGAATAGGAGGAAGAGAATAATTATGTTCAAACCAATCTAATGATTCTTCTTTCATAGGTTCATCTTTGACATTAAATTTTAAACAATTCAAATGAAATCGAATATTAAAATCTCTAACAGACTCATTTTCATTTCGTAGATATTCAATTTCATCACATACCTGATCATAATCATAGCGGTCAAATTTAAAAATGAAACTTGTAACAAATTGATCCCAGCTGTGAATTGAGGCAACCGGAAGAGTTCTACACCAGTTTCTGGCTTTTGCCGCAAATGTGAGAGTAAAAAGTCTGCATAAGATGCCTTCATCAATTCCATGAAAATCATAATTTGAAACATTTTGAATAAATTGAAGGACATGATTAAAAGCAGAAAAATTTCTCTCACCATTAAACTTTACCTGAGACAAGAGTCTTACCACTTCGGGTGGAGTATTGGAAGATGCACGTCCATGGATACAACTCCAAATTGGAAGTTTAAAAGGAGCCATTGTGATTAAATAAAATGTTAAAATTCAAAAGACTCCAACAGACAACAAGTTTTAGGCCCTCCTTCTAGCGCCAAAATGTTGAAGCCTCGAAAATCGCTGCTACAACATTGGGGGATAACCACCCGGTCCGGACCTTAATACAGTTCCTTTTTCGTTTATGATAGTGGCTCCGACTGGTTTAACTAGGTCCAGTTACCTTTTCCCTATTGCTATTGGTTTATGATGTTTCCTTAAATACCAATAGATAGGAATATAAGATCAATTCTTCTTGCTGATCAGGCAAGAGAATGACCCTTAAGCTGATTTGGGTTCAGCCAAACCACAACTAAGATTTTTCCTCTTTGAGAAGAGGACTTAAAAGAATGTAAATTTAATCTAATTGCAAACTTATTCTATAATTCAAGCAAAAAGAAACTAATCTAAATCCTATCTCAATCAGATAGATGAAAATCTAACCCAATTAAGAGCAAGATAATTAAGTAATGAGGATTAAAATATGTCTGGCTTTAAATTAATGTCAAGCTAACGAATAAATTCAATTTAGCTCACATATGTGAGTACCAAAACATATTCTATTGAGACCATTTGACTGAAATAATAAATCAACAACACTCCGGAAGAAATTCACAAAAATGATATTGATTATCAAATCAATCAAGCCAATAATTAAACAATAATATGTGGAAGAAATTCACAACAAATTATTATTTAAAAAATCAGTTTTGTAAGATAGATTTCTAAGCAAATCGTTACTCAGAAATCAGAGTTAAATCTATAAGAATAGAGATACTTAACAATTTGAGACAAATTATCCATATCAACAGAAATGCCAAAACATGAATAAAATGAAACAACAATTTTATTAAAATAAAAATGAAACTGGTATTTGATACAGAAATGCCAAAAATACCAGTTAATTGAATCTGCTTCTCTGATCCTGGTCTCTAACAGTACTTTACATTATTTGAATTTCTGCTTTGAAGACTAGCGCTGCAGAAATGCAAACTCTGCCCATCATGCATAATAAAAGACATAAAGCATAAACCCTCAATAATGTTCAGATCTGAAACTTTCTCTCCTCCCCATCTACAACTCTAAATTCCTATAACATAAATGCTTTTAGAAGTCTGGAATTGCAGAGGAGAGCAGCCTCTTTTTTACATTTTGCAATCTGCAATTTATAATCCTCCCAAAAGTATTTTTAGAAGAGAGTTTGTTGAAGAAAAATCTGCCCAATCCAACTTTAATTGCTCAAAAATTCCAATCTTTAATTGCTAGAGTCTTCTCATTGATTGAAATCTTTTTCCTCAATATCTCTTCTATTGTTTTTTCCTGCAAAAAGAAATTAAAATGAATTAAGATGCAACAATAAAATCCAAATATTATTTCTAACATTAAAACAAATCCAATCAAATTCTATTTAAATAAATAAAAAAGAAATTTGAGCTTCTTATTGATACTCATAACGATCTTAATTAACCAAGGATATATTGATGCATGAATCTGCAATTAGAAGAGGCTGGGCAAATGAAAATGAAGAAAACAAAACTCAGAAAATTGATTTTATTTTTAGAAATTTGGAGCTTGATCTTCTGCCTGATTTTTGACCCAATAAATCATCAAATATGTTAGTGAAACCTCCTCAGAAATGTTCTCCTTGATTTTATCTTTCCAATGAGCCGTCATGGGCCTCATTTGGTCAAGTATAACTCAATCTATGAGTTTCCAAAGTTGATGAGTCAAATCTGGCATAAATCTGAAAATTCTGTTTGTTGAGCTAAAAATCAGAATTTTTAATTAGAAATTTACTCCTAAATTAGATTCTAATTATCTAATAATTAATTCTAAATTAATTATTAACTAACTAACAATTAATTCAGTTACAAAATTAAATTAATATACAAATGATTTGAAAAAGTTAATTTAAATACGATTAATATTATAGTTCAAATTATATTAAAATTATAATAAACATTATAATTATAATATAATTATTATAATATAAAAAATATAAAAAATTAATTTACAAACCATTGGAATCAATCTAAACCCAATGGATCCGAAATTGCAAAATTGCGATCTTGCGATATTGCGATATTGCGATCTGCGACAGATCCGAAACTGCAAAATTGCGATCTTGCGATATTGCGATATTGCGATCTGCGACGGATCCGAAACTGCAAAATTGCGATATTGCGATCTGCGACGAATCTGAAGTCTGCGATCTGTGATCTGCGACGGACTCTGAAATCTGCGATCTGCGATCTGCGACGGATTCTGAAATTTGCGATCTGCGATCTGCGACGGATTCTGAAATGTGCGATCTGCGATCTGCGACGGATTCTGAAATTTGCGATCTGCGATCTGCGACGGATTCTGAAATGTGCGATCTGCGATCTGCGACGAATCTGAAATTTGCGATCTGCGATCTGCGACGGATCCGGGGAAATTTTTTTTTTAATTTTTTTTAATTTTTTTTTTTTATATTAAGTTTTTCTAAACTACAACTACTCTGAAAATAAAAAGAATAAAAATAGCATTTTTAACCCAGACTTAGATAAATGATGGGACTTCAAAGGAGTACCATTTTTAAATCAGTTGACTAAATGAGGTAAAACAAGCGTCAATGAGGAGGTTATAAAAAATCAATTTTAACAAAGCAATCGAAACAAGAATCCAAAGAAAATGAAAAATTAACAACCGTGTAGGATAATCAAAATAAAATAAAAATCTGAAAAGGCGTTTAGTCAAAAATTTATAGAAAGGGTCCCCATTATTTGAAGTGAAAAAGTAAAAAATGGGGGGGTTGAGTTTTACCACAATAAAGGAGGCTGAGAAGCTGTGGATCATGCATGATGAGGAGGATCCACTAGAAGAAGAACATCTATCTGATCCAACCTTCACTTTAGAGGACAAACAAAGAAATGTGGAAGACTTGCATGATGCACTAAATGTTACTCATGAATCAAGTGGACAAGAGTATATGGATCCCATAGAATCTTGGTTCCAAATGACTGTCAGTATCCACTCCTCATTTATCATTCAACAATTTGTAGCATCACATGAGTTAGTGGAGCTGGTACCTCATGTTCTGGTATTTTCTTGCGTAACCTTTTCAAATTTGAACATGAGCATAATTATCCTTCTGTTACGCATTTGGATGCATTGGAAATACTCCTATACTTAAAATTAGGAGTCTTATGCTTCTTAGTGTAGGGTAGGGTAGAAGAATAAATGAATAAAGCTGTTATAATGCTAATAGGGTTTTGAATTTTAAATCATAGCCATTTAAACTGCTTTTGATCCACATTAGTTTTTAACGCACACATTTGTGAAAAACTTGTTGAGTACAATTCACTCTAATACCTCATGATTTTGCAAAAGTAACCATGATTTATCACTCTAATGAGTTGTCATCTAGGATATATATTTCAGTTTCCCTTAGAAGGTACTATTTGAGAGCCCCCCTATGGTGGACCACTCTAGTAAAGATCATAATGAGATGTCATGTGAACACTAGCATTATTGACTCAAATAATCTTTCAGTCATTATCTAAGATATCTTTAATAATATTTTAAGGTAGAGAAACTAGCCAGTAATGATTAGTCATTAGAAACTTTTCACGCCATCCCGTACTCTTAAGGAGTAGATTTGTCTCCCCACTTATTAAGTAGCCTTTAAGGTTAGTCATAATCAGAGCTTACAAAAGATTTAGGGGAGGATAGGAGGTCTCGTGTTGAGCCGACCTACCATGATCATGAGACTTAACGTGCATGACATTACTGTTGCTGGTCACCAAGCCAGAGTAATGGCTTTCAGCCAAAAAGCTGGAAGACAGGAGGTCTCATCACGAGCCAGCCTGTTCATCCATGTTACTTCTTGTGAGTGGCACTGCCATCATCTATTTACCAAGCCAAGACAGTGAAATCCATCTAAAAAGTCAAATAAACAAACTTTGAATCTATAACTAGTAAGTGGGACAAAGACATTTCGCTGGGTCAAAAGACATCCCTGTCGAGGTTATGGACACCTGCGGGCAGCAGGGCCATGTCTGTGGTATTAAAGTTAATTGCATACTATGAATTTCTTGGTTATTCTTCTCTTTCCCTAAAACTCATCATTTTTCTTGGGCAATGGCTTTAAGATGATTTGGACATAGTGCCTTGAGTTCTACTTTTCAAAAATTAAGAATCTTTGAATGATGTGGTACCCTTAGTGAAGGTTATTCTTTGTACTTGATTAAGAGGAAATGCAATTTTGAATCTGGATGACATTGACATTTAGAGTGTTCAATAAAGAGGTTGCTTATTGGTATCATAACTCACTTTGATATTCATGGTATTTAGAGTGATGAATTACTCAATGATGACTGCTCACAAGATGTTGGTTGATAATAATGTGTATTGATGGTAGTTGCCTCTAAATACATCCTACATGACCTAGGTGCAAGATTGTTATAACAGGTGCATGAAACATGCGGTATTATTTTTTTAAATTGCACCTTCTCAGCAAGAATTTGATTTTCATCATAAGACTTTGGGTAGAAACAAAACAAGGGACAAGGTAACAGGTATGTGCAATACTATTTTATCCATCATGTCTACTCTTGGTACCTAATCTTGTTTTATCATTTCGTGGTTTTAGCTGGTAATGTAATAATAACGTTGCAGGCGAATAAATGCATTACAACATTAGACATCTTCGTCTTTACTTTCTAAACTCTTTGTTGACATTTTCCCTGCCTTATTTTCACCATATTAAAGGTTTGACTTGCACGAGAACGTGCAAGAAGTTAAGCGTGGGGGGATGTTGAGTCGTACTTTTGCCTAAATTTTCACGATATTTGTCGCATAATGAGATGCTTGTACCTGGCGTTTTCGTCCTATTATGTTGCTAATTAGAGGCATTCATGGGAAATAATTATTAATTTATGAATTCTTCTTATTAGTTAAATTGATGAGGATTTCATGTGTAAATTTTATTAATAAATGTCTCTTTAGTGGCATGTGAATAAGTCTAGTACAAGACTACGTTTAAATATGGATCCATGTAGCAGGGTAGCTGAGTCTGAGATTTTTGTAGATGGAAATATCCAACTTGTGACGAAATGGAGTAGAATCTCTAAATTTCGAGATGTGGGTTGTGTTCAGAGCACCATTTTTCCTATAACCTATAAATCGTTTGGCGAAATTCGGCTTCGTGAAGGAGTTATCATCAGGAGAATATTGGGTCTCTATGGCTATTGCACTCTCGTTATGTTGTTGAAGAAGAATAAGTGGACTTATTCATATTTATATGCCTTGAAACTTCTGCAATGCTTATTGGTGTTATAGTTGCTATTCAGCGGCTTTGGACTAATCCCATGGCACCTTCATCATTTTACACATGGATGCATTATATAGTTGTTCACCATCCTGGCGCAGTAGCCTTTCTTTGTGAAGACACATTTGTTTTCATTGGAGCTGTTGCACTCACTGGCACACAGGCATCATTGATTGCATGGAATATTACAACCAATGAGATGGAAAACTCTACTCGCTACAGTTATCTCAAATCTCTTGATGGACGTTTTCAGAGCCCTTATGATTCTGGTTTTCGAAGGAATGGTAAAAATTACCTCATTCATGGCTATAATGATGATACTGATGTTGCTCCAAAATCATTGGCACATCACTTCCTTGTGTTATCTACTTCCATGCAAATGAGGCAGCAGTCATACTCCTTCCTTCAAACATAACTGTTTTTACTCTTGATTTCTCGGGTTCAGGCCTCTCTGATGGTGATTATATGAGCCTTGGTTGGCATGAGAAAGATGACCTCAAAGCTGCTATTTCTTACCTTCGAAATACAAAAATGGTTTCGTGCATTAGACTTTGGGGACGATCAATGGGGGCTGTGACAAGCCTTCTGTATGTATGGAGCAGAGGATCCATCAATTGCTGGGATGGTGTTGGATATTCATTTCTCTAATTTGTTCGATCTCATGATGGAGCTGGTTGATATTTATAAAATTCGCCTCCCCAAGTTCACCATCAAAGTAGCTGTCGAGTACATGCGAAATGTAATCCAAAATGTAGCCTGCAGTGATTATAAATTGCTGAAGGAGGTTGGGTATGGAGCGAATTTTGCTTCCTCCATCTCAATGGGAATTCAAAGATATATATGTCGTATTTGAGTTGATGGAATTTGATCTTCACCAAGTTATTAAAGAAAATGGTGGTCTCACACCTGAACATTATCAGTTCTTTATGTATCAGCTTCTTAGAGCTCTAAAGTACATTCATACAGCAGATGTATTTCATCGTGACTTGAAGCATATATTTTGGAAAACGCTGACTGTAAATTGAAAATTTGTGACTTTGGGCTTGCTCGTGTCTCCTTCAATGATGATCCATCTGCCATTTTGTGGACGGATTATGTGGCAACCAAGTGGTATCGAGCCCCTGAGCTCTGTGGGTTTTTTTTCTCTACCAAGTGCGCTCCTGCCATTGATTTCTGGAGCACAGGATGCATGTGCCTTACGATACATCTTTCACCAGCTCATCAAAGTCTGAATTTCCTCTAGAAATCAAGGAACGCACCTGCCAGCAACAGAAGAACCCACAAAAAGAGGCACAATTTCCCTCATTCGACATATTGTTTCAAAAACTATTTCTTATTCTAGAAAATTGTTAAAACTAATGATCTTCCGTGTTTTAATTGGCTAATTGAAGCCCAAATTGAGATGTCGGTTCTGGGAAAATAAAAGTAGCTCCGCTGCTATAAAATGGGGTAGTTGTGCATTAGAAGGGCAGTGGATTGAATAGGGAGATAACTCTGTGTAGGAGATAGGGGGACGATGTGTGCAGATAGAGATAATTCGATCAATTATAGATCATAGCTAAGAAATGTAGTAGCTGTGCGCATAGAAATGGAGTAGCTTCACATTAGATTGAGGAATGGAGAGAGCATTGTGCGCATTAAAGGGATAAGTCGATCAATTATGGAAGGAGTAGCTGCTCAATTGGATAGAGCGCAGAACATAGGAGATGCTGGGCAGCTACAACAACATTGGATTATGGATCAAAGCCAACTCAACCTCTGTATCGTTTGATTTAAATTTTTGTAATTCGATTTTTGCAATGTGATTTCATTTGTAATATGATTCAGCATTCAATTTGCATTTCCAGACTCTTTAATTTTTGAATATGGTGTGTTGACTTAGTTTTATAGGAGCTGGATGATTGGGTCCATCAGTCAGCTTAGTGTTTGGATTCTTTAGTTTATTTAATTTCATTGATTCATTATCTGCATTTGATTTCATGTTTGAGTGATTTAAATAATTTTCTGCAATTTCATTCTTTGTATTTTGTTATTATATTACTGTAGATTTGATTCATGAATTTAGTGATTTAATTATTCTAGAATTTATTTATGAATTTATTTAGTTAGTTTGCATTTCTTTTATTTTTGTCTTGCATTCTCACTATTTTCCGTGTTCCTCTATTATTTAAGGAAATATATTTTTGATTACAAAGATTTATAATGGGGATGATACGATGATTTAAAACTCAGATTTAATTGATCCAATGTTATTTGGGCATTCCCTAAATTTTAAAGATTTGTCATTATAATTTCCAGAAAGAGCATGAGGATACTTTCAGCGGAAATTACTTGATAATATCTCCAATCAATAAATTAATTTGAACACTGCAATTCCATTTTATAATTTCCTTTACATTCCATTGCACGGGCTAGATAAATTTCATGGTGGTGCTAATTTAGAGTTTATTCTTGTTCGAGAAATTAAATAGATTATTAATTAGTAAATGCTTCTTTGTCTCAATTTCATTCTTTCCCTGTTTAATCTATCTTATAAATATATAATCAGTAGCGGGGATTTAAGATGAGGACAAGATCAAAAAGGTTTTCATCTAATTCGTGATTTATATTATTGGGCACTTATCAACAATTTAAATCATTATATGAATTGATCTTGGGAGCTCACGTCTACTTAAATACCAAGATTAGTTTAAATATATTTTTAACATAATTAAAGTGTCCGAGATAACTCTTGAACATATCCTCACTCAGCTTGCATCGAATATTTTCTTACATCTATGATTTCCATCAATAGTATTTGCAAGAAAAAATTTTAAGTACCGATTTTAAAAGCGACATTTTAAGTACAAATCTTAAAGAAGCATTTTTAAATATAGATTTCGATTTCATGTTTGCGAGTATAGCTGATTGAGAGGTTTTTCATTTTTATTTCTTTCATAGATTATTAATTTGCGGTGTGTTGAAATTCCTTGTTTATTTTCCCGCATGATTTCCTTTCTGCATTAGATCTAGGGTTTTGATTGGACAAATCCCCGAGACCCTATTCTAGCATATATTGTGCTACGTCTCTAAGTCTTACGTCTCCCCGGGTTGAAAATTTAAATGTGGGTGTAAATCTAGCATTTATACCTCCCACCAATACTCTTCAATCATGAAACCTTAGATGAGAAAGAAACCTTAACTGAATTAGTGGCCACACCTCAAAATAACATACTGGCACACATAGATAAAGAGGAATATAATACAAAAGCTTCAAAAAAGTTTGATGAATCTGAAAATCACAGCAAACTAATCATAGGTCTTGAGCTGCAAATTAGTCATCCACTACTTTCCAACCTTGAGATTCAAGAAAGGAATCCCCAACACAATGAAGAACATGAGGATTTAGATCAAATTCAACATAGTGTTGATCTTCAACAACAATCCAAGAGCACACTAAATGAAGAGGATAGAAATCAAACTAGTGAGTTCGAAACTAGTCCTCTTTGGAGCATGCATTTTGATGGATCATGTACTAAGAGTGATGCAGGTGTAGGAGTGTGGCTTCACAATACGGTGAAAAATCATGCTGAAGGACATTCCTACAAATTAAATTTTCAATGCACCAACAACATAGCGGAGTATGAAGCCCTCCTTTTAGGCCTGCACTTATTAAAGAAATTAGGGGCCAAAATAATAAAGGTTCATGGTGATTCCGAACTGATAATTAGGAAAGTAAATGGGGAATATTACGCCAAACATCCCAGACTTAGATCCTATAGGAATGACACCCTTGATTTATTAAAAACATTTGATGAGTTTCAGCTTCTCTTTGTCCCAAGAAATCAGAATATTGATGCTAATGGTTTGACATTTGCTGCTAGAACATGCTTGACGCCTTATGAAACCAAACTATGCACTACCCAAATCAAATTCCGACCAGTTGTTCATGACAATGAGAAATATTGGCAAGTGTTTGATGGAGACAAACAAATAGAAGACTTCTTATAGTCCATAAATGAATTTGAACTACCAAGTTCAGATTCAGATTATGAAACAGACTGTTCTAATGAAGAAAATATACTTGATGAAGAAGAAACCTCTCCAAATATTACTGAGATAAATATGTTAACTAACAAACTGAAACATACCACGGAGATGAATGCAGATTTAGACAAAGAGGATCTAGAAATTGAACACTAATATAACACACATGATTTGCAAAAAGGATTGTTCCCTTTGGAAGAGTTATTTGATTTCAATGACGTTGCAAAGAAGCCAAAACTAGATCCTGTGGAATATGAAGTAGAAGAGTGCAATGTAGGCAGTGAGCTAAACCCAAAAATGATCAAACTGTCTAAGACTTTACCAGATCACATCAAACTGAAATACATAGAGCTGTTTAAATAATTCTTCGATGTTTTTGCTTGGAGTTATGAAGACCTCAAATCCTATAACACAAAAATAATCCAGCACAAGATACCCCTGAAAGAAAACCAAAAACCTTTCAAACAAAAACTGCGTAGAATAAACCTTGTTCAGTTACCTTTGGTTGACAAGGAAACCAAGAAAATATATGAGGCTGGTATTATTTTTCCTATTACATATTTAGGGTGGGTATCTAATTTAGTGTCAGTTAGGAAAAATATAGGAGAAATAAGGCTTTTCATCGACTTTCGAAACTTAAACAAAGCCTCATTGAAGGACAACTACCCTTTACCCAAAATGGATCATATTCTACAAAGGGTAGTTGGTTCCAAAAGAATTTCTTTTCTAGATGGTTTCTCAGGATACAATCTGATTTTAGTACATCTTGATGATCAAATCAAGACAACTTTTACTACAATTCGGGGCACTTTCATGTATGTGAAAATGCCCTTTGGTCTAATGAATTCTGGTGCTACATTTCAGAGAGCCATGGACATTGCATTCTCAGAAGAACTAGTCTACTTCATCATTATTTACCTTCATGATATGACTGTTTTCTCTAAAACAAATGAAGAACACCTAGAACACTTGAAAATAGTCTTTGAGAGGTGCAGAAAGTATGGGTTGTCTCTAAATCCTAAGAAAACAATGTTTGTGCTCCAAGAAGGCAAGCTTCTTGGGCACATCATATCAGAAGAGGGAATAAAGATAGACCCAACAAGGATTGATGGTATTTTGGAAATCAACCATCCAAGAAATATCAAGGAACTCCAATATTTCATTGGAAAGATTAATTTCTTGAGAAGGTTCATTCCCAACTTGGCTGAACTCCTTAGAAACATAACAAACATGCTGAAGAAGGAGTAAGGAGTCAAATGGACCTTGGAAGCAAAGAATTATTTTGAGCTGGTAAAGCAAGCATTAACCAAAGCACCAATTCTAATAAGTTTTGACTTTTCAAAAGATTTTTTCATTTTTTCCTTTACATCGGAACATATAGTGGCTGCTGTCCTATTGCAGAAAAAATCAAAGGGACAAGAGCAGCCTATTGCATTCTTTAGTAAGGCACTGAGAGATTCTCCTCTGAAGTACAAAATCATGGAAAAGCAAGATTTTTCTTTGGTCAAGGCTATAAAAGACTTCAGAGTTTACATTCTTCACTCCCACATCATAGCATTTGTGCCCAATTCAGTGGTGAAAGACATTCTAACATAGGACCCAGATGGAAAGAGAGGTAAGTGGATAGTTGTGATACTTGAATATGATCTAGAGAGGAATCCCACTAAACTTATTAATGGCCAAGGATTATCTAGATTAATGGGTGAATCAAATTTTGAAGCTCTTGATATAAATATGATAAATGCCTTAGATGAACAAGAGGAGTTTTCAACTCCTATTATTGAAAATAATTTCATAAATTCATCTTGGTATGCTGATATTGTATATGTTTTTCTCAATCTGAATACACCTCCTAGTTTGAAAAAAACAAAGGAAAGGTTTTTAAAGTTAAAGGTTGTGAACTACTGCATTTTAGATAAATGTCTTTATTGGAAAAATGTTAGTGGTTTATTGCTTAAATGTTTGCCTGAGAATGATGCAGATAAGGTTAAGCAAGGGTTCCATGAAGGAGAATGCAGAGGCCACCTCTATTGGAAGACCACTGAGAAACAAAATCCTTAGAGCTGGTTTTCATTGGCCCTCCCTCTTTCCTGATGTCCATAAGATGATCATTTCCTGTCATAAATTCCAACTTTTTGAAGGAAAAAGAATATTGTTTCCCTTACCTTTGCGTCCAATCACTGTTGAAGCTCCTTTTCAACAATGGGGACTTGACCTCATAGGAGAAATCCATCCACCATCATCGACCCAACATAGATGGATTCTCATTGCAATAGACTACTTCACCAAATGGATAGAAGTCATCCCTTCTAGGCAAGCCAATGACTCTGTTATTATAAAGTTTCTTGAAACCCATATCCTATCTAGATTTGGCTGCCATAGGAAGATAATTACTGACAATTATGTTTCATTTGGATCAAAGAATATGGTTGAATTCTATCACAAGTACCAAATTACATTGGTGCATTCTACTTCTTATTACCCTTAAGGTAATGGGCTGGAAGAATCCTGAAACAAAAGCTTGGTGAACATAATCAAGAAGTTGCTGGAGGACAATAATAAGTCATGGCACACAAAACTGGTACATGCTCTTTGGGCTGATATATTGACACTTAAAAAATAAATTGGGATGTCACCCTACCACCTTGTATATGGAGTGGATGCAATTTTTCCAACCAGCCTTGGTGTGCCAGTCATGAAGCTGATTCAAGAACTGTAGTCTGAAGACAATGACATGATCAGAATAATAAATCAGACCATACACCTTCAGCAAACCAGAGAGGAGGTCTACAACAGAGCATTACAAAATCAAGAAAGAATCAAGAAGCTTTTGGATAGAAGGACAAAGGCCAGCAATTTCAACATTGGGGACAAAGTGTTAAAATGGGATTCAAGGAAAGAAGATAAGGGTAAGCATGGGAAATTTGATAACTTATGGCTTAGCCCTTATCTCATTCATTCTACTGTTGGTAAAAATTCCTATTTTTTACAAGAATTGAATGGAGCTGAACTGTTTTGGGGTCCTGTCAATGGCAGGATGCTCAAACATTACTTTTCTTGACCATCTCAGTTTGGAAGCCTTTTTATTTTTTCTCATTGTGAATATCACACTCTTCATTGCATTCAAAGTTAGAAAAATCAAAAATACAAAAACAATAAAAAATAAAAGAGGGCAGATTGTAAAAACAACAAAGGTACATCCCCATACCAAAAAAGAGATAAAATCAGAAATTTTGCAAGCACAAATGCCACTCCTAAGAAACACACTCCTAGTTAGTCATATAGCCTAATCATGACTAATTAGTTTACAATTTACTGCTGATAGGTTAGTGAAAATAGATCTTCCAAACAGCTTAAACTTGGTTAGGAAGATTAGGATAGAAGAAAAAAGGTTCAAACTAGCTCAAAATCTGAACCTATGAGTTTCAAAAAGATGCATGGCTCTAATCTGTTTAAAAACTTGAGCCAGAGATAGAAGAACTAGTTCTAATATGCCAAAAACTTGAACTAGGGAACAAAGAGAAAAAACAGCTCAAACAAGCCTAAAAACAGAGTTGGAAGAGAAGTGAAGGATGTTATTTAGTTTTTAGATCTTAAGCCTTCACCATTTTGCTTTATTTTTCTGTAAATTTTTGTCTATGCACAGCTTGTCTTTATGCCATAGATCAGCAACAAGTCAGAATATCCAATCCTTGCTTGTTTTCTTTTAAATTTCCTGTTTTAGAATTTAGTGAATTAAAATCTGTCAGACAGTCTAATCCTGACAGAGTTTAGTTAGGTAGAGAATCTTATGATCTCAACAGCATAATCTGAGTTCATGGAGAAATAAGGGTAGAAATATAATAGTTTTATGTTTTACCAAAAGAACAAAATGTTTGTAAAAATAGTTTGCCAATCCAAAGGCACTTTGAAAGAAGAAAAAATGTTAGATCATTAGGATTGGGTAGTTAGAAAGCTTGCTTTGATATAATTCCATTGGTTTTAATGGTTGATAACATTGTCAGAGCAAAAAAGGATCAGCAAAGAAATCACTTGTAGCCTAATGGATGAGGCATTGATCAGTGTCCAGAGAAGACATGTCTAAGGTTCTTGGCACCTCCAAGGAGCTGCCATCCCAAGTTGGAGCCGCTATTAGCCACCTATAAAATTTTTCATATCAAATGGTGGCTAGATATTTTATAGCCTTCAAGAAACAATTTTATTTCCCGATTGTGAGTTCTTGAAGTCGTGATGATGTCTCTTTTCTCTTCAGAAAACCTTCACTGTGCTTCCCTCATTTAACCTGAGAAAAGTCTGTTGTTTACCAAAGAAAAGACTGCTGAAAAGTTCCATTTTCCCTTCATTTTACCCCCCCTTTCACTCATAATTAACCCCCATTTTCATCCCCTTTTTCCTCATGAAAATCCTCCATTTCCCTCATTTTCCTTCTTTCCCTTTTGAAACTATCTTTGGTAAGGTTTAAAAATCCTTTTTAACCTTATCAGAACTCTCAAAACCCCTAAAAAAATCTTCAAAAATCATAAAAAACAGACTTTTTGAAATAAGGCCTTAAGCCCCTTTGGCCTTAGCCCCCAGCCCCTTTTTATCCATAAGACCCAAAGCGGTGACCTATAGTTAAGCTCCTTTCACGCAATCGCAATCAGGGTTTTCTATTATTGTTACCTTTTACCTTTAAAAGGTTTCCGGTGTGATTGGCTCCTTTTCTTCTAAATATCGATTCCTTTGTCTTTTCATATAACCCCGAGCCCCACAACCGGGTGCTAAACACCATAAAAATTCTCCCCAAAACAAACTTTCCTTTTTATTTTATTAAAAAACCCATTTTCCAATGTTATAACAAAACCTGAAAGTTCGTTGTTTAAATGAATGTCAATCATTGATCTTCTCTATCACCCCAGATCCAATGGTTCATATTGTTTCTCATTTCAAAGCCACCATTCCACCTTTTTCCTTCTTGGTTAAATCTCCACTGTCGATCTAGTTTTTAGATCGACGGCTCTTGTTCCATCAGCTAATCGCTATCACAAGTTCTCCTCAGCACAAAATTGCAAGTCCCTTTTTGCTGTTCCAATGCCGATTCCCTGATTGAATCTTAGCCATTGAATCCACAAGAACCAACGGCTAAGATTTCGTCGCAACTCTGCCCATCATTATTCATATCTAACCCTCCGATTAACTCTTCACTGTCGATCTATTCCCAGATCTAACGGCTCATATTTCATCGCATCACAAAACTTCTATGGTGTTTCCCTTTTCACTCCGCCGATTGCAATCTTGTGATTCAATGTGGACCGTCAAATCCACAAGAACCGATGGCCCAGATTTAATCACCCTCCACCATAAGCCCTTGCCATTTCACCTGTCGATTGAATCTCCACTGTTGATCTCTCCTAGATCTAATGGCTCTTGCTAAATCACATTGAAGCTTTTTTTTGTTGTCTTCCCATTTTCTCCTCCGATTTGCAACCTCACGATCCCATCTGGACCATCCCTTTCACATATCCGACGGTCCAGATTAAACCCCACTTCCCTTTGTTGTTTCATAAGCCCTGCTATGTAAAATATTTCGGTGAAGATCCACCATTGATATTTGCAGATCAACGGTCCACATTGCTCCCGATCTCTGCTCGACCCCCTACCTTGTATTCTTTTCGTTTCCCCAAAATTAAATCTAGACCATCCATTATTCTAATCCAATGGTCTAGATTCAACCTGATAGGCCCAAATCCTTTGGGTCCTACCCTTCCCCATTGACAAATCTTAACCATCCATTCCCGAGATCTAACGGCTCACATCTAATCCGCCTTCGACCCTCCTATCACTTTCCGCCCACGCAACTTATCTTATCGCACTCTCATCTCCACCATTGGATCTACCCACCTCTCATCCGATGGCCGAGAATCATTTTCACGTTTTTTTTTGCACCCGAGAGTTAACATCTAAAAATTATGTGAAATGGGTGGTTTTAGAAATCCATGTGTCAAGCACGAACCTATATCACATTCCAAAAGTTAAAACAACTTTACTGTCGCAACACAACGCGAAAACCGCTATCGGTTTTCCGCTTACCACCTTTTTCCATCACATTGCATCCTCTGATCAAATCTTCGCTCTCCGTTCTATTAATCCAACAGTCTAGATTTCACCTAACCATTGAACCATTGCCCTCCACCATTTCTCCCAGGGACTTCATCGATTAACCTTCGCCGTTGATCTGTGTTGGTAGTTCTAATCTAACGGCCTAGAATCTTCCCGCATCCAAAATATCATTAAACATATTATGCCTCCGCCAAAGAAATTTTTCCCTTTTTCACTATATTTTCCACCATTTCACTATGTCATTTCCCTTCCACCTTATAAGATCTTGGATTGATCTTGACCGTTGATCGACATGCATCGACGGTTCAGACATAATCTTTCATTGACCCTTCCGACCACCTCTCCTTTGACCTCAGTGATCAATCCTCGTCGTTGGATGCTTTCATCCAACGACTGTGATCTAACCTCAGCCTCCAAGGCAGTCTAAACCCAACTACGCAGGATTTTCTTAACTTTTCTTGTTTTCTGCAGGTTTTCAAGGTTTCTCAACTGTTTTAAAAATAGAATCAAAGGCCGAGGATGATGATCCCCCAGGCCTTTATTCATCAAGAATATCATTCTACAGGGTTCAACACAATGTTTCATTTGTGCCTCATGAGCACTGATGCCATTTTAAAACCCTTTGCATGCCCACAAAAGAAATGAAAACACAGTAAAATCCATAGACAAAGAGTATCAGTTTCACAGCATGAAATCAAAGTGGAAACCCATGTTTAAAGGTTTTAGCACAGTTTTGAAGGATTAAGGCACCCATTCAGCAAATCAAAACCCTAATCCCGAGTTAAAGACATCATAAAGACCGGAAGACACAGATTAAGCCTAATCAGAGCTAAAACATAGATCTCAAGTAAATTAAAGGTGTTTTTAGAGAAAAACAAATTAATTCATCAATCCGAGAAGCCTCCACTACCACATCAAAGGCTAATTGAATCCTCTCAACTACCAAAAGCCACTTGCAGCCTCAAAGCATTCAAAAGAGGCCATAGTTATTGGCAGAACAGAAGATATTTGCCTCAACGCAGCTGAACAGTTATTTCAAGCCAAAGGAACTTATTACCACTATCAATGAAAGTTATTACAAAGATAAGGGAAAGCCTTAAAGTCAACAAATCCTCCCAAGTAGCTCAATAACTTAATGAAAATCAATCAATACATGGGAAATATCAGAAATATTCTCCATTTGAGCCCCTCAAAGGCCGAGAAGCGTTAATTGTATTAATTGAACCAAAAGATCTTATTTTACATGTCGCCTCCTCATTTCTTCTTTAAATACCTCTGTTGAAGATGAGGCAAAGTTTGGTCTCCGAATATCTGTTGCATGTAAATAGTTTTCTGAAGCTGCTGTAAGATCTATTTTGTAATTGAAGATACCTAATTTGATATGAGAAGTTTGAAGCTATAGAGACCCATTGGACTTGAAGATTGTAACTGGTTTGAAGCATCAAATACAAGTTGATTTATGGGATCCTGGTCTATGTTAATGGTGATGTTTTTTTTTCTTATTGTAACTTGTCATTTTATTTCGTTTTTCATTCTATCCATCTTCTCTGATAAAGAACAGAAATTATAGAGTTAGGATTTACTGTCAAAGGTACCCTGCTCTTAATGATAAGCTTTATCTGAATGTTTTCTTCTAGTTGTGTTATTTAAGAATGATTGAATACTGTGCAAGCAGTCAAGATGTTGGCGTTCCCTTCTCTCACTATCTAGATTTTAAACATTGTTCTTGAATGTTATTTTCAGTGTCTGCTAAGTAAAGTTGAACTAGGGAAGTCTATGGTTAGCCCTGTCCTCTAGTTTCCTTCTCCAGCAGTTTCTTTGAAAATTTTCCCTTTGTGTTTTAAATGTTTTCTATTGAAAGTGAATCGAAAGGAGGCTAGTTTCAATGTACTTACCTGATTTTAGATAAATTTTATGTCTTTCTTATGTGTATGCCAAAAACAGGATAGTTTCGAGGTACTTACTTGATCTTAGGCTGCTCTTTGTTCTTCATTTGTTTGTTTCCCCTTCTTATTGTTTCATTCCATTCCATAAAATCAACTTTAAAGAGATCCTTAGTCATAGATGAATTGCCCCATCGACCACTCTTGAACCTTGTTGTTTAAATTAAATCCTACTATGACTCCATAGCCCAATGGATTGAAGTTGTTTCTTGCCTATCTTTTTAGCTGAATCAATCTTTCACTTTCATACACCTTCACCCTTCATTTAGACTTCCTTAACCTTAATTTATCTTAGCCCAACCAAAACAAACAAAACCTTGTTCTTCATAACTAGCCTAATATCACATTCCAAGCCTTAAAGATACATCAATATTTGCACTTTATAGAGAAATCCCTCTCTGGATTCAAGAGGGCTAGACCCTAGAATCCCAAAGTGGTTCACATGTTTTCCCTATAGTTTTAGTCTTGCCAGTCTGCTAGAAATTAAAGGGAGATAACAGCACCAACCCCATACTTGAACACAATCTCTGCAACCAAACTGCTTCCTTTATTGCATGAGCGACTACCATGTATTCTACCTTTATAATTGAAAGAGCCACTACACACTGTCTTTTACTCATCCAACTAACTACACCTCCAAATAGACTAAACACATACCCATTTGTAGATCTTCTTTGGTCCAGATCTCCAACCCAGTCTGCATCAAAAAAACCATGAATGTCCAACACTCTTTCCAATCCTGGTCTTCCCTTGTAGCACAAGCCATAATCACTAGTGCCACGCAAATATCTGAAAATCCGTTTCATTGTTGTCCAATGCTCCTTCCATGGGTTTGACATAAACCTACTCAATACTCCCAATTCATGTGCAATGTGTTAGACTCCGTCTTCTCAAGTCCTCTGTCAGAGTCCAATTCAGATAGGTAGCTGTCAAAGTCTCAGTCCAATATACAGGCCAATGCCAAACAGCTTTCACCCACTGCTACTTAGATGTTTGCAAAGCTTGTTTTCAGAATGTTTCAATAACACTTGCAGGCTAGGAGAAGGAATATCAGGAATGCCATCAATGAGAAATTGATTCTTCTTCAAAACAGGGTTTTGAAGAAGAAATTATCAAATATGTTTTGGTAATAAATAGGTAAGTGGTCAAAATATTTCAAATTTTATAGTTCTTCAGTGGCACCAGCTTCAAGCATCCCTGCAAAAGACAACAAAGTGTTATTAGTCCAAGATTCAGAAAAGCATCGAAAAGCCAAAGCAAAGAAAATGAAGTTTCAATGTGAAAGTGCCAAAATTTCAAACATTGCAAATCGAGTTTTTGAAATCAAGATTTTAAATCCTTTGCTATATATATATTATTTGGCTCCATGCTCAACTACTTGCATCATTAGAGGTAAAAACTGTTCACATGGAGAATGGAGTAACTTTTTCTTGTTCCCCTTATATAGCATTAGGCTATGTTGCCACAAATGACCTTCAAACTGCATATCAACTACATTCGGGGAGTCCTGCCAGTCAACTAGTATTGCCAAAGCTTGGGGTTTCTGGTACTGGGACACCTTTGTCATTCTCTGATTTATAGTCATCTGATCATTGGAGTGCTTCACTGTCTGGTCAAGACATCTTTTTCCCGAAGTATGAACCCTCAAAGTCTTTTAATCTTAACATGGCAGCCTCTAGAAGTTTCATGCTATCACAGGAGTCGACAGATTCTCGCTCCATGTCAGCTGGGTTGGATCATTTGCAGTAGGCATGTCAATCTGGAGAAAAGCAGTGTAGTTCTTTGCAAGACATGAATGTATCCTCTAAATACTGGTGGAAATGGGCAACAAATTGGCATATGGAATGCAATAAATCAGATGCAGAACAGATTGAAACATATAGGGCATCATTTGGGTTCAGTGTTGATGAAGTTACAACTTTTAATTGTGAGTTTTCAAAGGTTCTGCGGGATAGCCTTGTTATTTCTCCCTTTGGAGCACAGAAATCATATGATACAGGTTTTGCCACATTTGACAAGAGAAGTTTGAAGTCAGAAATGCAGACAGCACGGTTAGCTTTATTTGATTCTGCAAATATATCTTCATCAATGGATTGCAAATATCAGTTGAAAATCATCAAAACAAGGTTTTGGGGTTAAAAAATTTAAGTATCCAGTTTATACTCTTCTTGTTTTTGATTCAAACCAAATTGCAATTCCCACAGCATGGGTTATTTCTGCAAGTTTTTCAAGTTATGATGTTCACAAGCGGATTAGAACACTTTACGATAGAGTTTGTGCGAAGGATTCCAAGTGGAGGTTAAATGGCTTTATTGTTGATGACGCATTGACAGAAACTGCTAAAATTAGGGAATGTTTTTCAGTGTTCGACTCTGTTATGCCTCTGGCGTGTTTGGCGTGCATGGCAATCACAATATTTAGCAAATATGATCCATAGCCGGGCAAACAAGTTTCATTTCCAACGATCCATAGCATACAAGTCGAGATTTGGAGATTGGAAGGCCGTAATCAAGTTTAAAGCAGCGTTGACTGGGTTTGGAGATCGAGCGACCCACCTGGGCATCGAGCGACCCACCTGGGCATTCTTCGCAGTGCAAAAATATAACGTGCGCGACCCAAACAGAGCCTGCGCGACCCACGCATCAACAGAAGTCCGGAAATGGTTGTATGCGCCCAGTCTTCATCCAAAACAACTTCAACGACATCCAAAATGATTTCAACGAATTGCCAACAAGTTTTTATCATTGTGCAGTCGATTTTTATGTTTGTGGTGATTTTTATATTTTGTGGTGATTTTAAACATTGAAGCAGAGTGCATATAAGGGCCGCGGAAGAGAAAATAAAACGCAGAGGTGAACAAGTTCTTGCAGCGGCAGGGGAGGTTCATTTAGAGAGATGTATTAAGATTCGCTTGTGTTGATCTGGAAGTGTCCCCCCTCTATTGTTTCTTATAAGGAAATTATATAAGCGGAAGCTGCCACTGCTGTGGACAGCTATAAGAACGTATCAACAACTGCTGATTTTGTCGAGAAGACCACGCCCAATGGGAGATGCGCAGTACCGGTACAAGTTATAAAATTACCACCTGCATTAACTAAGGTTCTTGATGAGAATGTAGAACTGTTTCAAGATATTTAAGATGGAAAGTTGGGCCATGGAAAGACTGCTAGTGTGAGTTTGAAGAAAGAAAGTAAGATGTGGAGCGGGTGAAACACAAGAGGATCCAATTTTGGTGCTTTGTTAAAAACGCATGAAATGCTGTAACAACGAGTTTTATTCAAATGACAAGTGGAAAATTGACAGTTAAAGACTGAAAACCAAAGTTAGAATGAAGACACCTGTTACCATATGAATAGGATTTGTTCTTATCTATGACCTCAGTTAGTCATACGCTCCAATTGTTAGGCTTTTTGGTTAGAGATTTTCTAGGAGAAAGTTATTACATGTTCTATTGTTGTAATTGCAGGTGAAACAGCGCCCCTGTTTTGGGGTCGACTTGTTTTTCTAGAATAGTTGATTTAATGTATTAAAATAATCATTTGAGAGGAGAGAGTGGAGAGAGCTGAGGTAGGAGAGAGAACAGAGCTTCCATTGTACTGTCTTTGACAGAGATTTTAATGAAAATACCCAGCGCTGGCTTCTGAGATTCCTGTGGCTTGAAATTTAACATTTGTGTCCTCTTTTGTTTCATATGTAGCCTGTTATGTGTTCATGTCATTTCATGATCATTTCCAATTGAACAAATGAAGTGTTAAGGTAGAATTCATATTTGGTATGCTCTGCCTTTAAGTTTGTTCATATTTAATGTTTTCTTCTGTTCGACAAGGATTCATCCTCTATGCCCTTGTCGGCTCCTCAGCAGTCTTGCCATTCCATTTAATCTCAAATTGATGTTAAATTTTCTTGCCTACCTTGCCTCAGGAGACAATCTGTGTGTTTTTTATTACATTTCTCTGTTCAAGCTGTTCTTTGCGCCATGCAGCCCAGAAAACCCAACATTTATTAAAAACCTTATTCATATCACTTTACTAGCCTAAGATTAGCATTTCACTATAGGTCATCTCGCATTCTATTGCTTATTTTCTCGAGATAGACCCGGAGAGAGCCCTCTCCTATCCTCGTAGGGCTAGCTACGAGGCTAAGGTTGGTTTGATGTTGCCTCGAGCCTCGCCTCTTTCAGCCTGTGGCAGATTCGAGCGCTAACATAGTGGCGACCATACTGGGGAAGATGGTTTGCTATTGATGTGACAGTCGACTTGTAGATTGTCTTGCCCCGGTAAAAGAAATCAAGTTCAGATCTGATGCTGATGGTGGACAGCAGTCAGACACATATGAAGGCTGAAACTTTCACCTGGCGACTCCAGCTCGATCCAGAGATTCCAATGCTCGCTGATCCACTCATGCAATGGTAGGGTATGTGGCAAACCCTGCACTTTCTGAAGCTGTAGAAGATGTTAGAAATTTGTTAGCGGATTATGAAATTAATGAAGAATTTGTCAGAGTCTTGCTTCGATGTTTGAAATCTCCAAAGTTTCCTCTCGAAACTAAAACTAGATTATGTGAGTTAATTGTTGAAAAGTTTGAGAAGGAGATTCAATGTTTAGATGAGCAGATTCAGTCATATGATTTCCAAGACCCTAAAAAGTTCTTGGAAATCCTTCCTCAATCGAAACAAGATATCATAGAATGGCCTACAGTTGTTTACATTGACAGTGTGCAGCTGGAAGTATGCATCACAGAGTTGGGGCAGCCAACAGAGTCCAGCTTCCGTGATCCTATTGCGGCATACATGGACACATTTTTCAGGTTGATTGATAGATCACGCTGTATTTTCCGTGGCCAGATTCATTATGTGCATGAAAGGCTCCCAGCAATTGTATCTGTGACCTGGTGGAAGCATTCTCAAGCGGCATCATTCTCAGGTTTACTTGAATGGTTAATCTGGCATTTCAGTATTACCTGATCTATTGTTTTTACAGCAGAGTAGGGTAGATTTTGTAAATAAATAAGCAGCCAAAAGGGCAGCATCTTGTTCCAGTTTATTGCGGTTCTAGTTTGAGGTTTTCCAAGTCAGTTTTTCAAATCATTTCAGTCAGTTTTCAGTTAATAAGTTGATCATGATTCCATAGCCCAATGGATGGAGGCACTGTCTGCTCTCCCAAAGCTCTGCGGTTCTTGGCACCTCCAAGAAGCGGCAGCTGCCATCCCCATTGGAGCCAATGTTAGACTCCGTCTTCTCAAGTCCTCTGTCAGAGTTCAATTCAGATAGGTAGCTGTCAAAGTCTCAGTTCAATATACAGGCCAATGCCAAACAGTTTTCACCCACTGCTACTTAGATGTTTGCAAAGCTTGTTTTCAAGATGTTTCAATAACACTTGCAGGCTAGGAGAAGGACCAGTAGTTGTTTATATCAGGAATGCCATCAAAGAGAAATTGATTCTTCTTCAAAACAGGGTTTTGAAGAAGAAATTTTCAAATATGTTTTGCAATAAATAGGTAGGTGGTCAAAATATTTCAAATTCTATAGTTCTTCAGTGACACCAGCTCCAAACATCCCTGCAAAAGTCAACAAAGTATTATCAGTCCAAGACTCAGAAAAAGCAAGAGAAAGCCAAAGCCAGCAAAACGAAGTTTCAATGTGAAAGTGCCAAAATTTCAAACATTGCAAATCGAGTTTTTGAAATCAAGATTTTAAATCCTTTGCTATATATATTATTTGGCTCCATGCTCAACTACTTGCATCATTAGAGGTAAAAACTGTTCACATGGAGAATGGAGTAACTTTTTCTTGTTCCCCTTATATAGCATTAGGCTATGTTGCCACAAATGACCTTCAAACTGCATATCAACTACATTCGGGGAGTCCTGCCAGTCAACTAGTATTGCCAAAGCTTGGGGTTTCTGGTACTGGGACACCTTTGTCATTCTCTGATTTATAGTCATCTGATCATTGGAGTGCTTCACTGTCTGGTCAAGACATCTTTTTCCCGAAGTATGAACCCTCAAAGTCTTTTAATCTTAACATGGCAGCCTCTAGAAGTTTCATGCTATCACAGGAGTCGAAAGATTCTCGCTCCATGTCAGCTGGGTTGGATCATTTGCAGTAGGCATGTCAATCTGAAGAAAAGCAGTGTAGTTCTTTGCAAGACATGAATGTATCCTCTAAATACTGGTGGAAATGGGCAACAAATTGGCATATGGAATGCAATAAATTAGATGCAGAACAGATTGAAACATATAGGGCATCATTTGGGTTCAGTGTTGATGAAGTTACAACTTTTAATTGTGAGTTTTCAAAGGTTCTGCGGGATAGCCTTGTTATTTCTCCCTTTGGAGCACAGAAATCATATGATACAGGTTTTGCCACATTTGACAAGAGAAGTTTGAAGTCAGAAATGCAGACAGCACGGTTAGCTTTATTTGATTCTGCAAATATATCTTCATCAATGGATCGTAAATATCATTTAAAATCATCAAAACAAGGCTTTGGGTTTAAAAAATTTAAGTATCCAGTTTATACTCTTCTTGTTTTTGATTCAAACCAAATTGCAATTCCCACAGCATGGGTTATTTCTGCAAGTTTTTCAAGTTATGATGTTCACAAGCGGATTAGAACACTTTACGATAGAGTTTGTGCGAAGGATTCCAAGTGGAGGTTGAATGGCTTTATTGTTGATGACGCATTGACAGAAACTGCTAAAATTAAGGAATGTTTTTCAGTGTTCGACTCTGTTATGCCTCTGGCGTGTTCGGCGTGCATGGCAATCACAATATTTAGCAAATATGATCCATAGCCGGGCAAACAAGTTTCATTTCCAACGATCCATAGCATACAAGTCGAGATTTGGAGATTGGAAGGCCGTAATCAAGTTCAAAGCAGCGTTGACTGGGTTTGGAGATCGAGCGACCCACCTGGGCATCGAGCGACCCACCTGGGCGTTCTTCACAGTGCAAAAATATAACGTGCGCGACCCAAACAGAGCCTGCGCGACCCACGCATCAACAGAAGTCCGGAAATGGTTGTATGCGCCCAGTCTTCATCCAAAACAACTTCAACGACATCCAAAATGATTTCAACGAATTGCCAACAAGTTTTGATCATTGTGCAGTCGATTTTTATGTTTGTGGTGATTTTTATATTTTGTGGTGATTTTAAACATTGAAGCAGAGTGCATATAAGGGCCGCGGAAGAGAAAATAAAACGCAGAGGTGAACAAGTTCTTGCAGCGGCAGGGGAGGTTCATTTAGAGAGATGTATTAAGATTCACTTGTGTTGATCTGGAAGTGTCCCCCCTCTATTGTTTCTTATAAGGAAATTATATAAGCGGAAGCTGCCACTGCTGTGGACAGCTATAAGAACGTATCAACAACTGCTGATTTTGTCGAGAAGACCACGCCCAATGGGAGATGCACAGTACCGGTACAAGTTATAAAATTACCACCTGCATTAACTAAGGTTCTTGATGAGAATGTAGAACTGTTTCAAGATATTTAAGATGGAAATTTGGGCCATGGAAAGATTGCTAGTGTGAGTTTGAAGAAAGAAAGTAAGATGTGGAGCGGGTGAAACACAAGAGGATCCAATTTTGGTGCTTTGTTAAAAACGCATGAAATGCTGTAACAACGAGTTTTATTCAAATGACAAGTGGAAAATTAACAGTTAAAGACTGAAAACCAAAGTTAGAATGAAGACACCTGTTACCAGATGAATAGGATTCGTTCTTATCTATGACCTCAGTTAGTCATACGCTCCAATCATAGGCTTTTTGGTTAGAGATTTTCTAGGAGAAAGTTATTGGCATGTTCTATTGTTGTAATTTGTGTGAAACAGTCACTGCTTTTGGGGTCGAGATGTTTTTCTAGAATAGCTTGATTTAATGTATAAAAATAATCATTTGAGGGGAGAGTTCTGAGAGCTAGTGTAGGAGAAAAACAGAGCTTTTATTGTACAGTTTGACAGAGATTTTAATGAAAATACCCAGCTCTGGCTTCTGAGATTCCTGTGGTATGAGATTTAACATTTGTGTCCTCTTTTGTTTCATATGTAGCCTGTTATGTGTTCATGTCATTTCATGATCATTTCCAACTGAACAAATGAAGTGTTAAGGTAGAATTCATATTTGGTATGCTCTGCCTTTAAGTTTGTTCATATTTAATGTTTTCTTCTGTTCGACAAGGATTCATCCTCTATGCCCTTGTCGGCTCCTCAACAGTCTTGCCATTTCATTTAATCTCAAATTTGATGTTAAATTTTCCTGCCTACCTTGCCTCAGAAGACAATTTGTGTTTTTTTATTATATTTCTCTGTTCAAGCTGATCTTTGCCTCACACAAACTTCCGTAAAAAACCCCAATAACATTTACAAAAAACCCTTTCATATCGCCTTACTAGCCTAAGATCGCATTTACTATCTGCTATCTCAAATTTCCCCTTTCAAGATCAGGTTTCGTCGAGTTTAACCCTGCTCTTCTGGCCCTATCCTCGTAGGGCTAGCTACGAGGCTAAGGTTGGTTTGATGTTGCTTCGAGCTCCTCGCCTCTTCAAACCGTGCGTATTCGAGCGCTAACACAATGTCTAGTCTAGTATAGACCATTGCATACATCAGGCTACCCACTGCACTTTCATATGGAACACGAGACATATCCTCCTCTTCTTCTTATGTCTTGGGACACTGTTCAGTAGATATATTTACACCTACATGAATTGGAACATTCACCGGTTTACTATCCTGCATATTGAACCTGTGCAATATAGTCTCGACATACTTCCTCTGGTTTAACCAGAGCTTCCTCTTTTCCCAATCTCTCTTTTTCCATGCCAAAAATATAGTTTGCAACACCAAGATCCTTCATTTCGAATTTGGAGAATAGTTGGGTCTTCAAATCTTGGATAATTTCTTTGTCATTTCCAATCAACAACTTATCATCCACATACAAGACCAAATAAATAACACAGTCACCAATTAATTTAAAATAAACACAGTGATCCTCCTTGCTTCTGGTGAAGCCAAGTCCCCATATATAGGTATTAAATTTCTGATACCACATCCATGGTGACTATTTTAACCCATATAGAGACTTATTTAACCTACATACCATTTCTTTCTTCCCCTTCACCATAAAGCCTTCAGGTTTTTTCATGTAGATCTCCTCTTCCAGATCCCCGTGATGAAATGTTATCTTCACATCCATTTGTTCTACCTCAAAATAAAACGCAACAGAAATAGATAAAATTAATCTAATAGAAGTAACTTTGGCAACAGGAGAAAAAATATCACCAAAATCAATTCCCAGCACCTGGGAATAAACTTTTACTACCAACTGAGCTTTGTATTTCTCCACCTTTCCTTCTACATTCATCTTCTTCTTAAACAAACATTTTCTCTCGATGGGCTTCCTTCCAGCCGGCAACTCCACAAGATCCCATGCCTCATTTTTATTAAAGGATTCCATTTCATCAACCATGGCCTCATTCCATATTTTTCCATCCTCTAAATCTACTGCCTCCCTAATGGTTATGGAATCATTATCGGTTATAGTGAAAGGAAAAATTGAATAGAAATCATATGGACTATACCTTTCTGGTTGTCTTCTTTCCTGAACTGATCTTCTCACAGCTGGAGTTTGTGGCTCTTCTTCTTCTGAGTCTCCTTCTTCTGAGTCTCCTTCTGTTATAGAGTCTGATTCATCCTCCTTTAGCTCAAAATCTATCTTCTCAGGTTCCCTTGGTAGGATTTCATGTTTAACAACATCTTTCACCTCTCTAAACACCACATCTTGGTTGTACACAACCTTCCTTGTTTCTGGGTTCCAAAGCTTGTGACCCTTTAAACAATCCTTATACCCAATAAATATGCACCTTTCAGATTTATTATCCAATTTGGTCCTTTTCGCCTTTGGAACATGTACATATGCATCACATACAAATACTCTCAGATGTGAAAGAGAGGGTTTCTTACTAGTCCATACCTCATGTGGAGTCTTATCCTCCAATGATGATGAAGGTGATTTGTTAACCAAGTAACATGTAGTCTCCACTAACTCTACCCAAAATTCTTGTCCTAACCCAGTACCACTGAGAATGCTTCTTGCCTTTTCCATCAGCATTCTGTTCATTCTTTCTGCAACTCCGTTTTGTTGAGGTTTCTATGGATTAGTCTTCTACAGTGTTATACCACACTTCTTACAGAACTCTTCAAATTCCTTCTTGCAAAACTGCCCACCATTATCTATCCTCGGCACCTTTATCTTCTTCTCTGTCTGGTTTTCCACTAGAGCCTTAAATTCCTTAAACCTGTCAAAGACTTCATATTTCTTCCTCAACAATTATATCCATGTATTACTTGAGAAGTCATCTATGAATGAAACATAGTACACAAAATTACCCAGTGATGGAACCGAAACAGGTCCAAACACATCCTTGTGCGCAAGCTCTAATATCTTGTCTTCCCTCTTAGCACTAGAAGGAAAACTCACCTGATTCTCCTTCCCATATACACAATGTTCATAGAAATCCAAATCCAAAGAGATATTAGACATACCTTCTACCATACCATTTCCATGCAGTATCCGAAGGCCCTTCTCTCCAATATGTCCAAGCCATTGATGCCATAGCATGGTCTTTTCTCCAGAGACTGCTAGGCTTTCCGCTCCACTTTCGGGAACCACAGAACTATTGAACCCATCAATAATAGTGTTTCCCTGAATCTTGTACAAGGTTCCAATCCAAACTCCCCACATTAATACCATTTCTCCCCTAACCATCTTATAGGTATCTTTCTCGAACACTATTTTTACACCTGCATCATCCATCTTACTTACAAAAATCAGATTTCTAGCCAATTTAGGAATGTGCAGAACACCAGGAAGTGTTCTAATCCTTCCACCTTGTAGCTTTGGCTTAAATTTTCCGTGTCTGACGATTCTGGCATTCCTATCATCCCCTAAGAAGACATCACCGCCATCATATTTCTCATAGTACCCACAGAACCAATCCCTATGGGGAGTAAAGTGAAAGGATGCACCTGAGTCAATTAACCATGACTCATGATCTACATGTGTATTTAAAGAAGAATCCAAATACACATCCCCACCTTCATCTAAAGTGGCTTTTGCCTTTATAAAAGGAGCATCATCAGATCCCTTTCCTTTCTCAAGAGCTTTAGATCTTCATTCCTTCTTGTAGTGCCCTTCCTTTCCGCATTTCCAGCACGCCTTTAAAAACTTTCCAAGAGATTTAGATCTCCCTCTATATTTAGATCTCCCGCTCAAAAACTTATTCTTGTTCCTATTCTGGGACCTTCCTCATACAAATAAGGCATCTCTATTTTGACCCTCCATATTTCATTTCCTCTGATAGCAAGGCCGAGAAAATGTCATCAAAATTCAAGGTAGTTGTATTGCTTCCTATTGCAATAACAAGACTATCCCACGAGTCTGGTAGAGAACACTACAAAATCATGCACTTATCTTCATATGAGATTGTAATATCAATAGATGACAGCTGACTTACCAAAGTATTGAAGGCATTCAGATGCTCTGTCACCGAGTCTCCATCCTTCATCCCCAGGTTATACAGCTTTTTCCGCAAGAACAATTTATTCACCAGAGACATAGATTGGTACAAAGTCCCTAGCTTTTCCCACAAGGTCTTCGCCATACGTTACCCAGATACATTCAAAAATACGAAATCTGAGGCACACAACCATATTGTGCTCTTTGCCTTCCGATCCAGCTTCTTCTAGTATTCATCTGACATTTCCACTATTTTAGAATCCGGATCTACCGTGATCCACTGATCCTTATCCACCAGCAGATCCTCCATCTTTAGCTTCCAAAAATCAAAACTCTAACCATTAAATTTCTCGATCTCTATCTTCCCGCCACTCACCATCTTCTTTCACCGCAAGAATCGATCACGCAGATCTCCCACTGAACATGGTCTACCTCAGGCCCGAGAAAAAAAAACCCCTCAGCAGTAAAGGCGTCCCCTTGAATCCAAAACTGCTCTGATACTAAATGTAGGTTTTAACCCTATACAGAAATTATCTACAAACTAATCTTAAAACAAAATATAGACAATAGAAAGAGCATAAAACATAAAACAGATAACACATATATCTTCCCCTGGATCCCAAATCAGG
The DNA here is from genome assembly GCA_034641835.2 of Pinus albicaulis. NCBI lineage: Eukaryota > Viridiplantae > Streptophyta > Pinopsida > Pinales > Pinaceae > Pinus > Pinus albicaulis. The sequence goes on along the minus strand of CM076571.1, from coordinate 114,949,718 downwards.
ACGACCAGCTTGATTTTCCATTATATTCGTTTTAGTGTTATAACACATATATATACATGTCGAAGCATACATAATACCCAATCCACTAACCATTTATTAGAACATAACCATAGTTCCCTTGACCGGATCTACAAAATACCAGGGCCCAAAAACCATCATGCCCCAAAACCATGTGCAAACCCATGCACAAAACCAAGGGCAGGTTTTCCCACCGGAAAATAAGGCCCAATTTTTTTTTCTCGGGGTGCTGCCGCCCCCCTGTGACCCCCCTGCTGCACCCGACGCAACGTACAAGGGGGGATATTACTCCCCTTGTGACCCCCCCGCACGTGACTAGTCGTGGAAAGAATATAACACAAACCCAACATCTTCAACAATTTCACTTGGTTATAAGGTACAAGAAAGGTATTTTCAATAAAGTTGCCGATATGCTTTGAAGGCCAATTATAAGTGCTTCTGCTTTACTTGAAAATGATTCTATTGTACATGAGAGTTACATAGATCAGTATGCATCTGATGCTAATTTTCAAGATGTGTATACTAGTTTTAGTGAAGGGAATCAAGTTGAGGAAAATGATTATCACATGCATAAAAAATTGTTCTTTCATTTGGGAAAGTTGTGTATACCACAAAGAGAGATACATAGTGTCATGAGAGAGGCTCATTCGTCTCTTATTTTTGGACACTTTGGGGTAAGAAAAACAGTGGCACATCTACAAAGGTATTGCTATTGGCCTCACATGATAGATAGTGTGTCATGTTTTATAAGAGGTTGTTTTATGTGTGCAACAAGAAAGCCTAGTAATAGGAAGCTTGGGTTGCACACACCACTACTAGTACCATCAAGGCCATGGGAGAGTGTCTCCATGGAATTTTTTTGAGGCCTATCTATGTCAAGAAAACAACATGATTATCTTCATGTAGTTGTGGATAGATTCAGTAAAATGTGTATACTTATGCCATGTAAAAAAATTATTACTACTGAACAAACTGCTAAACTTTATTTTCAACATATATGGGTTCATTATGGTTTGCTAAATTCTATTGTTGTTGACAAGGATTCCAGGTTCATTGGGAATTTTTGGTCCAATATTTGGAAGATGATGCAAACAAAGTTGAAAAAGAGTATTTCTTTTCGTCCGCATACTGATGGATAAACCGAGGTGATGAATAGAACCGTTGTGTATCTATTGAGAGGATATTGCATCAAACATCCCAAGTTGTGGGATGAACAACTATATTACATTCAACACGCTTACAACCAGGCAAAGCACTCTTCTAAAAATACTTCACCTTTTGAAGCCTGCTTTGGGTATTTGCGGAAATCACCATTAGAATTCATCATTGAGAAGGAAATTGCAATTGATGGGAATAGTGATATTGAAAAGGCTCAAAATTTAATCAAGAAAATTCATATTATTCATCAAAAATTTCAAGAACAACTTGAGAAGAGTCAAAGAAAATACAAGGAGAGGCATGACAAAGATAGAGTTGATCACAACTTTCAAGAAGGAGATGAAGTATGGTTGCACATAATCAAAGAAAGGATGCAAGGAGAAGGTAAAAATCTCAAGCCCATTTGCTATGGTCTATTCAAGATCATCAAAAAAGTTGGTAATTCTGAATTTCAACTTGACTGGCCTTCATTTATGCAAATCTATTCTGTTGTCAATGTGGAAAATTTACGTTTGTATGAGACTCCTTTGGTTGATGATCAAGGGAGTAATATTTAGCTGCCATCTATAGAAGATTTCTCACTAGAATTTATGGATGAGATCAAGGAGGATACCATCCTTGACAGGAGGAAACAGACTTCTAAGAGGGGACGTGTCGATTATCTTTGAATTGGGATCAAGGGCAGCGAACCAAGTAGGGAAAGGTGGATGGAAGTTGAAAATTTGAGGGAGTTGTACCCTCATATTTTGAACATGTAATTAAAGTCTTTTGGGGCCATCAAGAGATCATTTGTTTTTCTCAAAATTTAAAGTGCTTGAAACTGTACCGAACTTGAGCCATCAGAAAGGCCTCATCGTTGCAATTCCAGCGCCGTTAATGGTTCGAAAAATTGATGTCGTATGAGGAATATATCACATTCTTTTTGTTTTCCTAAATAGCTAAAATTTTTGTGACAGGGTGATTGGGATGCCCAGTTAGCATGTAGGTACAGTCACCAGGTGGCATATACTGGGAATATTTCTTTTTTTAAAACCCAATCAGAATCTGACACGTGGCTGTTTCTGGGCCTAAGATTTGGTTAAATGTGTTTTTTTTAGCACCGTTGGATGGGTGACACATGGCAAGCCCGGAGGCTACCACGTGTCCCCAAGAGGTTTGAATAAAATTGTGGTGGAATCGAGGGGGGTCGACCCTGCGACCTCTAGCTTGCACACAAACACATGCACTGCCTCCACTGCCATGTAGTTCTTAACATATGAGTCTGCCACATAAACTTATGTTGTAATGTTTTGCAATTTGGAGGGGGGGTGTGTTGGAAATAATGAGAGGGGGGTGAATCAGTATTTCTTTTCAATTGTTAATTTTACCAGTTAGATAACTTATATTTAGAACACAAACTGAACAATGATGGAATATATACTTTATTAATTTATTCCTTACAATAAGTAAATTACAATAATGATATAGGGCTCCAACCCTAGATGAAGACTCTAATCTTCCAGGCTCCAACCTGTATTGTGCCAAGCACCGACTTGGTATTTCCAAGGCTCCATCCTTGTTAATTTGAGGCACCAACCTCTAGGGCTCCAACCCTATCTATGGTGCGGGCTCTTACTTGGTTTCTTGAGGACTCAAATCCTCTAGGGCTCCAATCCTATCTCTGGTACATGTTCCTTCCTGGTTTCTTGAGGAATCCAATCCTCTAGAGCTCCAACCTTATCTTCCAAGGCACCGACCTTGTCTCTATGAGGCTTCAACCTCTTGGGCTCCAACCCTCAACTTCACTTTGTCAAAATATGTTTTTTTATTTGTTATTCTTCACAGCTCCCAAAGTCTTCTTCAATGATACCTGTCACACTTAGTCTCCACGTCACATCATAAATGACAACCTTTTTGTTATCACTATTAAAATTCTCTAAACTCAGTTAGTTCATACTTGTTCCTAAGTCATGGTATTAGATAGGGTTTGAGCCATTTTTATGTTTTATAGGGTCTAAGAGACTGGTTACAAGTCTCATTTCATCACCAAATGAAGTTCATAAACCTTACATTACTCCTTAGAAGTCTCAAGCCACGTTTTTAAAACCATATTCTAAGTCTTTTTCAAAAAAAAATTGAATAAGCCACGAAACCACATTTTCGTAGCATGCTCAGTGTAAAAAACTACTTCTGTACTACGAAAACGCTGGTATTTTCATAGCGCAAAATCCCGAAATCACACTACTAGCGCTACGTAATCGAGGTTTCAGAATTTTCGGTTTAGCTATCACATCCATCAACTTGGGGTTAAATTTTCATGATTATGATGTCAATCCACGATTATGGTGTCAGTCCATGAATCCTCCTTCACGCATGCAACCATCCAAAGCAGTTATGAAATCATTATGAGAGTCATTAGTGGTCTTTTGTCATTAGTCCTTTGCAAATTTGAAAAGGGGTTGGTTATCATTGATTTTATCTCATGCAAAGAAAACAATGCATGCATATATATTGTTGAAAGAGAAGCTCATGATTAGAAACTAGAGCTCTCTTTAAATTTTTCAAGCGAAGATGAATTTCCAATCAAGCGAGGTAGAATTTTAAATCAAGTGAGGCTGAATTTCCAATCAAGCGAGGCTGGATTTCCAATCAAGTGAGGCATAATTTTAAATCAAGCGAGGCTGAACCCAATTGATGTTATGTCAGTAGTTTCGATACTTGCTAATCTAGTGAGTTTGAAAACAATTGCTGGCTGAAATAGGCTTCTAATCAAGCGAGGAAGAACTTCAATCAAGCGAAGCTAAAACAAATTTTCAAGCAAGCCAGTTCATCCAACAAGGAGGTTGATTACAGATTTTCTGAAGACACAGGGTTTTCAAGAAGAAGATGACAGAAGAAAAAATAAATCACCAGTTTGGTCACTGCCTGAGGACAGAACTCGAAGGTTTAGAAACTCTCACAAGAGATAAATCTATTGAAGAAACCTTCAAGAAGGTAGGTTGTTGAAGGTTCTGTGAAAAACTTCAAGGAGGACATAATCAGGTTACCAAATAATTTTTTACCAGCTTCATAGGATCAAACAAAAAGGTTGGTTTTATCAATTTGCCAATTTCTCCTGAAGTTATATCTGCAGTCACAGAAATTCAAGGAGGGGAGGAGAGATGGTTTAATAATTTCAGGTTTGAAATGCAACCCTGCAAAATCTTTTTGAAACCAGAGTTTATGGATACTGATTTGAACAAAGTTGTGCCAAGAAGCTATGTCAAGGATGCATTTACCAATCTGCTCTACAATATCCAAAGGTACTTCACCTATGAAGGGAGATACCACAAGGTGTACACTTACCACTTTAAACTCTTATTGCTTTTCACAAGAGTAATATCTCTAGACTTACCTTTCTTTCTATTTCAAAGTCTGCCCAAGCTGGCAGACAAAGTTCAAATTAAAAAGCAGGCATGTGAAACCTCATTATTTCATCATGGTTTAGTCAAGTTAATAGTTTTGCATGAGCTTCAAAAAGTGAATAGAGAATGGTCTTCATTTCTCTTTTTGAGTGGAATAGGGGTTGAAGGAACAGATGCTAGCCCTCAAGTCAAAGAAACATCTTCATCAAAGACTACTGAACCTGCATAATCAAAATCAAGGAGGTTTTTCAAGCTTAAGCCTAGGAAACAGGTTAAGGACCCTATGATAAAGACATCATTGAATATCCAAAGGACTCCTCAATCTGCATAGAAGAAGATAACTCAGGTCAAAAAGGAAATTCAAGAATAGTCAACTAGTTAAATAACTCAGAAGAAGTTAACTAGGAGTCAAAGGTCAAAGGAGAAGGGTAAGGCTATGGTCACAAATAAAAATTTTGCAATTAAGAGGTGAATTTAATGATATATTACAAGCTATTGACATTGGAGAGTCTCCCCTGGTTCAAGCAGAGTTCATAAAGCTGGATACAGGTGGAAAATCAAAGAAATTGAAAACATCCAAAAAATTAGACTTTGAGGATGAGGTGTCAGAGTTTGTTTTTAAGCCTAGAAAACCATTGAATAGGCACTCTAAGAAAATGCAGCAACCAGACATGGAGATAGAACAAATAGGAGGTGAGGATGAAAATGTTTTTTAAGAACCCATTAATACATCATCTCAAATACTTGAAGAAGACAGAAAAAGATTTTTTAATATTCAGAGAGAAAGGAGTAGTTATGAGGAGGTTAAAGACAAAATCAGACTTGCAAACATTGAGATTGATAAATTGAGGAAGAAATTAAGAATTCATGCTATCGAAAGGTCAAAATTTGAGAGGTTGAAAGGTCTGTGGGAGCTAGAAAAGGTTTCAAAAAGTGAGTCAACCAACAGTTAGGATCAATTCTTCAAATGGACTATCCCTGCAATCAAGGAAACAAATTTTATAAGGATGGTTAATACCAAAATAAGAGCTAATAATATAAGGTTTAAAAGGTAGGTTGAATACCTTCAGATACAGCTAGAAAATACTGAAGATCAACCACAAAAAAATGAGTGTAAACAGTAAGTGACATCTCCTAACACATTTTTGGGGTTATGTGGAAAGATTTCATTTTTGAAAATAGTTCAAAGTTTATTTTTGAGAGCTTATATATAACTTCAAGGATGGCATTAAAGGTGGGAAACTCAAATTTTTGGAAACAATTTGTGAAAATATAGACACAGCAGTTTCATAGCGCGCTATGAAACTGTTGTAGGTGTCATACACAACAGTTTTGTAACGCGCTACAAAACTGCTGTAGGATGCAGTTTGACAAATTTTGCAAGTTTTCAAAGGGTAAAAAGGCATGTTTATTAAACCTTGATGCTGTTGAAGGATGTATAAATAACATAAGTGAAGATCTAATAGAAAAACAAAGTAAAATGAAGATTCCAAGTAAGGTTTTCAAAAGTGAAGCTCTGTGCTACGAAAATAGCAGATAGTTTCGTAGCGTAGTAATGTTAACAGTTTTTGGAACTTCTTCAAAGGTTTTTTTTGGGTACAGCTAGAAGGGCGAAGTCACATGAGTTCAATAAGACATTTCCACATGTTTTTTTAGCACAATTTGGTCAGCAGATGGTTTGAAGAAACATAAATGAAGCATTATAGTTATTTTGCAGGGAGCATGTTCCTATTTTTCAGGGCAGATAAGAGACAAATCAATACAGTCAAACAGCAAGGGAATGGACATCATTAAGGTCTAATTTTAGGAGGAGCAGCTGTCAGATAGAATATTTAATGCTTAGATAAGGTTGTTAAGTTATAATAAAGAGTTTTAATCCTAGTTGTGTTAGGACTCTAGAATAGACAGTTTAGATGTCAGATGTAATTAAAGTTTGTTTTAGTAGTTGATAGGTGTCAAGCTAGAAAATTCAAATTCTCTCAAGTGTGTGGAGAGAATCCAAGAAATGTAATGATGACTCTATAAGAGAGAAGAAGTTGAATTGCATAGGGTTGGAATTTTTCATTAACAAGCATATTGTTTTGTTGTAGCAGAAACTGTGTTTTTATATTAATACAGAGATATTGGTTTCATCACTCAGGATTTAGAAAGGGTTATGGTTATGTGATATTCTCATAGTTTTCCTCTTTCAATTACTTGCAGTGGCATGAATTTATGTTACTCATAATTTACTGAAGGTGCTCTAACTTCCTTCATATGTTCATGAACTATGTTTATTTTCTGTCCTATTGTTCTTTGATGCATCTAAACCCTACAATGCCCTGACTTCCAAATGAAATTGATATTCATGTTTTTTGAAAATACACTTGACTCCATAATCCCAATAGTTGTTTTTTTATTATTAGTACAACCAATTACCCATTTTTATCCATTTTACTCATAGATTTATCCATCTAATCATTATTTGAAAATCATAAACCTATTCAGAGAGCCCTCTCAGGTTGAGGAGGCTAAGCCTCAACTAAAAGTCTAGTTTGAATAGTTACTCGAAGTCTTCTTAATCAGCAGCCTATCAGGGTCTGATTTTGAGATAACATTTTGGTGCATCTACCGAGAGCCTGAAGATTATGCATTCTCGAAATCAAGAAGCTGAACTTCTGAAGGTATCAGGAGCTCAGAAAGTTTTTCGAGGCTGCAATCTACCTTGATGACTCCATACATTTTTCAAAGTTTAAAGGTGGCTTCGAGAAGGAGATACACACGGAGCAACCCTAATCCCAATCCACCTACCGCTGTGGACAATCCAAACACTATTTCAAAAAGTCAAAGAATTTCAAAAATATCAAGTACTCCATCTTATTCGAAATCTTTATCCTATGAAATATTAAGAAGCCCTGAAGGTAAGAAATTTGATGACAAGATTCATGAAGTGTTGTTTATATCAGAAAGTGAAAAAGAACCCATTGACGTTATCTTAGAATTTCAAAAAAGAGGAATTGATACTTCAACTTTAGTGACACAAGAAGACAAGGAAGAGTTTTGGGAAGTTGTTACCTCTGAAATACTACTAGAAAACAAGTCTTTAGATAAAATCAAAGAACTTGATCCTTTCGAAGTCTTGCTGAAATCCAAAGCTGGTTTACCCCTTCCAAATTGAAGTTCTATTTTTAGTGGCTTACAAAAACCAAGCAGTCCTCCTCATATCAGTTCTTCATCTTCTTTTTCTGCCCCTCCTACAACTACTGTTCATCCTCTAGTAATGGCTTCTCCTGCTAGGTATGCACCTCTTGTACTTCGTGTTGTTTTGCACGACCTTCCTAGTAAATATTCTGCTAGGATTCCTACTTGGGGTAGTGATGAGGAAATTTCAGTAGAAGTATTTGTAGACAGGTATAATGATTTTATAGACGGGGAAGAAGTTGATGATTAGGATGTGAACTTAAGGTTATTTGCATAGATTTTTATTGGTGAAGTTAGAAAATGGTTTAAGTCCCTTGCATCGGGCAGCATTAGAACTTGGAATGGTTTTGAAGATATATTCTTAAGAAAATGGGGTAATATAACCAATCCAGTCCAAGCACTCACTGAATACAATAGCCTTCGAAGGGCAGTTGATGAATCTGTCCAAAACATTTCAAAAATATTCAATAAAGTTTTTGAGTCAATTCCAGCCCATTTTAAACCTCCAGAAGCCTTAGCAGAAATGATATATGCTGAAGCATTTGAATATGATTTTTCTATCATGTTGAGGGAAAGAGAGTCACCTACACTTGCTGAAATGCAAAGTGATGTAGTTAAGGTTGAGGTAAACATGATAGTTTCTAAAAAGTAAAAAATGGGAAAAACTAAATTGAAATAAGAAGAGAAACCATCCACTTCAACTTCTAAAGAAAAATTTGATTCAATGATGAAAACCATGGAGAAGTTGATGGATAGGTTATTTGTTGGAAACACTTTAGCTCCTCCTGTGCAACATGAACCTCAATTCAGAAATCCACAATTTAGGAGACGTCAAAATCAACAAAGGCCAAGAGAGAATAGAAATCAACAAGCTGACCCTCCAGTGAGACCTGCTTTTCAACAAGATTTAGTAGATGAAGAATATGAGCCTGAGATTCCTGAAAAATATATCCATTTTCTTGATGAATAAATTTCAGGAATCTTCTTGACTAAAGAAGAGCATGACAAGTCTGATTTAGCTAATCAAGGAGAAGAAACATCGGATTATTTTAAAGGGTATCAACATGCTATTTTCGAGATGCAAAAGCAATATAATCTCAGAAATATAAATGTGCCTATCATTGCAAGAAAGGCGCAGCCCAAGAAAGATGCTCCAAAGGCTGTTGAAGCTAAGAATGATACCCCAAATATGGCTGAAGGTAAAAAGGATATTCCACTTGGTAAGAAAGACATTCAACTTCCTCCTCTTGTCAAAGATGCTGAAAAATCTGTTTCTATTTTCAACCTTGAGAATGAAATTTCAAAGATTAAAATATCAGTCCCTTTCAGTGAGATTCTCAAAGTGAATGAATATAGAAGCAATATAGTTAAGATGTTGAATTCACAACTAGGGGCTGCTGATATTTTGAATGTCCAAGAAGATAATCCTACTATATATTTGGGTCCAAGGTTAGAATATGATCAAAATGAAGAGTTTCCTCCCTTTTATGTAAGCATTAGTATTCATGATATGACTTTGCATAATGCTATGTTAGATTCAAGAGCTGCTCGTAACCTCATGCCCAAGGTTGTCATGGAGAGAATGGGATTGCAAATCAAAAGACCGTATAAGGATTTGTTTTCTTTTGATTCTAAGAGGGTTCAATGTATTGGTCTAATCAAAGATGTTGTTGCTGGCCTCACACAAATTCCAGCAAAGAAATTTGTTATGGACATCATTGTAGCTGATATTCCACCAAAATTTGGTATGCTATTGTCAAGATCTTGGGCAACAAAAATCAAAGGCACTATACCGATGGATCTTTCCTATGCCACTATTCCTTTTTTTGGTGAGAAAAGGAGGTTGTATCGGGAGAATAGAATGGCCTACATGGTAAGCAGTAAGGATAAACCTCAAAATTTTCATATTTATGCCCTTGATACTGAACTTGGATCTGCCATTCTTTTCAATGAATGATTTGATAGTGTTGAGGAAGAAATAAGAGCAGAAAATCAGCATTCAAAAAATCAGCACTCAGAAAATCGGCATGCATAAAATCGACAAGTAAATGAAGAAGAGATGCAGGAATGGTTGTCATTGTACTTTGATGGATCAACAGGAAAATAAGGGGTGGGAGAAGGGGTTTGGATTACAAATACAAATGATGAGAGTAAGTTTTACTGTTACAAACTCAATTTTGATTGCACAAACAACATGGCTGAATATTAATCTTTGATGTTGGGTCTAGATATTTTGAAAAAGATGAAGGCTCAAAATATTTCTGTTTTTGGAGATTCCAAATTGGTTATTAGACAATTTTAAGGTGTCTATCAAATGAAGGATGTAAGAATGAGGGCTTACAGAAATTTAGTTTTAGACTTGTTGGAAAACTTTTAGTCTTATTCCTTCATAATCAAAACTAGAGATCAAAATTCTATTGTTGATTCCCTTGTTGTTTCTACAATTCTTTTCATTATTCCCATGCATTCAAATGAAAAATATGAGATTGAAGTTCGTCATAGGTCAACTATACCAGACAATATCATAAATTGGCAAGTTTTTGAAGATGATCAATAGGTAAATAATTTTATTGAGCTAAAAAAGGAATTTGAAAATACACACGTAGATCAGCAAAATATGCTTACTAAGCCTAAAGAATATTCTGAAGTTTTGAAATTGAAGAATAATTCGATACCAAAAGGTCTTATTCCTCTTAAGAAACTTTTTGATCAAGATGATGTGTTTAAAGCACCAAAATTGCAAGCTGATGAAGAGGAAGTAGAGAGTTGTAATCTTGGTACATTAGCTTTGCCTAAAATTATAAAAATTTCGAAGCTTCTTTCAGCTGATGTGAAATTCAAATATATTGAGATGATGAGAAGGTTTATGGATGTTTTTTCTTCGAGTTATTCTGATTTAAAGCAATATGACCCTTCCATTATTCAACATACTATTCCTATCAAGGAAAATGAGAAGCCTTTCAAGTAGAAATTGAGGAGAATTAATCCTCTTCTCATGCCATTGATTGAAAAGGAGGTTCTGAAGCTCTTTGATGAAAAGATCATTGTTCCAATCAGATTTTCAAATTGGCTTGCAAACTTAGTTCTGGTAAGAAAGAAGAGTGGAGAAATCAGAATTTGTATTGACTTCATAAATTTGAATAAGGCTTCATTAAAGGATAAATATACTCTTCCTAAGATGGATTCAATTCTACAAAATATTTTTGGTTCACAAAGGATGTCTATGCTTGATGGTTTTTCAGGTTACAATCAGATTCTTGTGCATCATGATGATCAAGAAAAAACAACCTTCACAACACCATGGGGTACATTCATGTATGGTAAAATGCCTTTTGGTCTCATGAATGCGGGAGCCACTTTCCAAATAGAAATGGAAATTTATTTTTCTGAATAAAAGGATAAGTCGGTATTTGTTTATCTTGATGATATCACAGTCTATTCAAAGAAAGAAGAATATCATTTGAAACACCTAGAAAAAATTCTGTTGAAATGTAGAAGGTTTGGTATCTCTCTTAATCCTACTAAAAGAATCTTTTCTTTAACATCAGGAAAATTACTTGGTGATATTATTTATGAAGAATGAATTAGGATTGATCCTAATAGAGTTAATGCAATTCAAAAATTAGATTTTCCAAGAAGTAGGAAAGAGATTCAATCTTTTCTTGGGAAAGTGAATTTTGTTAGGCGTTTCATTCCTAACTTTGCTGAGATTGTCAAAGATATAACAAGGATGTTAAAGATAGGAGTTGACATTAAATGAACAGTTGAAGCAAAGAAATATTTTGAAGAAATCAAGAAGGCACTCACACAACCATTGGTACTCATTAGTCCAGATTTTTCCAAAGAATTTCTTGTTTTTACATTTTCTTCTGAAAACACAATTGCTGGAGTTTTGCTACAAAGAGGAAAGCAAGGTATTGAACAGCCTATTTGTTTCTTTACTATGAAATTAGCAATTTCTGAGCTGAAGTATAATATTCTAGAGAAGCATGCCTATTCTTTGGTGACAGTTATAAAATATTTAAGAATTTATGTTTTGCATTCGCACATCATAGCATATGTTCCGAGTGTTGTGATAAAAGACATTCTCACTCAGGCAGATCCGGATGGCAAGAGGGGAAAATGGATCGCCAAATTGTTGGAATATGATATAGACATCAAACCAACGAAGTTGGTGAAGGTACAAGGCCTGGAAAAACTAATGACTCAGACAAATCTGGACTGTCTTGACATAAATATAAATGAAGAAATATCAAAAATTTATGAAAATGAAGAAGAATTGGTCCAAATTGATGAGAAATTTCTTACTTTAGAGTGGTATAAGGATGTGGTTTCTATCCTACAGCATAATAAAGCTCTCGTTGATCTATCAAAGAACAAAGCAAGGTTTTTTAAGCTGAAATCATTATGATATTTTTTTTATGATAGAAGTCTATTTTGGAAATATGCAGGAGGAATTTTGCTGAATTGTCTACTTGAAGAAGAGTCTAAAAAGATCATTGAATAATTCCATAAAGGTGATTGTGGAGGAAATCATTATTGGAAAGCTACAGCAAACAAGATCCTAAGAGCTGGGTATTTTTTGCCAACAATTTTTAATGAAATTTATAAAAATAGCCGCATGTCATGAGTGCCAAACTTTTGAAGGAAGAAGAAAGCTTGTACCTCTACCTTTGGTTCCTATCTATGTTGAAGCTCCTTTTCAGCAATGGGGGTTAGACTTTATTGGAGAGATACATCCATATTCATCAGGGTAGCATTGCTGGATTCTTACAACAACGGACTACTTCACCAAATGGATAGAAGCGATACCAACCAGGCAAGCTAATGACTCTGTAATTATTTCTTTCTTAGAGAATAATATATTGTTAAGATTTGGCTATCCCGTGAAGATTACAACAGATAATTCTCAAGAATTTAAGTCCAAGAAAATGATAAATTTCTTCCATCAATATCACATCACTCTTGGACACTCCACAACATACTATCCGCAAGGTAATGGTATTGTTGAATCATCAAAAAAGAGCATTGTAAGAATCATCAAAAAGGTACTGTAGGAGAACAAGAAAGTTTTGCATTTAAAGCTGAAGTATGCCTTATGGGCTGATAGGATTTGTACAAAGAGATCAATTGGAAATTCGCCACATGAATTAATCTATGGAGCTAAAGTTGTTTTGCCAACATCACTTGGGGTGCCGGTTATGAAGTTAATTCAAGGACTTGAAGAAGAACTAAATGCCATCCAAAGGAGGATAAACCAGCTGATAGCCTTGCAAGAAAAGAGAAATGAAGTCTATGAAAGTCATCAACATGTTGAAAACAAAATTAAGAATACATTTGATAGGAGGATCAAAGAGGAAAGTTTTCAGATTCATCACAAAGTGCTGAAATGGGAGGCCAAAATTGAGGAAGAGGGCAAGCATGGTAAGTTTGAGAATTTATGGAAGGGTCAATTTCAGATTGCTGGTTTTCATGGGAACAACACTTACATATTACAGGAAATTGATGGAGGATCATATGCTGGAGAGCCTATTAATGGTAGGTTCCTAAAGCATTATGTTTTTTGAAGTATTATAAATCCCTCATGACATTGTATATATTCATATTTGTCAGTTTTTGCTAATAAATGACAAGATGAAACAGAAAAATTAAGCCTGAGGTGAAGACCCAACAGTTTGAAGAAGATGTTTGTCAAAAAAAAATTCTATTTTTATCAAAAAATGGATAGCACTGGAGCTGCGAGTTCTTAGTGTACCACAGGGGTACACTATCCCAAGTGGAGCCACTGTTATCACTATTAAAATTCTCTAAACTCAGTTAGTTCATACTTGTTCCTAAGTCATGGTATTAGATAGGGTTTGAGTCATTTTTATGTTTTATAGGGTCTAATTCATAGGTTACAAGTCTCATTTCATCACCAATTGAAGTTCATAAACCTTAATTTACTCCTTAGAAGTCTCATGCCACGTTTTTAAAACCATATTCTAAGTCTTTTTCAAAAAAAAATCGAATAAGCCACGAAACCACATTTTTCGTAGCGCGCTTAGTGTAAAAAACTGCTTCTGCACTTCGAAAACGCTGGTATTTTCATAGCGCAAAATCCTGAAATCACACTACCAGTGCTACAAAATCAGGGTTTTGGAATTTTCAGTTTAGTTGTCACATCCATCAACTTGGGGATAAATTTTCATGATTATGATGTCAATCCATGATTATGGTGTCAGTCCACGAATCCTCCTTCACGCATGCAACCGTCCAAAGCAGTTATGAAATAATTATGAGATTCATTAGCGGTATTTTGTCATTGGTCCTTTGCAAATTTTAAAAGGGGTTGGTTATCATTGATTTTATTTGATGCAAAGAAAAAAATGCATGCATATCCATTGTTGAAAGAGAAGCTCATGGTTAGAAACCAGAGCTCTCTTTAAATTTTTCAAGCGAGGTTGAATTTCCAATCAAGCGAGGAAGAATTTTAAATCAAGCGAGGCTGAATTTCCAATCAAGTGAGGCTAAATTTCCAATCAAGCGAGGAATGATTTTAAATCAAGCGAGGCTGAACCCAATTGATGTTATGTCAGCAGTTTCGATACTTGCTAATCCAGTGAGTTTGAAAACAATTGCTAGCTGAAACAGGGTTTCTAATCAAGCGAAGCAGAACTTCAATCAAGTGAGGCTGAAACAAATTTTCAGGCAAGCCATTTCATCCAACAAGGAGGTTGATTACAGATTTTCTGAAGACACAGGGTTTGCAAGAAGAATATGATAGAAGAAAAAAGAAATCACCGGACTGATCACTACCTAAGGATAGAACCCGAAGGTTTAGAAACTCTCACAAGAGATAAATCTGTTGAGGAAGTCTTCAAGAAGGTAGGTTGCAGGAGGTTCTGTGAAAAAATTCAAGGTGGGCATAATCAGGTTACCTAATAATTTGCTACCAACTTCACAAGGTCAAACACAAAGGTTGGTTTTCTCAATTTTCCAATTTCTCCTGAAGTTATATCAGCAGTAACAGAAATTCCAAGATGGGAGGAGAGATGGTTTAAGAATTTTAGGTTTGAAATGCAACCCTACAAAATATTTTTGAAACCATAGTTTATGGATATTGATTTGAACAAAGTTGTGCCAAGAAGTTATGTCAAGGATGCATTTACCAATCTACTCTACAATATCCAAAGGTACTTCACCTGCGAAGGGAGATACCACAAGGTGTACACCTACCACTTTAAACTCTTATTTCATTTCATAGGAATAATCTCTCTATAATTACCTTTCTTTCTATTTCGAATTATGACCAAGATGGCAGAAAAATTTCAGATGAAATCTCAGGCATGTGAAACCTCATTATTTCATCATGGTTTAGTCAAGTTAATAGTTTTGCATGAGCTTCAGAAAGTGAATAGAGAATGGTCTGCATTTCTCTTTTTGAGTGGAATAGGGGTTGAAGGAACAGGTGCTAGCCCTTGTTAGGAATCTGTAATTAGCAAGATTAGCAAAGTCCAATCACAGAAACAACATTATTTCAACCACTTTGGGATTCTGGGATCTAGCCCTCCTGAATCTGGAGAGGGATCTCTCCAATAAGTGCAAAGATGGATTTGTCTTTGAAGTTTAGGGTAATGATACTAGGCTAGTTATGAAGGCCAAGGGTTTGTTTTGTTTTTGGATGGTTGAGCATGATTATTGTTTGAGGTAGAAAGTCCCAAATGCAAAGAGTTTCAAAGGTGAGAAGTTGCAAGCCATCATAGTAAACTTTGGCCAGGATGATAGATAATTGCAGGTTTTAGTCCATTGGGCTATGGAGTCAAAATAGGATCTAATTGGGACAGCAAGAGACAAGAGTGGTCCATGGGGCAAGTCATATATGCCTAAGGATCTCTTTTGAAGTTTGATTTATGGAATGAAATGATACAACAAGAAGGAAAATTAAACAGATGCAGAACAAAGAGCAGCCCAGGATCTGGTAAGTACTTTTAAACTAGCCAACCTTTTAAAAACACTTAAGAAGAACATAAAAGAAAACTAGGATCTAGTAAGTACTTTTAAACTAGCCAGCCTTTGATACACTTTCAATAGAAAACATCTTAAAATAAAGGGAAACTTGAAGGCAACTGTTGGAGTAGAAACTAGCGGGCCAGGCTCACCACAAATCCTCTCCTAGCTCTGCTTTACTTGGTTACTTTCAAGACCAACACAAAGATAACACAGAATGGCCTAAGATCTGGTAAGTACTTCTAAACTAGCTAGATTTTAACACATTCCAAGGGAAACATTCATACAGCCTTTGGGGATAAAACTAGGACCAGGGCACACCATATCTTCCATAGTTCATCTCTACTTAACTAATACTGAACATAACATTCAAGAATAATATTCAGCTAAGGCAATAAGACGAGGGAACATCAGCATTCCTATGCTTAAACTGAATTAAATCATCCCTAAATAACACAAATTGGAAGAAAACATATAAATAAAGACTTTCAGTTAGAGAAGGTTACTGATATACAGTAATTCATAACTCTATACATGCTTTTCTTTATAAGAGAATATGAAACATAGTGAAAACAGAAACAAAATAACAAGTTACAATTGGAAAAACATCACCATCAACATAGACCAGGATCCCATAAATCAGCTTGTATTGATGCTCCAAACCAGTTACAGCTTTAAGTCCAATGCTTTAGTTTAACAATCATCTACTCATCTCAGCCTAACTTATCTATCACAAGCAGAGCTCCAAGGGCCAGTGAACACTATTTACAATCCGAAGTTTAAGCTCAAATGTATTTCAAAGTTATGCAACCAATAGTTTCTCATTTTCTACAGAAGTATTTATAGAAGAATGAGGAGGTGAGATCTAATAAAAGATCTCTCAGGACAATTAATACAGATTGATGACTTCTTGGCCTTTGAGGAGCTCGATGGAGAAGTTTACAGGTGTGTTTCTGTATTAACTGTTTTACAATTAAGATTAAAGCTCGGCGAGAGCTTTTATTGACTTTAAGGCTCTGTGTCACGTTTGGAGTAACTCTGCATATATTTTTTGCATTAATTTCCTTGCAGAAGTAACTCTTTGGCTATGTCGAGACAAATATCTGATTCTTCTCAATAACTTTGGCCTCTGTTTAAATGCTTGTGGCTATAGGTGGCACTATGGTAGCTGGGAGGAATCAATTCGCCTCAAATGTGGCGGTGGAGGCCTTTCTTTCTGTTAAACACTTATGATGTTCCTTTAATTGTGTTTTAATTCTAGGAATTAGGCTTTTGATAATCATTCTTAGCCGTAATTGCCAAATCTGTCTTCAATCTTCTATTCTGCTGCGCTCTGTTCTTCAACACTGATACTCTTTAACTATGTTTTTAATAAAAAAATGTCTTGTCGATGTGCAGGGCCGCACTAGGCTTTTAAAGGCATCAATGGCCATGAAGCATTGATAAAACATCGAATCCAAACCTTGCGAATAGTCTCCATGATAAATCAAAGGCGCGGAAAACGTCTTCTCCGGCCTTCAACATTTCTTTCGAATAAATGGAAAAACCATTAATCCTTGCAAAATACACAAAATATTAGAAAATCCTACGTTTTAAGGTTTAACTGCTTTTAGAAGGCAGGGAAGGAGCATATCCGTTGGATGAAAGCATCCAACGGTGGAGATTTATTAGGAGGAGATTAAAGAAGAGCAAGGAAAATGAACAAGTCGGAGTGATTTTGGACCGTCTGATTTGGACATGTGGACGGTCCAGATTCAATCGAAGGATTGCAATCGGGGGATCGCAATCAGGGGCGGCGACAAAATGTACCGATTGAAAAATGCGATGCGATGAAGTGCAGACCATCGATCTAAATATTAGATCAATGGTGGAGAATAAATTGGGGAAAGGTTGATCAGGGGAAAGAATAAAATGCAACGATGAAAAAAATGTGATGCAAGTTTGCACGGGCCGTTGATCTGAGGATCAGATCAACGGTGGAAAATGAATCGAGGTATGGCCAATCGGCGGGAGAAATCAAGTGTATGCGATTCAAAACTCCGATGCGATGGAGCACTAGCTACTTGATCGGCTTTCGATCAATAGCGGGGATTTCTTTTAGAACGAACTGGCGGAAAAACCCTTACGATATATGAAAACTCAAAAATTTGAAATAAAACAAAGGTTTTATGCTTCGGGGGGGGGGGGGGGGCGGAATATATGTATAAGGCAGATAGGTGCCTGACTGCGGGGCCTTTGGATACATGGAATACAATTGGTTCGGGGTTTATAAAAATAAAGGCCAATCGCAATCAGAGCTTTTTGGAACATGGCAAAGACTTGCGCACTTGAATCTTTCCGATGTGATAAGCACTCGGGACTATAACTCTTAGTCCTAGGCACAGGGTATATGAAATGAAAAGTGGTGGGGCGGAAACATAATATAGGGACTCAATCGCATTGGAAGTTTTTGATGCAGTGCTTCAATCAACCCATTGAAATATCCCAATGCGATTGCGCGATCGGTCTTTTTAATCTACCCATTTATATTCAACATGTGATTCTAACTTATTGGAAAAAAACTTTGGATAAATGGGTTTTTTGGTTTTACAAAGGAAAATACCACCGGGGAAAAAATATTACAAAGTTTTAAGTGCCGGAGGTGGGCTCACGAGATATTTATATAAAGGCTAATCGCATCGAAGTTTATATGTGACACGAAACTTACACACCATCAAAATTTTCCGATGCGATAAGCGCTGGGAAGGTTTAGCGCTTGGTTCTGGGGTGTGGGCATGTGGGGGAAGTGGTTTTGAAACTTATCCCAAGGGGGCTCAAGCCCTTAGTAATAAAAACTTTGTTTTTTATGACCTTTTCAGAGTTTTCAATGGATTTGGGGGTTTCGGTAAGGTTAAAGAGTGAGTCGTTAACTTTGTAAAAGTGATTTTCATGAAGGGACGAAGAGAAATCATGAAAAAAAGGAGTTTTATGAAGAAAAAGGGAAGCAAATGAAGGCTAGTTTTGAGTGGGAGAAGGGGGAAAATGATGGTTTTTTAGCAGTTTCTTCTCATGAATTCAGCAGCATTTCTGAGTATAAAATGGGAACAGAAATGAATATTTTGGACAGAGGCATGAGGCCTTCCAGAGTCTTCAAGAGCCAACAATTTTTAGCAATGAAATTTGTTCCTTGAAGGCTCAAAAATTCTTAGCCACCTTTGCTATAACAAATTTTATAGGTGGCTAACAGCCCTCAAGTCAAAGAAACATCTTCATCAAAGACTACTAAACCTGCAGAATCAAAATCAAGGAGGTTTTTCAAGCTTCAACCCAAGAAATAGGTTAAGGAACCTATGATAAATACATCACTAAATATCCAAAGGACTCCTCAATCTGCACAGAAGAAGAGAACTCCGATCAAAAAGATAATTCAAGAACAGTCAACTAGTAAAACAACTTAGAAGAAGTTGACTAGGAATCAAAGGTCAAAGGAGAAGGGTAAGGCTGTGGTTACAAATGAAAATTTTCAATTAAGAGGTGAATTGAATGATATATTACAAGCTATTGACATTGAATATTCTCCCCTGATTCAAGCAGAGTTCATAAAGCTGGATACAGGTGGCAAATCAAAGAAATTGAAAACATCCAAAAAAATAGACTTTGAGGATGAGGTGTCAGAATTTGTTTTTAAGCCTAGAAAACCATTGACTAGGCACTCTAAGAAAATGGAGGAACCAGACATGGAGATAGACCAAATAGGAGGTGAGGATGCAAATGTTTTTGAAGAAACCATTAATACATCATCTAAAATACTTGAAGAAGACAGAAGCAGAGTTTTTAATACTCAAAGAGAAAGGAGTAGTTATGAGGAGGTTAAAGACAAACTCAGACTTGCAAACATTGAGATTGATAAATTGAGGAAGAAAGTGAGAATTCATGTTGTAGAAAGGTCAAAATTTAAGATGTTGAAAGGTCTGTGGGAGCTAGAAAAGGTTTCAAACAGTGAGTCAACCAACAATCAGTATCAATTCTTCATAAGGACTATCCCTGCAATCAAGGAAGAAAAGTTCATAAGCATGGTTAATACCAAACTAAGAGCTAATAATAGAAGGCTTGAAAGGCAGGTTTAATACCTCGAGATATAGCTAGCAAAGCCTGAATATCAACCACAACAAAAATGAGTGTAAACAGTAAGTGACATCTCCTAACACATTTTTGGGGTTATGTGGAAAGATTTCATTATTTAAAACAGTTCAAAGTTGATTTTTGAGAGCTTATATATAACTTCAAGGATGGCACTAAAGGTGGGAAACTCAAATTTTTAGAAACAAGTTGTGAAAAGATAGACACAGCAGTTTCGTAGTGCGCTACGAAACTGCTGTAGGTGTCAGATAGCAGTTTCGTAGCGCGCTACGAAACTACTGTAGGATGCAATTTGATAAATTTTGCAAGTTTTCAAAGGGTAAAAAGGCATTTTTATTAAAGCTTGATGCTATTGAAGGATGTATAAAGAACATAGGTGAATATCTAATAGCAAAACAAAGGAAAATGAAGATACCAAGTAAGGTTTTCAAAAGTGAAGTTTTGCGATACGAAAACAACAGATAGTTTCATAGCGCAGTAATGTTAACAGTTTTTGGCACTTATTCAAAGGTTGTTTTTGGGCACAACTAGAAGGGCGAAGTCACATGAGTTCAATAATACATTGCCACATATTTTTGAGCACAAGTTGGTCAGCGAATGGTTTGAAGAAACATAAATGAAGCATTATATTTATTTTGCAGGGAGCATGTTCCTATTTTTCAGGGCAGATAAGAGGCAAATCAATATAGTCAAAAAACAAGGAGATGGACATCATCAAGGTCGAAGTTTAGGAGGAGCAGCTATCAAATAGAATATTTAATGCTTAGATAAGGTTGTTAAGTTATAATAAATATTTTTAATCCTATTTGTGTTAGGACTCTAGAACAGATAGTTTAACTATCAGATTTAATTAAAGTTTGTTTTAGCAGTTGATAGGTGTCAAGCTAGAAAATTTGAATTCTCTCAAGTGTGTGGAGAGAATCCAAGAAATGTAATGATGACTCTATAAGAGAGAAGAAGGCGAATTGCATAGGGCTGGAATTTTTCATTAACGAGCATATTGTTTTGTTGTAACAGAAACTGTGTTTTTATATTGATACAGAGATATTGGTTTCATCACTCAGGATTCAGAAAGGGTTACGGTTTTGTGATATTCTCATAGTTTTCCTCTTTCAATTACTTGCAATGGCATGAATGTATGTTACTTATAATTCACTGAAGGTGCTCTAACTTCCTTCATATGTTCATGAATTGTGTTTATTTTTTGTCCTGCTGTTCTTTGATGCATCTAAACCTTGAAATGCCTTGACTTCCAAATGAAACTGATATTCATGTTTTGTGAAAACACACTTGACTCCATAAGCCCAATTGATGTTTTTTGATTAGTAGTACAACCAATTATCCATTTTTATCCATTTTTCTCATAGAGTTAGCCATCTAATCCTTATTTGAAAATCATAAACCTATTGAGAGAGCCCTCTCAGGTTGAGGAGGCTAAGCCTCAACTAAAATTCCGGTTTGAAATAGTTACTCAGAGTCTTCTTGATCAGCAGCCTATCAGGGTCTAATTTTGAGATAACACTTTTTTTCTTAGAAGGTGTCACCACTGCTCTTCATAGTACTCAAAGAATTTCTCCAAGGTCATTCCATGATGACTTCAACAATGCATCATGATCTCCACGAATATTCAGCTACAAGGCACTCTACAAGGTTCTTCAATAAGGTCTCCAAGGTCAGCTCAAAATCAGCTACAACTTCTGAACAAGATGTCTGCATAAAATGTCCTTGAAAGGTGTCTTAAATATTATTCATGATACCAAATCAAATCCTCCCTGTCACCTCATGATGACATCAATGATGCATCATGACCTTCAATATTTTCTTGAAGATCGCTCAGGACTTCTTCACCAAAATTTCTTCACCAGATCTTCAATGGTGGTCCATAACTTCAAGGATTCTCATCAAGGAGGTGATAACATGTCTGAAAATATTATGTTTGCTTCAAGACCTGCGTCTAGAGCTACTTCAATCAATGTTTTAAAAAGTGTCACAAGTTTTATCCAACTAGATGTTAGTAGGAAGGCTGGAAACTAATGTGACCGCCTTTAAACAATCTTCAAAATATGAAACAGGTCTGAACCCGCAACAGGACTGTAATCTATGCCTCCTCCACAAGTCCAAGCTTGAGTGAACATACAAAAATTCCAGATGACATCCTTCAACTAGTGATACAAGCCTTCAACTGATTAGCCTAAGGTCTGTCCCCCATAGGTCTGTAATACCACAAGATGTTGCCACAGATGTATATCCGAGCTTTTAGTCTCAGGCTTGTCTGAAATCTTCCTAGCACTGGACTGAGTTGTGGTTCTATTTTATGCCTTAAATTTTGAGTTTCGCAACTCACTGGTTAGGTCTTCCTGTGCCACTGTAACAACCCTCAACTCATCCTTAAAACGCTTTCAGATTTACTCCTTCTAGACTGTTATTACAGATTTTTCATGTCCCAAAGCTGCCCTAAACTAAGGTTCTCTTCAACACATCCAAAACGAAGATGCTTAACTCTATTCCTCAATTCTAAAGCCTCCAAAACACAGGTCTCATTTCGAGGCAAGTAAGGGCTCATTAGAAAGAGTAAAATATCCTCTTTCAGATGGTCTAGGTCCCATGCTGAAAGGATGCCTCTAAGATTGAAAATTTTATTTTTCTTTGTGACTGTCCTTAAATTTAGTGCAAAAAATATTTGGGATAGAATGAGGAGTGTTTGGGATAGAATGAGGTCATTAGGGAATTAATGTGAGGTATCCACTTTTTATGTCTTTAATCATCATATTTCATCAAGTGATATCTAATTATTTCATTTTCTATGTCATCACCATATATTTCATCATGTGTGCCATCAATGTTACCATGTCATCAAGATAGTGTAGTGATATGTCATTAACCATATGCAGCATGCATCAATTCGTTAAAGTATGAGCTGCGTCATCACAAGGAGAGATTATTCATCGAGAGTCACTATGAGCATCATTAATATATTGACATATTCATAAGGTTAGAGCAACCTTAGAATATTTATTAATGGCATCATTAGTAGCTAGGGATTGCATGAGGCTCATTGTCATCACAAGAATATTTTTCATCTCAGCTAATGCCATATTGACATGAATGACAACCTTGACTAAAAATCTCCCCCTTTGTAATTGATGGCAATATTCTTGCCCTCTCTCCCCCTTTGACATCAATGGCAAGCAGGGTGCCCAAATTCCAAGTACTCCCCTTATGAAGCTACTTCTCTTCATCATATTTTCTTCATCAATAATAATATTAATTATTCATAAGTATGTTTCTCCCCCTGT
Source organism: Pinus albicaulis (assembly GCA_034641835.2). NCBI lineage: Eukaryota > Viridiplantae > Streptophyta > Pinopsida > Pinales > Pinaceae > Pinus > Pinus albicaulis. Next base: position 114,926,575 of record CM076571.1, on the reverse strand, counting down.
CATGGTGCTATTCCTTTTGGAAATGTGGTATAGGATAGACTGCATTTCTTCATGTGATGAAACAACTCCCCCTGCATGCATAACCTCGTGTAGCTCTTCTTTTTTCTCAAGAAAGAAAAAAATTGTTGCCTGGTGATTAAGTAGAAGACATATTCAACAATGGTTCATCGTATGAGAAGGGATTATGTTCTTCAATGCCCTTGAGAGATGATCTAAAAGATGATTGTCCATGTAGGGCTCATCAAGGATTTCATAGTTTTCTTCACGAATATCTTCTACAAGAAAGCTCAAGAATCACAGACTCCCCCTCAATGTATGCATGGTCTCATTTTGGCAAAGTTTCATTATAAATCACTTGGAATATCAAGGATGACTTCATCAAGTCAACAACATGTGTTGTTGGTCAGAGTGTTCAAGATACTTCCGGATTCAACTTGCTTCCTTCTCCATACTTGTGTAACTTTCTTCACTAGGTTGGTTGTCATGGTTTTAGCTTGTTTAGGAACCCAAGTAAAGTTACAATCACGCGCCATATGTCCAATGTTATGGAAATTGAAGCACTCTATATTGTTCATGAATAAGAAATCATGAATTATTTTTGTAAAATTGCTTCTAGGAGATTGACAGAGACCATTATATTTGTCCTTGTGGTATGCCCTACAATCCTTTGCCATGTGCCTAAAATTTGTACAAGAATAATAATAACCAAAAAATATACTTTGGTACCTAGAGGCTGGAGATTGCCTTGATGCACTTCCAAAGTCATTTTGTCTTGGGATTATTTGATCAAATTTATTGCCTCTTGCATTCTTGATACCATGTACATATCTTCTTGGAGTGGGGTTTCTTCCAATGTCACTTTGAATCTTCTCCTTTTCTTTGTTGGAACTACAGGCATCAACATTTCTTCCAGGCTTCTCCACATCCTTGTTGTTTGAAGAATTAGGGTTTTCATTATTTGAAGGTTCACCTACATATCCAAGACCTGATTTGTCAAGTGGGGATCTTTGATGACTTAGGATGTCATCTAGGGTTTGAGAACTCTTCAATTTCTTATTCAGCAAGTCAACTTCCTTTGTAATAGAGACAATTTCTTCTTTCAATTTTTCACAATCTTCATCTTTCATGACTAGTTGCTTCTTCATTTCTTCCATCATCCTTGTTGCTTCTTGTGATTCAATTTTAAGGGAGATGATATTTTATTTCATTATAAATATTTCTTCATTCTCCTTTTCTAGACTTCTCTCCATTTCTTCTTTTATTCTTGTAGCTTCATATGTTTCAGCCTTGAGAAGATTCATGTCTGATTTTAGTTTGAAGATTTCTTCATCCTTTTCCTCTAGTTGGCATATATTACTAAGCTCGCTTCATCAACTTGTCCTTCTATGAATGCCAAAGTTTCCATCACCTTCTCAGCTCCTTGTGCTTTTTTCCTTGCTTATTCTAGTTTAGATCTAAGATAAGAGACTTCTTCCTTGTATTGACCAATCTCTTCTTTAAGATTGTTCAAGCTCTTAAGTCTTTTTTCAAGGTGGCTTGACAAATTTTCTTCCCTTTTCTTTGCCTGATCTAATTTACTGGACATAGATATGACTTCTTCATGATGCTTTCTTTTGTTTTGATGAAATTCTTCTTTAAGTTTGGCAAGCTCCTCATCTCTTTGTTGTACTTGAATCTTGACAAAGTCAACTTTCTTCGTTGTCTTGTCTTGGTTACCATCTTGCGCTTTCTTCTTAAGTTCCTCATTTTCTTTTTTCAAGCTGTTAATCTCTTCCATGGAAGCCATAATTTTAATCAAGAGATCTTATTCAAATTCTTCTTTGTTATCTTCATCATCTAGATCTTCTTTAGCCTTGTTGTCATATCTCTTACCTTCAGATTCCTTGATGGATTATGGAATTCTTTCTTTTTTTCCATCATATTCTTGTCTAGAGATCATTTTCAATGCTCCTTTTGAGTGAAGATCATGAAGTTTGTCCCATATGACTTTTGCTGACAAATTTTTTTCAAAATTGGCCTTCACAGAATCTGGTAACCCATTCAAAATTGCCTTCATTGCTCTTATATTATACTCCTTGGATTCTTCATCCATCGTGTCATTAGTAATCACTAATTTCCAAACTTCAATTCCTTGAGTCTTCAAGAAATTCCTCATTCTTGCCTCCCATATATCAAAATTTCCATTAAACAATGGGGCCTTCACAAATTGATCAACTTCAATTTCGATGGTTGAGGAAGACACATATTTAAAAGGATTGGAGACTTTCTTCCTTGGCTTTGCCATTTTTGTTCTAATGATCAACATTCAAGCTATTAGGCTTTGAGTGAAGGTACTGGCTCTAAAACCAATTGTTGGAAATACTGGGAGGGGGGTGAATTAGTATTTCTTTTCAATTGTTAATTTTACCAGTTAGATCACTTATATCTAGGACGCAAAATGAACAATGATGGAATAGATACTTTTATTAATTTATTCTTTACAATAAGTAAAATAAAATAATGATATAGGGCTCCAACCCTAGATGAAGACTCCAATCTTCTAGGCTCCAACCTGTAATGTGCCAAGCATCGACTTGGTCTTTCCAAGGCTCCAACCTTGTCAATTTGAGGCACCAACCTCTAGGGCTCCAACCCTATCTCTGGTATAGGCTCCTACCTAGTTTCTTGAGGACTCCAATCCTCTAAGTCTCCAACCCTATCTCTAGTATAGGCTCCTACCTGGTTTCTTGAGGACTCTAATCCTCTAGGGCTCCAACCCTATCTTCCAAGGCACCAACCTTGTCTCTGTGAAGCTCCAATCTCTTGGGCTCCAATCCTCAACTTCACTTCATCAAAATATGTTAGGTTATTTTTTATTCTTCATGGCTCCCAAAGTCTTCTCCAACGAGCCTTGTCACACTTAGTCTCCTCGTCACATCATCAATGACAAAATTTTCTTCATAGAAGGTGTCACCAATACTCTTCATCGTACCCATACAGTTTCTCCAAGGTAATTCCATGATGACTTCAACAATGCATCATGATCTCCACGAATATTCAACTACAAGGCACTCTACAAGGTTCTTCAATAAGGTCTCCAAGGTTAGCTCAAAATCGGCTACAACTTCTCAACAAGATGTCTGCATAAAACGTCCTTCAAAGGTATCTTCAATATTCTTCATGATACCCAATCAAATCCTCCAACTCACCTCGTGATGACATCAATGATGCATCATTACATTCAATATTATATTCAAGATGACTCAAGACTTCTTCACCAAAATGTCTTCACAGGATCTTCAATGATGGTCCACAACTTCAAGGATGCTCATCAGGGAGGTGATAACATGTCTGAAAAGATTATGTTTGCTTCAAGACCTGCTTCTAGATCTACTCCAATCAATGTTTTAAGAAGTGTCACAAGTTTTCTCCAACTAGATATTAATAAAGAGACTGCAAACTAATCTGATTGCCTTTAAACAATCTTCAAAAGATGAAACAGGTCTGAACCCACAACAGGACTATAATCTATGCCTCCTCCACAAGTCCAAGCTTGAGGGAACACACAAAACTTCGAGATGGCATCCTTCAACTAGTGATCCAAGCCTTCAACTGATTAACCTAAGGTCTATCCTCCACAGGTTCATAATACCACAAGATGTTGCCACAAGTGTATATCTGAGCTTCTAGTTCGAGGCTTGTTTGAAATCTTCCTAGCACTATACTGAGTTGCAGCTCTGTTTTATGCCTCAAATTTCGAGTTTCGCAGCTCACTGGTTAGGGCATCCTGTGCCACTGTAATAGACCTCAACTCAGCCTTAAAACCCTTTCAATGTTTTCACCATCCTTATTCCCTTTTAACCTTGTCTTGGCCTCCTTCTAGACTGTTATTACAAACTTTGCATGGCCCAAAGCTGCCCTAAAATAAGGTTTTATTCAACACATCCAAAACACAAATTCTTAGCTCTATTCCTCAATTTTGAAGCCTCCAAAGCATAGGTCTGAAATTTTCACAAAGAAATATGCCCAAAACAGAGATATCCCTTGGCCTCCTTGCTGCGTTTTTCCGTCACTCTGAATTCTTCACCAAATTTTGTGTTTTTTCACCAAACTTGATGCCAAGAATGAAGTGTATAACATTGTAAATATAGTGTTATTTGCAAGCTAAACTAAAAAGGCACGTCATTTTTTGGAGGTGAAGTTGTGTCCTTGAGCATAGGTCAGCTCAATGTTACAGTTAATTTCCTTAACTTAAAAAATCAATATCTCCAAAACTATTTGCAGTTTTGGGGCAAGTAAGGGCTCCTTAGAAAGAGTAAAAAATCCTCTTTCAAATGGTCTAGGTCCCATGTTGAAAGGATTCCTCTAAGATTAAAAAATTCATTTTTCATTGTGGCTATCCTTAAATTTAGTGCAGAAACTATTTGGGACAGAATGAGGAGTGTTTCGGACATAATGAGATTATTAGGGAATTAATGTGAGGTTTCCACTTGTTATGTATTTAATCATCATATGTCATCAAGTGATCTCCAATTATTTCATTGTCCATGTCATCACCATATATTTCATCATGTGTGTCATCAATGTCACCACGTCATCAAGATAGTGTAGTGATATTTCATTAACCATACGCAACATGATTCAATTTGTTAGAGTACAAGCTAGGTCATCACAAGGAGAGCTTCTTCTTCAAGAGTCACTATTAGCATCATTAATAGATTGACATCTTCATAAGGTTAGAGAAACCTTAGCATCTTTATTAATGGCATCCTTAGCACCTACGGATTGCATGAGGCTCATTGACATCACAAGAATATTTTCCATCTCAGCTAATGCCATAGCGCCGATCCCAACTCACTGGAAGCCCCAAAATGTGGTCACATGACATTTTAAAAACATGACATTAAATTGTAACTGGCCACTACAATCCACTATTCCGACAACTAGGGGTGTGGTCACATGTCACGCGGTGACATAAAACTGCAACGTGATGATTTTCTAAACTGTAACCTACAGAAGTATATAATCCATTAACACGCAAGGCAGTAGCACCTTATGAGACGGTTGTGGGTTCAAGGTTTTTCTAACTGTAACATTTGGATCGACCTATCACATGGCAGAAAAAATATTTTTGTCGTGTTTTAAATGCCACGGTCATGGAGCTATGTGACTCTGAGTTATACTACAATGCAGAGTTTCAAAACTTTAAAACCGCGGATTTTAAGGCAGGGGGTCGACATGTGACCACCCCAGCCTAACCACTTGTAGTTAATTCAAATGGTATTTTCTAGAAGAATCTATGGCGGAACCCTAAATTTGGCGTTTTAAACAAAATTAACTCCATTTATGTACAATTCTCCACTTTTAGTGGAGTTTTTCTAGCTGAGATTGGGAAAAGTATTTGGGATGTCAATTTTAGAAAATTTGGGTGAAACAAGAGTCTACCTAGACTAATTTGACCATTCTTGACCACTGGTGCAGAGAAAACAACCATTAGATGCTTGTAAACACATGTATTTTCAATTTTGAGCATAATGACAAAGAGGGTCATGCCATTAGGAGTTGGACCAACAGATGTAGCGTAGGAGGGGTGAACTACTTCATCATTCCTGCTGTGTAAAACTTATGTGTGATGTTATTTCTTTGTTATACATTGTTGTACAGTGTTCTTTAGGCTTTTTTTCATGCTTAAAAATAATTCATCTACGTTTCATGGTTAAAAAACTCATTCCTTAAGAAAACGAATGGAGATAAATTGTACATGTTTTTAATACTAAAAGGACACTTAGCACAACAAACTAATACACTCCTTTTAGATCAGACAGTTAGGAGAGGGGTCAGACAATTAAGACAGTTAAGAGAGGGGTAAGACAGTTGACATCTTTGGAGCATGTGATAGAGGCATCCTTATGTCAATTGTAGAATTTCTTGGAATCTGATAGTTAAGAGAGGGGTCAAACAATTGAATCATTTTTTGACTATCAAATTATAGGATGTTTTGAAAATATACCATCAACATAAGTTCAAAAATGTGACAATCAGGAAAGGGGTTAAAAAATTGACTCTTTTTCCTATGCAATTCCAAGATGTTCTCAGAATCTGCGATCAAAATAAGTTCAAAATGTGAGAGTTGGGATTGGGTCAAACAAGACTCCTCTTCTTACTTGTCAAATTCTAGGATGTTCTGGAAATTTGCAATGAACATAAATTCATAAATGTGACAGAGGAAGGTCATTAAAAATCAAAATCAACACAAATTTTGAACTATAGGGGAAACAGACTTTATCGTTTGCCCATATGAACTGTATAAAGCATATTTCTAGAACTGCAATATTTGAATTATTTTTTATTTATACCTAGCACATGAATGGTTGTTCATGTTTACAAATTATCGAATCTTCAGCACAGAGTACCCACATAAAATTGATGCTAGATCTTCAGCCCCTGCTCTTACAGTTCCAAAACTTACACATGGAAAAGGAGGCATGGCTACAAAATGCACATTTTATCTATGAGTAACCGCAGGATGATAATCTACAAGAGAGGCAGTCTAGAATATGACAATCTACACTCTACTCTATGTCTCTGCTGACCTGTCTCTTAACTGTCTTAATTGTCTAACCCCTTTTTCCTCCTCCTTTTAGAGCTAGTTATATGGTTGTTCTGTATGGGGTAGTCCAAACCCTGTCCATGTTGATAGTGCAAGGGTTGGTTGATGGTGCAAGTCCATGTTTCAAGTGGCAAGGGTTTATAGTGAAAGTCAATGTGGATAGTGGGACCTACATGATAGTAGTCACCTAGGCTTATTAGGTCAAAAAGTAATATGAACAACCATTTCATCCTTAATCAAGTGCTATTCTACACTATTAATGAAGGGGTCAGCAGAGACATAGAGTTTACTCTACTCTACACTCTACTCTGTGTCTCTTTTGATCCCTCTCTTAACTGTCTTAACTATCTGGCCCCTCTCTTAACTATCAGATTCCAAGATATTCTACAATTGACATAAGGATGCCTCGGTCACATGCTTCAGGGATGTCAAGTGCTACTCTACACTTTTAATAGTGATTCCAGAATTTATCCCCTTAGTAAATGACTTCATCATTTCCTCCAAGGTATTCAACTTAGTCAAGGTTATTTATTTAGCCTTCTATAATTTTGAAACAGAGCCTCTAGGCTCTTCAAAATCCCTCACACTCCTAACAAAGGTTTGCGGTCTAGTGATACTGGTAGGAGCTAATATAATGTGCCCATAACTCAATTTTGGTTCCTATAGATACTCAGTCCTAGGAAATTGATATTTATTTCTTGTCTTGAAACCCACTTAACCTTCTTACCTCCCTTATGTCAACGCCCTAACCTATGATACCATGTTGAGAAATATAGGGCAGTGCATGATTAGGGTTTTATTAATGATTTCTATGATATTTTGATAGGCTCTTATGATTGATATTACATTATTCATCATCATTATTATTTTTTTTATATCATCAAGAAAAATTCCAAATAAGAAGATCACAATTAAAACAATAGAGACACCACAGATAGGCTCCAAGCTAGGGGAAAACCCCTCCTTGAGTTGAAAAACCTAGTTAAAATTCTTCTTTAATATAATCAAATCAAGTTGAGACATATCCAAGACCTTTTGACCAAGACTTCCCTCCATAAATTCAACCTTCCAAATAGACCAGACATCTTCTAGTTCATTTCTCCATCAATCAACATCAATCAAATTCTCAAGAGGCTCAACCTTCTCTATCATTTTGTACCTTTGAATTCTGCAATCAAAATTTTGGCTTTGTACTGTCACTTATCATAGTGATCATTAATTTTTAATTCACTTCAATAATATGAAATCCATGGTCACAAAGAATCGAAAATATGGTTGCAGAAGTATAATTATTATAGTGATCCAGAATTGCAGAAGTTTGAAGGTGACATTCCTTTTTTGACTAAGAAAAATTCCCATGCACAGGTATATACAAGGCTTCACAACATAGAAAGAATAATTCCAAACCATCTGTGCCAAATAGAAAGATCTATGCCCACAAAAGCATAACCCCCATAGGTAACTAGCTCTAAATTTTGAAGTTAATATAATGAAAAATGTAACAGCCAACCAAGGATCAAATACTCAATGATTAGGGACTAAACTTCCTAGGTGGACCTATCATGATTTCACAGACGACCACATAATTTCTAAAAATTATAGAAATGGAATATGATCGTAGATAGGTGTCTTGTGTGTGCAGACACATGGGTTCTAGTTAGCAAACTTGTCTAGTATTCAATCCCTTGCTCATATTCTGTGCCACTTACCCGAAATTATTTCCCCATATGCACTTAATTTTTCATTAAACAGCCTCATAAAGTTAATTTATTGTAACAAGTAATGAAAAAAATGAGGACTCGAGTCCAGGAAAGACCTATCGGGTTTGTGACATAATCCACTGCATGATTTTGAAATCTATTAACCATTGCATTCACCACATAATTGCTTATAAACACCTTATACTCTCGTGAAGACCAAATTTGGTCACATTGATAATGGTTCCTAAGAATGAGACCCTATGAATAAGATAGATAATACTTAATAGTTCTTACATCTTAAGGGGGTCTGTATTTGTAATCATTTAGGTGATGTCTTTCTTCATTGATTAAAATGCTAGTGTTGTTAAATTCACCTGAATACTAAATTCTAGGATCCTGTTGATGGCTCACCCTTTCATTGAATGCCTTACCTTCTAGATTGTGCTATTCTTTAAAAGACATCAATGATACATATATCGTTTCAATTATTCCAAACAGCTTTATCGAAGAACAAATTGTGTAAGTTTTCTTTTATTTGACACTAAAATTTTTCTAGAACTCTAACACAGTATATGCTATCAAGTTGCATAGCATAGAATATTGTCATCATTAGCCATACTAGGAAGTAAACTCAACTAGGTTGAGTTTGCAGGGGTAGATTATTTGAAGTTATGTCGTGATTCCAACAAGTCTACACTTGTGACAAAAGTAAATACACATGACTGATGACAAATTATCCATGCTGTCAAGTTCCATCCATTAAGAGCGAGTCCTTGTAGCTTTTAGATTCCATAAATAAGGATGTACGCAACCCTGTCTAATATCTTCCCATAATATGTTGCTATAGCAAGAACTACCATGAATTATTATATAACCGATATTATGAATTATGGGAACTACTACTAAATCTTGTGTGCAACTTTTGTAATTACAGATTTTAGTGTTATAAATGTCTTAGTGCCAACATGTCATACCTTAGGTATGACGAGAGTTTACCGGGGTGGAGTAGGGTGTCACAAAAGGGTTACAAAAGTGATGCCATGAACCTTGCCTAAAGGTGTGTGTTGCCAATATCTCAATAAATGGTATGATACAATGTGACCTAAAATGTGAAGCTTTGTTCCTTTCTAGGCTAGATATCATGATATAATGGAAGGTACCATATGTATTATGGTTATGAAACCTTGTGGTGCCAGCTATGCTATTTTTATAATTATTGAACAAATATTGGAGCCTACTACGGGGAAAAATTACCTTGATGGTTATTAGGAATCTGATGAGAATGACTAGAAACAATGGAATTTACTTACCTATAAACACATTAATTCCTATCAGACCATACTTGTTACTTGTTTGCATTCCAAAGATGTGCTAAATATTACATCTTACTTGTTTTAATTCCAAATATGCGTTGAAGATTACATCTTGTAGTCCTGAGTATATGTTGAACTTATCACAAGGATTAGCGGGAATTCTATAAGCATACTGGTATCTCAAATTAGAGTGTAAAACATCATATTTGTTTTCTAATGATAGAATATAGGGATTAATTATGACAGTTGAGAAAACAACCACAAATCAGACAAATACAGTGATATCCATTCAGATCCCTTACACTTATACTTTGTTTCGAGTGTGTGTGTCCTTGTGTATTGATGTCCCTTATATCCCTGTGATGTCATGTGAATGAGAAGGTATAGTATGTAGTCAAGTGCAGGCACAAAAAATACACTTAACATGATGCATGCAAAACACTTGTAGAAAAATGGTAATGGTAAGATAGGTGAATCTTAGGGGTTTCCAATTAACTTCTATGAGCCTATGAACTATGCACATAGTGAATCCACTACAAATTGGAAATTGGTGCAACAAGAATGATTTCTTCTACTTGCCTTATTCGAATTCGTCAAAGTCACTTTGGTGCCCAAGGGAAAGATCATACTAGCGATAACGAGGCTTTTACATCTCTTATGGATAACTAGAGAATAGAGATTTAGGTCTCTTATGGAATTTAGGTTGGGTTAAATTTTGTTGAAGTCAATATACCACATTCCATAAGAAATGTATTTGATTTTGGCACAATCTAAACAACCAAATACTTTCCTAGGAATCCCACAACTAAAATTGTTCCCATGCCCCTTAAGACCAACATGGTGGCTATCATAACCCCATGTGCACAACTTACCAGTCTTGGTAATTGCATGTGTGTGGTACTTACCACATGCAAAAAATGTAATAATATGATTTCCTATAGCATCAATGAATTATGATTAAAAAACAGGTGCACCCATAGCATGGCCAAGTCAACCATTCAATCAAATGGGGTTGTTGTAGCATCTACATCAGAAGCCTAAGAGAAAAGAAGACCCTTGATATTAAGGATGCAAAAAAAATGTAGAAACCAATAAATAAGAAAATTAATTACAGATAATCGAAATTCCAATAACCAAAGTATGATAACTTGAATAAAAATATCTTGAGCAAATGTTTTAGGAGATAATCTACAAAGAAATGAAGTTTCTTACTATATTACTGTCCTCACTCCAACCAAAAGAGTGTCCATATAATTCCAATTTCATTATCCCACCATTGTAATAAAAAACCTCAATATAATTTTCAAAGGAAATCCAAAAGTTAAGAGTGAGCATGTGTAGGTGTAGTTGGTAAAAGGTGTCAAATCTCAAGGATGGGTTCCCTCCCTGTGGTTGGTTTTCTTGACGTTGCCCTCTTGTTTTTCTACCTTACCAGGTCATTTGACATGGTTCAATGTGTTTGATGGGATTTGAAATGGTTCCAATTGGTATGATCGGGATGTGGTTGTCCTGTTCAATCGTAGGTAATCAGATATGTAAATGAGAGACAATGCCTTTTCACTCTATGTCCTTTTGCCTCCTCCTTTTAGAGCTAGTGATATGGCTGTTCTGTATGGGTTAGTCTGAACCCAGTTCATATTGATAGTCCATTCAAATAGAAATAATTCATATTGTATCTCCCTTTTCTCTTGGGTTTCTGTTGTAGCTGCTACAAAAACCATTCATATTTGGATTTATTATTACTAATGAGTTGTTGTTTTCTCATGGTTTTTTTTTGTAGCTGCACTCATGAACAACCATTCATATTTGAATATATGTACCTAAATTTGTAAATTATCATGCTTCTTTGTGTTGTCACAACAAATTTTGGGAGCTAAAAATTTGTACGACGTAAATAAAGGCCTATTTTTCCAGCCCATCCATCACATAGAGTCATAAGCGTACAACCTAGGCCTACCATCAATTAAATTATGGGGGTATAATATAGGTTAAGTGTAAAACTAATCAATTCACACAAGCCTCATACATGTCCATATTTCACATCAATGTTAATAATGACAGTACATATATAAACCTGAAAAGTCCTTGAGAGAGAAAACAACTTCCATTTTAACAGTCACATTCAATAATTCTATTCATATTATGTGGAACAAAAATTTAGATTTTAGCAATTTGGATACTATCCAAACATGAGAAAATTCACATAGTTAGTTGACATCCAAATAAGTCAAAAATGTATACGTGAGGTTCAATGCACAAAAAAATGTCATTAGATGCTTACTTCAATATAAATTTTGGCAACTTTGTTAGAAATTTATTATCTGCTTCAAGAAATGTTTGTTGTTGCTGTAGTAGTCCATTCCAACATGGTATTTGTTCTCCAAATTCAGGGATAAATGTTGTTTTTTTTTTTTTCTATCATTGGTTTCATCTAACAAACAGGCCATCAAGATCAGTTCACTTTCCTTTGCAACTCCATTGTTCTATCTTTGACAAAAATTACTAAAGAGAGAGGCATTTTCCCCTCTCATCTCCTTGAAGAGACCTAGAGCACTAGCCAGACTCTTATTTGCAAAACATGACCTAATAAGGGCATCATAACAGCTCCCATTAAAGCTAAAGCCTTGCCTCCTCACCTCCTTGAGAATTTTCAGCTAGTATTCCTAGATTGTAATCCTTGTAAAATGGATCTTAATTTCATTGAAGGTATGACTGTCACTAACTGGCTGGATGATAGATTTTACTAGGGTTATGGGCATTTTAAGCTGGAAAATTTTCTGACAATAACGTGATAAATATTGTTTCTCATATTGTTGCATTGGAGAAAATGAACTATTAGGATATTTCCCCGAAAGGGTGATGTTTCGGCCCTATACAGAGAATGGAGTTCTTCTTGGAAAAGAGGGAGCCTTAGTCCCCAATGCCCATCTTCTACTCTGTAATTATTTCTTGGTGTTAATTTCCAAATTCAATCAATTTCCAAAAGACTACTTAGATTACCATGTTAAAATTCACTATGAGAGGAAGATCATATGTCCATCACATTATTGGATGTGACTTTGAGACCCTTGTCAAAGCTACAATCATTCAATCACAAAAGGACCAATGGAAAATGAAGAATCATGTAAGAAACTTGACACCTATGGTATTTTAAGGAGTTGGGTCTAAATTTTTTCTCAAGCTAATGCTTGAGCCATGAATACCACATATCAATGTTATGGTATTAGTGTTCGAGCTTTAGGTTTAAAATTTCCACCCTTACTCATAGAGTGCTAATTAACCTACCACATATTGTAGGCTAGTTGAATCAACACTTAGGTCTCTTTGAGTTCTCAATTGATTTGGGGGAGATGAGGAATTTTTCACAATAATGAGGAAAACCCTCTCTGTATCATTGCGATAATTCTTTCTTAAGCGATGTGAGAATGTGATCATCATATTATCCCCAAAAGAGGATTTCTGGGTGATAAACAACTTAAATAAGACCACTTTTCCATGTATCAAAGAAAAACATCCTTTCTGAGAAATATGGGGCTTTCTACTCATATTTTCCATTGCAAAAGATGATTCCCCCATGATATAAAACATCCCTTTTCTCTCTCACTGGTGAAGAGGATTCATTTGTGATATGTTACACATAGTGTCAAATTCCCAAGCAATGTATCGCTAGGTCAAGTTATTTACACATAACTTGGGTGGGCACCTTCAAACCTAGTGAGTTTGGGGGTTCCTTTTATCATGAAATGGGCCATGAGTTAACTTAACTTGGCCCCAAAACAATTCTGTACAAGGCCCAAAATTCCATACCTAGAAGTAGACCCATCTACATCGATATATTGGCACTTATAATTTGAGATTTGGGATTTTTCAATCTCAACTGTGACTATATGCATGACCAAGGATTATGGTTTTAACCAACACATGACTTCATTGTTGAGTTTTCCTTTCATTGCCATATATATAGATTGTCTCTAGCTTTATTTCTAAAATCTTGAAGGATCTTAATATTGTCACTTATCCTATCTAGAGCATAACTGTCCTATATATTGTGAAGGCTAAATGATCATTGAAATGACCAAATGGGCATAAACTCATTTTTGTCCCCAGATATATTTGGGTACATTGTAAGATATTCTCAAATGAATCCCTTGACAAATTTCCATTGAAGCAAATAATTAGAGATTAGAAGATGGGGACTAAGGCTCCCTCTTTTCCATCCCATCCATCACAGGGAGTCATAGCCCTACAACCTAGGCCTACAATCAATTAAATAATGGGGAACTAATATAGGTTGTGTAAAATCAATCAGTTGACATGGACTTCATACCTCTCCATAGTCCATAGCGATGTTAAGCATGGCAGTATGTATATAACCCTGAAAAGTACTTGAGAGAGAAAACAACTTCCATTTTAAAAGTCACACTCAAGAATTCTACACCCATATCTTGGCACATATAATTTGAGATCTAGGATTTTACAAACTCAACTGCGACTACATGCATAGCCAAGGATTATGTTTTTCACCAACACATAGCTTCATTGCTGAGTTTTCCTTTACATTGTCACATATATAGATTGTCTCTAGCCTTATTACTGAAATATGGAAGGATCTTAATATTGTCAGTTATCCTATCTAGAGCATAATTTTCCTAAATATTGTGAAGGTTGATGTACAAATTTGTTGAATAATGATTAATTATCCACCGAGACTATCCTGATCACATATCAATTCGAATTCATATGCAACACATAATCTCTTCCACTCAGATCATCAAACATGCAGAAATAAAACAAGCGATAGCACATCAATTCACCATACACATTAACACAGTATGTATGGGGAAAGCTTATAGCTGAAAACCCCGCAGCTATTGTGTATATTATAATGGAGAAATCATGTAACAAAATCAGTACAATACTCCTCACAAGTACTCAGTACTATCTCATGAAGTTACACACAAACTAGCTTGGTTTTGAACATGTTACTGGTTCAAAACTCACCACTAATTTCCTTGCCTCTATTGCGCAATCATGGCCTGTCTAAATAGAGATCCAAGGTTCGAATCTCCTTGGCTTGACAACGCAATCATCATGGGCAATTCCTCCAAGTGTGGTGCAAATCTCATGCACAACTGATGTCGCCACCGATAGCTAACTCCACCCTTTCATCTACCTCTTTCACTGGTCTCCACTGAACTGTCCATGCACTGTAGTGAACTGATGTGTTCTTGAGTTTAATAATGAGTTACTAATTAATGAATTAAATAATATTTAATTCACTCCACTCATTACTAGTTGATTAGCTAGTTAAACTAATCTCAACTAGTTCAACTAAGTTAAACCGAACACAACTCCACCATCTGTCTCATTAACTCCACCAAACTTTTGCCACTGAAGTCCTAACTGAAGTCAACCATGCATGTGCTCACCAAACCCTTAGGAATAGCGTAATTCCTCTGTCAGATGCATGAGCCACTTCCAAGGCTCGAACTGAAGTGCTCCAAGAGAGTAAATTGAAGTTTATAGTCCAAATATTATTAAGGGTAAATAATATTTGACTTCCCTATTTTTAGGAGAGGCAGTCTAAAAATAGACTTCGACCTCTTCGACCTAAAAAATAGAGTCTCATCTATTTTTACCAACATGACCAATGCTCCAAGAATCTCAAACTGGAATCCCCGAACCATGCTCCATATGTTTAAAAATAGACATAGTCTAAAAATAGATTTTGCGCCAGAATTTGCCTGCGGGCCCACTTAGTGAAGGCGACTTCATTTCACTAAGCTCCATCATCTTGCCGCATTTTCAACACTCCCTCTCAGCAAGATATGGATTATCTGCAACCCCTATCCTGCCTCTGTGGAATTCGAACTTGCTCCTGGTGAGCGCCTTCGTCAGGATGTCGGCATCCTGATCCTCCATGGGAACATATGAAAGCATCATGATTCTCCGCTGAACACAATCTCTGATATGATGGTACCTGATGTAGATGTGTTTGGACCTATCATGAAATACTGGATTAGCTGAGAGTTTAATGCAACTCTGGTTATCACAGTAAATCACTGTAGGCTCCAAATGCAACCCGAACAATCCAATGAGGATCTTCCTCATCCAAATAGCCTCGCATGCAGCCAAGCTAGCTGCCATGTACTTGGCCTCTGCTAAACTGAGTGCCACGGATCTTTGCTTCCTGTTGTACCAGGAAACTGCTGTCGACCCAATGCTGAAAACTCCTCTAGATGTGCTCTTCCGGTCCGTTGGGCTCCCTACCCAATCTGCATCAGTGAAGCCAGAAAGCTTCACTCCATCCTCCTGTCTGTACCATAGACCATATCCCGATGTGCCTCTGATATAGCACAATACATGCTTGCCTGCCTTCCAAAAGAGCTTGGTAGGCTTAACCATAGCTTGCGAAAGCTGGTTAACTGCATAGCATATATCGGGTCATGTATTGACCAAATACATAAGCGACCCCACCAACTGTCGATAGACAGTGGCATCCACTACCTCCGCTGAAGTAGCATCCTCCTTCCTCCAACCACCAGGAAGAGGAGTGTCAACAGGCTTGCAGCCTCGCATGTTGAACCTCTCCAGAATCTCCCGGGCATACTTGCCCTGAGAAACAAACAGTCCTCCACTGCGCTGCCAAATCTCCAATCCCAGGAAATAATGAAGGATGCCCAGGTCCTTCATCTCAAACTCTCGTGCAAGATCCTCCTCGCATGAAAGTATCAACTGCTCGTCGCCAGTCAAAATCAGATCATCTACATACAGTACGATGATCAACAGCTTCCCCTCCACCACAATCTGGTACAGGTTTGGATCCGCCTCACTCTTGGAGAATCCAAGCCCGGTGAAGTAGTTGTCTATGCGAGTGTACCAAGCACGAGGTGCTTGCTTCAGCCCGTACAATGCTCTCTTGAGTCGGCACACATGCGACTCACTGCTGAAGATCTCAAAACCTTCAGGCTGCTCTATGTACACCTCCTCCTCAATAACTCCATCGAGGAACGCAGTCTTCACATCCATCTGATGAATGTGCCACCCCATCTGCGCTGAGAGAGCAAGGATCGTCCGTATGGAAGAGTACCTTGCGACAGGTGCAAAAGTCTCCTCATAGTCAATCCCCTCGATCTGTGAGAAGCCACGGGCGACAAATCTCGCCTTGTACTTCTCCACGCTCCCGTCAGCCGCCTGCTTCACCTTGTAGATCCATCGCGAACCTACAACTGATTTCCCAACCGGTCTTGGGACAATCTCCCATGCACTGTTCCTGATGATCGAATCATATTCTTCGATCATGGCATCAACCCATGCGGGTTCCTCCACAGCTTCCTCAAAAGAGGATGGCTCCGTCACGACACATTGACTCACAAGATCCATGTATCCAGTGTACCGATCCGGTGACTGCCTCTGTCTGCGCTGTGCTGTAGGTGGTCCTACAACCTTCTCTGCATCTCGAGCCAGTCTCTCAGCTTCTGTAGTGCGCATGCGCCCTCTGATGGTTGGCGCTGCATGGGTGGTTTCTTCCACCTCCTGAACTTCCTCTTGTGGTTTATCCACATCCAGAAGCTCCTCCTTAGGAAATAACAGCTCCTCATCTGCATGCAAGTGTAGCTCCCTCTCAAGCGAACACTGCATGTTTTTCTCCTCCTGAAATTATATATCGTGTCGCACAATAGTCTTTCGACTGTCTAAAAAATACACCCGATAGTTGTGAGGTGTATCAGTGTACCCCACAAATATTCCAACCTCAGCGGTTGGATCCAGCTTCCTTCTCGCATCCTTCGTCACATGTATGTAGACAGGAGAACCAAAAATCCACAAATGGGAAATATCAGGCCTCTTGCTAGAATAAGCCTCCTATGGTGCACTCATGCTAAGAACCTTGTGAGGACAATGGTTCTGCTCATACACTGTTGTATTGCATGCCTCAGCCCACAAGTGAAGTGGTAGGCCGTGATCATGCAACATCGCCCGTGCAACACCCACGATCATTTTGTTCTTCCTCTCAGCCACCCCGTTCTGATGTGGGTTATGGGGTGCGATGAGCTCTCTCCGAATCCCTTCTGTGATGCAGAACCCCTTGAATTCAGCCGAGATGAATTCACCACCATTATCACTCCTTAGAGCAATCACCTTCTTCCCCGACTCCTTCTCGACCAGTGCTTTAAACTCACAGAACTTCGCGAATGTATCGCTCTTCTTCTGCATGAAGAAGATCCAGAACTTTCGAGAGAAATCATCAACAAAGATCACATAATACTTGTGCTTTGCTGTCGAAGCAACTGAGAAAGGACCACACACGTTTGTGTGAACTCTCTCAAGGATCGTCGTGGCGCGACTATCCTTCTCGTGAAAGGTGGCTTTCACATACTTCCCTAAAGTACACCCCTTGCACTGATCTGACTGCGCAAGAGTGCCCTTTGGAAGCCCAGTAGAAATCTGCTGCAGGATCTTCAAAGCTCCATGGTGAAGGTGGCCCAATCTCCTGTGCCACAGTTCGCCCTCATCATCCCAGCTCACCACTTCTCCCGCCTTGCATGCCATTGCTGCGCAGCCATCTACCTGCAACTGATAAAGGTTATTGGTTCAAACCCCTATCTTCCGGGTCTCTCCAGTAGTCTTACTGCGCAGGAAGGCTTTTCCTTCGCTGAAGACCACATCATACCCCTTATCTTCCAACATCACCACAAAGATCAAGTTCTTCTTCAATCCAGGTACATGCATGACATCCTTCCATACAAAGGGTTTACCAGACTCCCTTTGAAAGGATATGGTACCGATACCAATCGCATTGTATCTACCATCATCGCCCATCTCGATGTGCACACCCAAATCTTTGTCCTCCAGATCTGAGAACAACTCCTGATCTCCCGTCATATGAAATGACACACCGCTGTCCAAGAACCATACCGATCCCATCACACTTGAAACCAAGCATGCGATCAGTGAAAAGTCAAGCTTGAACTGTGAAGCCAAAGCTTCTCCATCTGCAGATCTTCCTGCTTGCTTGTTCTTCTTCTTCTTTGGACAATTGGTAGCATAATGTCCGTGATCATGGCAGTGAAAACACTTCACTTTCGCCATATCTTGCTTCTTGCCCTTTGCACCAGAATGAGAAGTTTTCTTACCCTTCCCCTTCTTTGCTTTGGCAACCAAAGCGCAATTTTCTTCATCAGCTCCCTTTGATGAAGATCCATCCCGAGCAGTCCTCCTTATCTCCTCCTGCATGAGATCCGCCCAAAGGCGCTCCCATCCCGGCAGCTTCTCCCGACCATTGACACTATCTTGATATGAGTGCCAAGCCTTCGGAAGACCAAGGAGAGCCAGGTCAACCATGTCCTCTTCATCGACAGTAACTCCCACACTTCCCAGCTCATCTCTGCATTGAGTGAACTTCGTGAGGTATTTGGCGATACTGTCGCCCTTCTCCATCTTCATGTTCCTGAGCTTATCTTTGAGCGCCAGCTTCCTTTGGTCGCTCTTACTCTGGAATAGATCCGTCAAAGCTTTCCACATTAAATATGGAGAAGCCTTTCCATGCAGGCTGGATACAATATGATCCTTGACGCCCTCCAACAAGATCCTTCGACATTTCGCCATCTTCTTTTGCCATGCTTCGACTTCAGCAGGATCAGTGGGCCTTTGGACATCCGTATCCACGAACTCCTTCAGTCCATTATCTTCTAATACTGCCTCCATGCGATCCTTCCATGCAACATAATTCAAACTGCCTTCAAGAGCATATTTGAGTCGCAAACCGTTGAAAGACATTTTCAACACCGGCACCAAGAAAACAAAACTGCTGCAAAATTCAAATTCCACCTCAAAGCTCATCTGCTCTAGACCTGTGAGAAAAAATTATTTCTAGCACAGAGATCGACTGCAGGGGCATTTACTGGATATATATCAACTTTCAAAGAAAGGATGGATCCAGAGGCTACCTGGCCCGCATACAGACTCTGTCTACCGAAATAAGTTTGTAATCACTGTGATGATCAGTCTTTGCTTCAATACCTCTGATACCATGTAGAAATTTGTTGAATAATGATTAATTATCCACTGAGACTATCATGATCACATATCAATTCGAATTCATATGCAACACATAATCTCTTCCACTCAGATCATCAAACATGCGGAAATAAAACAAGCGATAGCACATCAATTCATCATACACATTAACACAGTATGTATGGGGAAAGCTTATAGCTGAAAACCCCACAGCTATTGTGTATATTATAATGGATAAATCATGTAACAAAATCAGTACAATACTCCTCACAATTACTCAGTACTTTCTCATAAAGTTACACACAAACTAGCTTGGTTTTGAACAGGTTACTGGTTCAAAACTCACCACTAATTGCCTTGCCTCTATTGCGCAATCATGGCCTTTCTAAATAGAGATCCAAGGTTCAAATATCCTTGGCTTGACAGCGCAATCATCATGGGAAATTCCTCCAAGTGTGGTGCAAATCTCATGCACAATTGATGTCGCCACTGATAGCTAACTCCACCCTTTCATCTACCTCTTTCATTAGTCTCCACTGAACTGATCATGCACTGTAGTGAACTGATGTGTTCTTGAATTGAATAATGAGTTACTAATTAATGAATTAAATAATATTTAATTCACTCCACTCATAACTAATTGATTAGCTAGTTAAACTAATCTCAACTAGTTCAACTAAAATAAACAGAACACAACTCCACTAGCTGCCTCATTAACTCCACCAAACTTCTGCCACTGAAGTCCTAACTGAAGTCAACCATGCATGATGCCATCAAACCCTTGGGAATAGCGTAATTCCTCTTTCAGATGCATGAGCCACTTCTGTAGCTCGAACTGAAGTGCTCCAAGAGAGTAAACTGCTGTTTAGAGTCCAAATATTATTAAGGGTAAATAATATTTGACTTCCCTATTTTTAGGATAGGTAGTCTAAAAATAGACTTCGACCTATAGGTCCAAAAATAGAGGTCCATCTATTTTTACCAACATGACCAATACTCCAAGAATGTTGTGTAACCAACTCAAAAAGAGAAGAAAAGAGATATAAACGCCTTAGAAATGAGCCACTTCGAGGGGGCAACCTCCAATACATTCATAAATGAACAATTCTTGGATGATACAATTCACAAAACCTCCTTTCTATATATAGGAGTCCATGGGGCCATAATGTAATCCTAGTGGGCCACAATGTAATCCTAGCCGACCTAACAATAATAATTTAAGGGCACAATAATAACAAAATGGGGGTTACAGGGGTACAATAATAACAATAAGGGGGTTACACTAACAACAATAAGGGACTATACTAGTAATATAGGGACCTAACATGCCCCTCTCCTTCACAAAAGTGTTGTCCTCAACGCTTGATTAGCTCTGGGTGCTTCTGTATAAAATTCTCATCCTCCCATGTAGAATCTTCAGTGGGTAAGATCTTCCACTTGATGAGATACTCTGAAATTGATCGATTCCGTAGTTGTCGAGTTCTTTTTTCCATGACAGCTTCAGGTTCCAATATGATTTTCCCTTCCCCATCAAGTTCTGGCAATACTGTTTGAACTGGAAGATTTTCACCTATAACCTTCTTTAAGCATGAAACATGGAAAATTGGATGTACTCGCGAAGAAGAAGGAAGCTCCAATTTGTATGCCATAGTACCAATCTTTTGCAACACCTTGTAAGGACCATAGTACTTTGGCGATAATTTATTATCCTTCTTAGCTTGCTTGAGGGACATTTGTTTGTATGGTTGTAGCCATAAAAATACTCAATCTCCTACATCAAAACTTCTCTCGCTGCGATGTTGATATGCCTGTTGTTTCATTCGATTTTGTGCCAAATTCAGGTTATCCTTTAAGAGTTGGAGAACTTCTTGCTGATGCTCGATGTGATCTTCCACTGCTTGAACCTTCGAATTTTCCCTTAAAGATGATGTGATGGATGGTGGATGATATCCATAAAGTGCCATAAATGTGGTCATTTTTGCTGCAGTATGGAAGGAAGTGTTATACCACCATTCAGCGAGAGGTAACCACTTGACCCATTGTGTTTGTTTATCAGATACAAAACAACGAAGATATCCTTCCAACATTTATTTACTATCTCAGATTGACCATCAGATTGAGGATGATAAGATGAGCTATGAGCTAATTCAGTACCCAAACAAGAAAATAACTTTGTCCAAAAATTTCCAGTAAAAATGGGATCTCTGTCACTCACAATAACCCTTGGGCTTCCATGTAGCTTTTGAATTGTGTCCATAAATGTAGTAGCAACTGTACTTGCTTTAAATGGATGAGATAATGCACAAAAGTGTGCATACTTGGTAATTCTATCAACTACCACCATGATGACACTCTTTCTTTCGGACTTAGGTAAACCTGTGATAAAATCCATTGAAATCTCCTCCCAACGTTGACTTGGAATGGATAAAGGTTGTAGAAGTCCTGAGGTCTTAATTGTCTCAACTTTATTCTGCTGGCAAACCAAACATTCCGCCACAAACTTTCGAATATCAGATTTAAGGCCATCCCAAAAAAATTCTTTCTTCACCCTGTGGTAAGTTTTTAAAAATCCTGAGTGTCCTCCTAAAGGAGAAGTGTGCAATTCCAGAAGAATATTTTGTTTTAGTTGGGAATTCTTACAAAGATATAAGTGATCCTTGTACCATAAGGAATCATTTTTCCAACTAAATGTATCAGATGTACTAGGATCTTGCTGCAACTTTTGAATGAGTGTCCATACATCTTTGTCTTTCTTCCATTCATCTCTTGCTTCAGTTATCCAATCTGGTTGGATAATAGAAATGGCACAAAGCAATGCTTCCACCTCTTCATTCTTTCTTGAGAGTGCATCTGCAACAACATTAAGCTTTCCTTTTTTGTAGATTATTTCAAAGTCATAACCCAACATATTTGTGACCCATTTTTGCTGTTCTTCTGACGATAGTCTTTGTTCCAAAAAGCGTTTAAGACTATCATGATCAGTTTTTACCTTGAAGTGTCTTCCCATTAGGTAAGTTCGCCATTTCTTTAGTGCATGTAGTATTGCTAACATTTCCTTCTCATAAATAGGTTTCTGTAAATAATTTCCTTTGATTGGACGACTTTCAAAAGCAATGGGTCTTCCTTCCCGCATTAAAACTGCACCAATTCCATTTCCTGAGGCATCACATTCCACAATAAAGGTTTTTGTGAAGTCTGGTGTAGCTAAGACCGGTGCTAGGCACATTGCCTCTTAAGACGTTCAAAGGCCTTAGTTGCTTCAGGAGTCCATGAAAATGCATCTTTCTTCAATAATGTTGTTAGAGGTGCTGCTATTCTCCCATAATTCTTAACAAACTTGCGATAATACCCCGTTAACCCGAGAAATCCTCGCAACTGCTTTATGGTTGTGGGAACTTTCCATTCCTTAATGGCTTTAATTTTGTTAGGGTCCACTTTAACCCCCTCGTGAGATACAATATGACCCAGATATTCCACCTCTTGTATTCCAAAGAAACATTTGGACTTTTTTGCATATAATTGTTTCTCCTGCAATAGAAGGTGCATTGGTAAGGCCAAAAGGCATGACCAAAAATTCATAATGACCCTCATGAGTTCGAAATGTTGTTTTTGGAATATCTTCAGTCTTCATTCTAATTTGATGATATCCTGAACGAAGATCCAACTTGGTAAAATAAATTGCTCCATGTAATTCATCCAATAATTCATCAATCGCAGGAATGGGAAATTTGTCTTTAATGGTGAGCTTATTGAGCTCCCTATAATCCGGACACATTCGCCATGATCCATCCTTCTTGTGTACCAATACTACAGGAGCAGAGAAAGAACTTTGACTAGGTTGAATTATACCCGCCTCTAACATTTCTGCAATCATACGTTCAATTTCGCTCTTTGGAAGTAAGGATATCTATAAGGCCTGATGTTTGGAGGAACACTTCCTGGAATCAAATGAATAGCATGATCATGATCACGAATAGGTGGGAGTCCTTGGGGAGTTTCAAACACCTTGGAATGATTGTCCAAGACTTGTTGGAGATCTGCAGAAATAGATGATTTTGATGTTGGAACTTCTAGTGAGCATAATTGTGCAATTACGCCTCGCTGTTCTTTCTTTAGAAGCTTTGTCATGACATTAGAGCTTATTATCCCTCCTGGCTTCCCCGCAATACCCCGTAATTCGACTTCCTTTCCTTCTGAAAAAAATTTCAAGAAAAGTTCTTGAAAATTAAAAGCTACCGTCCTCAAAGATTGTAACCATTGTACTCCTAGTACAACATCAGCACCTCCCATAGGAATGGAAAGCATTGGACTAGTCAATACATATTCCCCCATGGTTAGCTTGATATTATGGCATTTTCCAGAGAAATTTATAGTTCCTCCATTTGCAACCATCACTTGACATTCCGGTGCTGGGTATAGGAAACAATTTAATTCCTTGGCTACCTTATAATGAATAAAATTATGGGTGCTACCTGAATCAATCAACACTATTACCCTTTTCTTCTTTATATGTCCTTCTATCTTGAGGGTTTGAGGAGTGGTAATTCCTGCCAGTGCATTACACGATATGGTCGGATTCATTTCTTCCTCTTCTAGGGGTGGTTCCTGGTGTATATCCTCTTCTTGTTCATGTTCTTCTTCTTCTTCACAATCTATGTAAAATAATTTCTTCTCAGCACACTTATGACCTTTAGTGTATTTTCTATCACAACTGTAGCAAAGCCCTTTTGCTCTTTTCTCTTCCAATTGTTGTGGTGTCAACCTTGTAGGTTGTGGAAATCTAGGCGTAGCAACACTTCCTTCTTTATAGAATTGAGTGGTAGGCTTCCTTGTCGCCATAATTTTACATTCAACTTTTCTTGCCAACCCGAATGCCTTCTCCAATGAATCAGGTTCCAAAACGGGAACTTCATGTTGGATGTTATCCTTTAAAGTGCCTAGGAAGAGATCAATCCTGTGTTCCTCTGTAAGATCAGTTACCCTTATATTCAATTTTTGGAAGTCCTCAATGTGCTGCCCCACCAAACCCTTTTGTTTGAGATTTATCAATTGGGTAAAGAAGGTGTTGCTCTTTGTATCCTCATAATGTGCTATCATTTCCTCCGTAAAAATTGACCAAGTGACAATTTTTTTACGGGAGCAAAGTCATTGATACCATACAAATGTATTTTGTTCTAAATGTAAAGTTGCAATGTGTACCTTTTGCGTGTTTTGCACGTTATGGAGATCAAAATATTGCTCCATCTGTAGTATCCATGTTACAGGATCCTTTCCATCAAACTTCCTCATATCCATTTTTGGAATATGGTGGTTCTTTCCGCCAACATTTGAGTTTATGGAATCATGATTAACATTTATTTTGTTCTCATCAAGAGGTTCTTCTCCTATATTTCCGCCATTAGGAATCATTTCTGGTTTTAAGCTTGTCATCAAGCCTTCCATGTATGCTTTTAGATCATTCTTCATGTCATCCGTCTTAGCTTCCATGCCGACTTCCATGCCATCCATCTTAGCTTCCAAACCATTCATCTTAGTTTCCATGCCTTTCTTCAAAACTTCCATTTCATTTTTTGTTGTTCTTTGCGAGAGTGAAATTTGTTGCATTTGCTCTTGTAATTTTGACATGTCATGTTGCCATTCTTCATCTTCATGAGTAATAGTAGAGCCTTCTAAAGGCTTAATCGGTGTTGAATTCTTTTTAGGGGCCATTTCAGACTCCAATATTGATATCTATTCTACAATAGGCCCTTGCAATCAATTCAACTTGATTCTTCAAACAAGACTTATGCAATTCGGAAAAAAAAATACACACCTTTTACTAGCTTTGAGGAGCTCGACATTGAAATTGTATTATCTCTGTGCTTGAAAATATTCGATATCTGAAATTCAGCCCTGTAGTAGCCCTCTGAAGCTTCTTTCAAATGCCACAGGTCTGACTTGATTTTGATGCTCCAAGACAAAGTTGTGTCCAATCTCCCACAATGACCTAATTCTGGACTGGTTCAGTAGAGCGAACTTGTACGACTTGCCACGTGTCACTGTTTTGTCTTTTGTCTCTGAAATTGATAGCGAAGAAACTACAGGCTGTGTACTTGTGACCACTTTTGACGGCACTCCAATCCAATCTTCAGAGAGAGAGTTATTGAACGTTTCCCACGATCACCTCTTTGAGATGAAATTCAGGAGCCTGAAAAAGCACTACCTTCCACAGATCATATCTCCAAAAATATTGCGAACCAAGTTCTGAAATTTTTTGACGAATGTCCTCAGGATTTCAGCTTCGCACCATATGAATTTCAGACTCTGACCCTTCGTAAAAAAAAATGTATAGCGCAAATGCCACGATGACCTGTTTATGAGCCTGAAAAAATACCTAACTTCCACAGATGATATCTCCTCAAATATTGCGAACCAAGATCTGAAATTTTTAGACAACCTTCCTCAAGATTTCAGCTTCGCACCCTAGAAATTTCAGCTTCTGAAGCTTCGTAGCAAAAAAGTTATAGCGAAAATTCCACGATGACCTGTTTGGAGCAGCAAAACCCTAGAATCCCAAAGCTCTGATACCAAATGTTGTGTAACCAACTCCAAAAATAGAAGAAAAGAGATATCAACGCCTTAGAAATAAGCCACTTCGAGGGGGCAACCTCCAATACATTACATAAATGAACAATTCTTGGATGATACAATTTACAAAACCTCCTTTCTACATATAGGAGTCCATGGGGCCATAATGTAATCCTAGTGGGCCACAATGTAATCCTAGCCGACCTAACAATAATAATTTAAGGGCACAATAATAACAAAATGGGGGTTACAAGGGTACAATAATAACAATAAGGGGTTTACACTAACAATAATAAGGGGCTATACTAGTGATATAGGGACCTAACAAAGAATAACATACTGCAATCCCCGGACCATGCTCCATATGTCTAAAAATAGACATAGTCTAAAAATAGACTTTGCACCAGAATTTGCCTACGGGCCCACTTAGTGAAGGCGACTTCATTTCACTAAGCTCCATCATCTTGCTACATTTTCAATAGTTGAATGGCCATTCAAATGAAGAAATGGACATAAGCTAGTTTTTTTCCTCATAGATATCTGGTATCTTGCTACATTGTAAGATATTCGCAAATTAATCTCTTAACAAATTCCCATTGAAAAAATAATTAGAGAGTAGAAGATGGTCATTGGAGACTACGGCTCCCTCTTTTCCAACCCATCCATCACAGAGTCATATACCTACAACCTAGGCCTACAATCAATTAAATAAAATGGGCCTAAGATAGGTTAAGTTTAAAATCAATAAATTCACAGAGACCTTATACGTGTTCATATTCGACGTTAAGTATGACAATAGATATATAGCCCTTAAAAGTCCTTGGGAGAGAAAACAACTTCCATTTTAACAGTCACATTCAAGAATTCTATTTATATTATGTGGAAAAACAATTCAGATGCTATCAATTTGGATACTATCCAAACATGATTAAATTCACACAATTATTTAACATCCAAATAAGTCCAAAATGTAGACATGAGGTTCAATGCACACAAAAATGACATTAGATGCTTATCTCAATATAAATTTTGGCAACTGAGTCAGAAATTTATTCTCTGCTTCAATCAAGGTTTGTTGCTACTATAGCATTCCTTTCCAACATGGTCTTCGTTCTCCAAATTCAGGGACAAATGTTGCTTTTTTTGTTGTCATTGGTTTCATCTAAACAGGGCATAAAAATTGGTTTACTTTCCTTTGCAACTCCATTGGTCTGTCTTTGACAACAATTTCTAAGGAGAGAGACCTTTTCCCCTATGTCTTTGAAGAGACCTAGAGCACAAGGAAAACCCTTATTTGTAAAATGTGACTCGATAAGGGCATCATAACAACTCCCATCAAAGATGAAGCGTTTCCTCCTAACCTCCTTGAGAATTTTCAGATAGTATTCATAGATTGTAATTCTTATAAAATGGATCTTAATTTCATTGAAGGTATGACTATCACTAACTCACTGGATGATGTATTCTACTAGGGTTGTGGGCATTTTAACCATGAAAATCTGCCAACAACAATGTGCTAAATATTTTTTCTCATATTCTTGCATGGGAGAAAAGTCCTAAAGGAACTATTAGGATATTTCCCCAAAAGGGTTTTTTTTGAGCCCTGTAAAGAGAGTGGAATTCTGCTTAGAAAGAAAGTAGTCCTCGAGAAGTTAAATGCAAGTATGAAATGGTAGAAATTGTAAATGACTTGTGGAAGAGGTTGGAGTGAGTGCGATTCCTCTTGTCAGGATTTATGGTTTAAATTCTATGTACCAGAGGAAGTAGGTGGTTTACTTGGTTCTGAGGAAGGATATTTTTAGATTTTCTCATCAGGTTCCAACAAAGAGACTTATGGGCGAAGCAGCTCCAGATTTAGCCCAAAATTGTTGTGGGTTGGACCCTGCTGCAACTCTTGAAGATGAATTCAAGGCAACTTGAGCACTTTTTTTTTAAAATTAGGACTCCAACCTTTATTGTTACAGGGTGTAATTTGGATATGCAGTAAAAAAAAAATATACCATACTATTTTGAATTCAATGCAGTAGTATTAAATCGAGCTTTAAAAGTTATGCATGACTTATTTGGAATTTTAATTGCATAGTAGGCTGTTAGCATTGGTTACATTGATTGGCCAAGAAAATGTTGGTTGTGCACCAACCTTCTCTTCTAGGGTGCAAGTTAAATATGAATACATTGTTGAGTCTCATTTTTTATCATTACTAACAAGTAATGATAACCGTGTTGGATTATCTAACTTGCTGCAAATTTTTTATGGATAGATATGTAGGGATAGATAAGAGGGTGCCTATGCCAATTTCTGTCTACCTTATCTTTAATTGATGTGAAAAATTCCTTGAAAATATTCATATTGCTGGAATGTATGAAAAGTGGAAACATGATAAACCTAAACCATTCAATAGTTGTGACAAGATATTAAAGGCTTGTGATAATTCTATTTTATTTTTGTTGTATGACTAGATTAAAGAGTTTGTAAATTATTGTATATTAGCTTCTTGTGTGGGTGATGTTACATGGGTGTGACATTGAGCTAACTCCATTGATTTATTTTTATCAAGTTAAAAATAGGGGGTGCATTGATTTTAGATTTTACAAATATTACACGATTATGTGTTGTAGTTTTTTAAAATCAATGCCTACATATGCAATTTCAAGGACTACCATAACTCTCACATAAATATTTAAAGGGTGCTAGCTCAATGGAAGAGCACCTGCTTTGTAAGCAGGAGGTCAGTGGTTCGATTCCACTATGTCCTGATATGAATTAATCAATGATATTGTATTTTATTTTTAATTAAATACTTTTAATATTGGTTTATTTCAATGCTGAGATAATTTTTGAGATTTAATATTTTATATTGTCTCTGCAAAGACAAAAGTGATATTGTATTATCTTTGAATGTAATTTGTTGTTGTCTCTAGAGAGATAGTAGTTTGGATCACATACATTGTCATTTTAAAGACAATATGTCTTTATTCCCAACTATTTTCTTTAGAGAGACAAAAATGAAACTGTCTTTTGAGAGACAAAAATGAAAATGTCTCTAGAGAGACAAAAAGGCCTGTGTTATATATTGACTTTGTAGAGACAATATTTTGAGACAATTTAATTTTAAGATAATTTAATTTGAGACACCCACTTAAATAAAATATTTAAGACAATACACAAGTTTTCTTCTGTCTCAATTTAAGACAAATTACCCAAAAATTGTCTTAAATATTGTCTTAAAACCCCCCTTTTTGTTGTAGTGATCCCTGAAACGAACGTAAGGGACTCCTAGATTGAGATTCAAGGGACATTATGAGGATATTAGAGAGGTAGTGTTCCCTTGGAAAGGATCATAGAAGTGAAAACTCTACTTAATATTATCCATCAATAACTCTCTCAACATAATAGCACATATAAAATCTGATGTGAGAGATATGAGCCGATTCCCCAATCCGAACATATTGGGTCCCCATACCACATATCCGCAGCATGAAACTTTGTTGTTGTTAAATATTTTGGTGATGTTATCAAATTCTGAAGTGGTGCAATGACTATGCATGGCCAGGTACCTGCCCATAATAGTCTAAAGTTGTGGCGATTCTAGGAATACAGGATTGTGGAGTCGGTGTCCGCCTTTGGATTCGAATTTGCACTTTCTCTGCAATGGAGGAGCATTTGCTTAGGAAATGGAAGCTACATCATAATCATTGTTCCCTTGTGCATCCATAGCTTCGAGAAGCTCCAACAACAGTTTTTTAGGAGCCCGATGTAACAAATTGCAACGCGAGAGCTTCTCGTGAACATCGACCGAAATAGTGGATTGAAATGCCTTAGATTTGGATTTCGCCCTTCAATGAAGAGATGATAAGAGGAATAGCATGAGGAGTTGTATAAGCAGGAGACATTGTAAAAATATATATATATAGCACACCACTGAACCATTCCATTTGTGGCATGTATCCTCTGTTGAGAAATCATAGAAATCAAAGTAAGTAGATTAGGGTTCGATTTATTTTTCTTGATAATCACTTTTGAATTACGTTAGCTTTTTTTATTTCTTGATTACATTTTCTTTCATCAAGAAGTTACCAAAGTGTGTATGCAGAAAGATAACAAAAACACAAGAGACAAAATGTAGGCACTCAGTGAGGGAAAAACCTCCCTCTTAGGGGACAACCCGGTCAAAATTTTATTCCTTCAATATAATTCTTTGAAACTCTCCACCCTAGAAATAGACCAAACATTCCCTCCACACCAAGTCAGCCTTCCAGATCTTTGACCTAGGAGTAGCATCAACTTGTCCTCCAAAAACTTTGAATAGGCAGTTGTTTCGGGAGCAACAAACACCCAAAGACTTCAATCTCCCAAGAGAGGGCACAAAATGTAGAGAGACCACCACCAAAACTTCAATTTTTCGTTCCTCTATCTTTAACTCGCACTCCTTTTAGATTCCTTCTTCCACTTCACACTTTTTCCTAAGCAACTGTGGATATTTATCTCACTTGAGAAGTGGTGCTCTGAATGAATTCAATCCACTTCCTTTTATATGCTCCACGTGAGGTCGAATAGGTTCCATTGAGTCCAACTTGATCTCCTTAGGGGTGACACAATGTGGAGGTTCTCTAAACCATTTCTGACTCAATTTTAAACATAATTACATGATTCTCTGAATGAATTCGATCCACTTCCTTTTATATGCTCCACGTGAGGTCGAATAGGTCCCATTGAGTCTGACTTGATCTCCTTAGGGGCGACCCAATGTGGAGGTTCTCTAAACCATTTCTGACTCAATTTTAAACATAATTACATGATTCAAAATCCCAAGATGGGTTACTATAAATCTGCAATGACCAAAATAAAACCTATAAGTCCATAATGGGGACCTTGAACTAATAATATGACCGAAGAATTATTTTATTTAAATATTTTGATAAGTACAAAAAATATAATTTTTGAAGACCGAACCTAGTTACAATCTTCAACATCCTTCAAATTTCGAATCTTCTCTTTGTCAACATATCAAACAACAAATTTAGCAATGATATCTTGTCAAACATTTGAAAACTGAAGAACGACGCCCACGGTAACATTTTGATTTTGCTTCAGGACTCATGAGCCATGTGGTCAAATACGATTGGATAGAGGGAGATGAAATTGAAAGTCACTTTTCGCTGCAATGAACAATGTTTGCACATAAAATCCCATAGAGAAAAACACCTTCTATATAATTAGTCCCTCACATAATGGCAAATTCTTTTTCACTCTGCACTTGTTACCTTGTAGTGCCCAAGCTCTTAACTACCAACTACCAATGAATGAGTCCTAATATCTATTGACATCAATGTACCTCTCGGTAAATTATTAAAATGCGGCAATAATTATATTAAACCTTCATTGTGGGTGTGCACATGGTTGTTGAGATGGTTTAAGCATTAACCATTTTTTTTATTATGTTTTTCATTATTTATTTGAGTATAACTTATAAAGTCATTATGTGAGTTGATTTAACTTTAATTCAATGAGAGTTTTGATTTTCTAAGCATGGTAATAAAGACTATGCCATGACAACCTATGAAAGGAACAGGTCAATATTTTACCTTTTCAATAAAATTTAAAATAAATTTTAATGAAAATTATTATAAATATAAATTTTATAAATTTTAATATAAATATATTTTTTTAAACGTGGTAATGAAAACTATGAGATGGTAACCTAATTTCTTTTAAAGAAAGCATGCCGATATTTTATTTTTTTGATAAAAATTTAAATAAACTTTAATTAAAATATTATAAATATGAATTATATTTTTAAAAATAGGCAGGTCAATGTTTTACTTTCTTAATAAAACTTTAAATTAAAAATAGTATAAAATATAGATTCTATAAATTATAATATAAAATTTATCAGTGTTTTACATTATTAATAATACTTTAAATTAAAAATATTATAAAATATAGATTCCATAAATTGTAATATAAAATTATGTCAGTGTTTTACTTTCTTAATATAACTTTAAATTAAAAATATGATAAAATATAGATTCCATAAATTGTAATATAAAATTATGTCAGTGTTTTACTTTCTTAATAAAACTTTAAATTAAAAATATTATAAAAAGTAAATTCCATAAATTATAATATAATGCCATGTAATGGATCTTCTCAAAATGGTATATGGTATTGTTGATGATTGAGTGGGAATTCACATCATCGTTACAACATTCGATTATTCCTGTTTAAAAATTAAACAAGTTTACGAACTCTACATAATAACCATAAATATTCGAGAAATGCCATCCTCAGCTTCTTATTTTCTACATCGAATTCACACCATGCCCATGGAAATATCTTTCTAAGAAATACAAATAATTTTACCAAATTTTAGGAACCTGTGATAGTTTGTGAACTTTGAGATTTGACACTGGTCATACTTCCTGATCCAACTCCTTCGGTGCACTTTGTCTTAATATATGTTAGAAATATTAAAGTCACCTGTCGTGCCTTGGGCAGTGACAGGAAGAACAAAGTACAAGGCAGCAGAAGATTGAGTGAGCAGGACTCTGTATCTAAGAAGAATGGAAGATCCGTAAGGATGAAATTAAATCTTGTGTTATGGGAGAAGAATTAATTTTGTGTTATGGGAGAAGTTACTTCAGCCGCAGCGACAGACAGCAGAGAAGAATTAATTTTGTGTTATGGGAGAAGTTACTTCAGCAGAGAAATGAAGATTTTGTATACGGAAGAGCAGGATTAATTAAAATAGTCAAGTCGGGCGTAAAATCTTTCAACAACCAAATTGAAGTAAAATTGATTGAACAGGCGGAAGTCACTTATGAAGCAGAAGGACAAGTGGTCCCTACCACTTGAGTGCAAAAGCACAGATCGCACTTTTTGGAAATGTCAAATGTCTTGCAGATGTGGAATCTGTGATGTGCGATGTGCGCCATTGCAACATCGCACATCGCATATTTCAAAAGAGTCATTGCCATCCGCCATCACAAAAGGTTGAAATTGTGATATGCGACGGACGCGCCATCGCACTGTCGCAATATCGCATGTCGCATTGATTGTTCCGCCCATTCCATATATGTTATCGCAATTTGGCCGACTATGTAGTGGTCCCCACTCGTCCGCCGCGCCATATAAAAGGAAGAAAAGGCCCGCGTACATAGTAGTGTAGAGTGTATTGTCAGTGTGACCGCTGTGAGAGCCCGCAGGCAAAGAAAACACAGCAAGAAGAATGAAAGCACTGTTAGTATGTTCTTGAGAGACAGGGAGTTGTTTGAGTGCACTGTGTTTGTAGCAGTCAAATATATTTTGTGAATCCCTTACTGTTGAGGAAGAAATTTGTAACAGTTTTGTTTTGTTCTGTTTAATGATATAGAATAAAGCATTTTCATGCCATCTCTGTCTGCAAATCGAAATTTTATTCTTTTGAACATCTCTGTGTTGTAGAGGAGAGTTTCATTCTCTCCACTGTATGCTTAGAATTTCCAATAATTTCAACATGGTATCGGAGCTAGTCTAGGCTCTTTGAAACTTTCAAAGAAGCTGAAGAAGAAGAAGACTTGTTGCAGCGTTTTCTCCAGCAGCGTGAAAAGCTCGACAGAAGTTGACAAGTCAGGTATTTCTCAAAGATAACAGAGTTTCTATTTTGTTTGAAGAGTTTGTTCTTTCAAAAGGGAAAGACAGTTTGTTTAAGTTTAGAAGTTCAGTTCAAGAGCAATGGCTAGAACAACTACTGGTATGAGTCTTGGAAATGTTCAACTTCCACAGTTTAATGGAAAGAACTATGATTATTGGGCCATTACCATGAGAGCCCTGTTTGTCTCACAAGACTTGTGGGAACTAGTAGAAGATGGCTTCACAGAACCAACTGATGAGCAGGCTTTTAATGCCTTAACTGAAGCAGAGAAGGATGTGTTGAAGAATAATAGGAAGAAGGATGCCAAAGCTCTCTTCTATTTGTATCAAGCTGTAAATGAGAGTGTGTTCACAAGGATAGCAGCAGCTAAGAAATCCAAGGAGGCATGGGAAACTCTGAAAGTTGCCTATCAAGGTATGGAGAAAGTTAAGACAACAAAACTTCAGTTGCTGAGAAGAGATTTTGAAACTCTTTGCATGAAAGAGTCAGACAGTGTAGACACATTTTTTACACATGTGATTGGGATTGTAAATCAAATAAGATCCCATGGAGAAACTCTTGAAGAAAGAAGGATAGTGGAGAAACTTTTGAGATGCTTACCCTCAAAGTTTGATGTTATTGTAACCACCATAGAAGAGACCAAAGATCTCTCACAGTTCACAATTGATGAACTTCATGCCTCGTTGATAACTCATGAACATAGATTGAGCAGAGATGAAAACTCATCTCTTGAGCACGCCTTCAAGACCCAGATGCCTTCAGGAAGAGGAAGAGGTCAAGGTAAAGGAAGAGGAAGAGGCAGAAGCCAGAATAGAGGTGGAAGGAACAGCCCTTCACATTCACATGGAAGGAGTGACAGTCAAGGTCAGAGCCACGGCCAATGCAACAGCTAGCAAAGTGGACATCAACACCAAAATGCTCATGGAAAAAGGTATGACAAATCCAATGTCCAGTGTCATTATTGAAAGAAATATGGGCACTATGCCAATGAATGTAGAAAGAAGCAAAATGACATGAAAAATAGGCAAAATGCTAATGTAGCAAAAGAAGAAAAGAACCCAAGCAATGTGCTGTTAGCTTGTAATGTAGCACAAGATAAAAATGATGATGTTTGGTTCTTAGATTCTGTATGTAGTAATCATATGACTGGAAACAAAGCAATGTTCGCCAATCTAGATGAAGAAGTAAAATCTGAAGTGACCACAGGGACTGATACTAAGATCTCTGTCAAAGGAAAAGGCAGAGTGAGTATTAGAGCAAGAAATGAGGAGCATAAATTTTTCCTTGATGTATATTATGTTCCAGGTCTGAAGTGTAATATTTTTAGCGTTGGGCAGCTCATAAACAAAGGTTACAATGTAGTTTTTAAGGATGATGTGTGCACAATAAAATATATTCCTCCAAGCAAGAAAATTATTGCTGAAATACAAATGACCAGCAATAGAATGTTTCCACTCAAGCTCAATATTGAATTGAAGGGAAAAGGGAAAAGCATAGCAGCTGTAACTCAAGAAGCCTTTAAGAAGGAAGCAAAGGATGAAAATTGGTTATGGCATCTGAGATTTGGACATCTCAATTTCGGAGGATTAAATTTATTGCATAGAAAAGGAATGGTAAGAGGTTTACCATTGATTGAAAAGCCTGACAGCCTATGTGAAGGCTACATCTTGGGAAAACAACACAGAGAAAGTTTTCCTTGAGGGAAAAGCATAAGGGCAAAAGCACCCCTATAAATAATTCATTCAGACTTATGTGGGCCGATGCAAACAGCATCAGTTTCAGGCAGCAATTACATGCTGACCTTCATAGATGATTTCACAAGAAAAATGTGGGTTTATTTTCTAAAATATAAGAATGGAGTCTTTCAGAAGTTTTTCCACTTTAAAGCTCTAGTAGAGAAACAAAGTGGGGAATACTTTAAAATCCTCAGAACTGATAGAGGAGGAGAATATATCTCAAAGGAATTTCTGCGTTTTTGCAGAGAGAACGGCATACACAAGAAGTTTACCACAAGGTACACGCCGCAACAGAATGGAGTTGCTGAAAGAAAGAATCGAACCATAATGGAAATGGTGAGAAGTATGCTAAAGGCAAAACATTTGCCGAATGAGTATTGGGCAGAAGCAGCAAACTGTGTTGCGTATATTTTGAATAGATGCCCTACAAAAGTAGTGATGAACAAAGTTCCAGAAGAAGCGTGGAGTGGCAGAAAACAGGGAGTCACCCACATGAGAGTTTTTGGATGTGTAGAATATGTACATATTCCAGACAAATTGAGAAAGAAGTTGGATAGTAAGGGGGAGAATTGCATTTTCCTTGGATATTGTGAAGATTCCAAAGGATACAGATTGTATAACCCATCCACAAAGAAGTTTGTAATAAGCAGAGATGTGCAATTTATCGAAGAAGAAGCGTGGGATGGAAGCATTGAGAAAACAGTCAATGTTAAAAGTTGTTTGTCTCATGATGAAGATGAGGAATATGTGGTTGAAATTAATAACCCACCGGTAGCACAACCTCCACCAGCACAAGGACAGCAAGGGACACCTCAGGCAGCAGCAAGAACACCCTTGAGAAGAAGCGGGAGTGCATCTCCAAGCACACCACATGGAGCAGAAATGAGTGCTTCATCAAGCACGGCTACACCAAGTGAAAGAGGAACAAGGTTCAGAAGCCTTAGAGAAATTTATGAGCAAGAAGAAGAAAACGAAGGTATGAATTCCTTATTTTCTTTGTATTGTCAAGTTGATGATCCTATTCATTTTGA
This sequence comes from Pinus albicaulis, assembly GCA_034641835.2. Classification (NCBI taxonomy): domain Eukaryota; kingdom Viridiplantae; phylum Streptophyta; class Pinopsida; order Pinales; family Pinaceae; genus Pinus; species Pinus albicaulis. Next base: position 114,889,988 of record CM076571.1, on the reverse strand, counting down.
AGATGCTATTAAAGATAGAAAATGGATAGAAGCTATGGATGAAGAAATTAATGCCATAGAGAAGAACAAAACATGGGAGTTGGTTGATCTCCCAGAAGGTAAAGAAGTCATTGGCGTTAAATGGGTCTACAAGACCAAAAGCAATGCTGAAGGAAAGATAGAAAGACACAAGGCCAGATTTGTTGTCAAAGGATATAAGCAGAAGCATGGTATAGATTATGAAGAAAATTTTACACCAGTTGCAAGAATGGAAACCGTGAGAACTGTATTGTCCATAGCAGCACAAAACAAATGGAAAGTATATCAGATGGATGTAAAATCTGCATTTTTAAATGGAGTTTTAATGGAAGAGGTATATGTGGAACAACCTCTCGGATATGAGAAGAAAGGCCAAGAGCACAAGGTCTGCAAATTGAAGAAAGCTCTTTATGGGCTGAAGCAAGCGCCAAGAGCATGGTACAGTAGGATAGACTCCTATCTACTGGAAAATGGATTTGAAAAATGTGAGGGAGAACCCACCCTCTACATCAAAGAAAAGGATGGTAAGATATTGATTGTTTTTTTATATGTTGATGATTTAATTTTTACAGGTAATAATGATTACCTTGTTGAAAATTTTAAAACAGTCATGAAAGATGAATTTGAAATGACTGACATGGGTTTGTTAAGATACTTCTTGGGAATAGAAGTAGAGCAAAATGAAAAAGGGATTTTTATATCTCAAAGTATGTGAATCAAGTTTTAGAAAGATTTAATATGCAGGAGTGCAAAGCTGCAATTACTCCCACAGTAATGGGATTGAAGTTGAGAAAAGATGACAGCAGCAAGGATGTTGATCCAAGTTTGTATAAAAGCATAGTTGGCAGCCTCATGTATTTGACTACAACTAGGCTAGATATTATGCATGTTGTTAGTTTAATTTCTAGATTTATGGAGAAGCCAAAAGAGGCACATTGGCAAGAAGCAAAGAGAATTTTGAGGTATGTGAAAGGAACAAAAGGATTTGGTATTTTATATACTACAGAAAATTCAGAATTAGTTGGGTACACTGACAGTGATTGGGCTGGAAGTGTAGATGATCGGAAGAGCACTTCCGGTTATGTTTTTCATATGGGTTCAGGAGCCATTTCATGGGCTTCCAAGAAACAACCTATTGTAGCATTGTCTACAACAGAGGCAGAATATGTGGCAGCTACAGCAGTGGCATGTCAAGCAATTTGGATGAGAAGAATGTTGAGAAGTTTGTGCCAAGAATAGGTAAAGGGCACATTGATTTATTGTGACAATAGCTCAGCTATTGCATTGTCAAATAATTCTGTGTTTCACAAAAGAACGAAGCACATAGACACAAAGTTTCATTATATCAGAGAATTGGTGAACAATGGTGAAATTGTTTTACAACATTGTAAAACAGAGGAGCAATATGCAGATATTTTGACAAAGCCATTGGCACAGAAAACATTTGAATTTTTGAGAAAATGTTTGGGTATTATTGATAACCGAGCAGTTGAATTTAAGGGGGAGCGTTAGAAATATTAAAGTCACCTGCCATGCCTTGGGAAGTGACAGGAAGAACAAAGTACAAGGCAGCAGAAGATTGAGTGAGAAGGACTCTGTATTGAAGAAGAATGGAAGATCTGTAAGGATGAAATTAAATCTTGTATGGGCCGCAGCCACAGACAGTAGAGAAGAATTAATTTTGTGTTATGGGAGAAGTTACTTCAGCAGAGAAATGAAGATTTTGTATACGGAGGAGCAGGATTAATTAAAATAGTCAAGTCGAGCGTAAAAACTTTCAACAACCAAATTGAAGTAAAATTGATTGAACAGGCAGAAGTCACTTATGAAGCGGAAGGACAAGTGGTCCCTACCACTTGAGCGCAAAAGCGCAGATCGCAATTTTTGGAAATGTCAAATGTCTTGCAGATGTGGAATCTGCGATGTGCGATGTGCGCCATCGCAACATCGCACATCGCATATTTCAAAAGAGTCATTGCCATATGCCATCGCAAAAGGTTTAAATTGTGATATGCGACGGACGCGCCATCGCACCATCGCAATATCGCATGCCGCATTGATTGTTCCGCCCATTCCATATATGTTATCGCAATTTGGCCGACTATGTAGTGGTCCCCACTCGTCCGCCGCGCCATATAAAAGGAAGAAAAGGCCCGCGTACATAGTAGTGTAGAGTGTATTTTCAGTGTGACCGCTGTGAGAGCCCACAGGAAAAGAAAACACAGCAAGAAGAATGAAAGCACTGTTAGTATGTTCTTGAGAGACAGGGAGTTGTTTGAGTGCACTGCGTTTGTAGCAATCAAATATATTTTTTGAATCGCTCACTGTTGAGGAAGAAATTTGCAACAGTTTTGTTTTGTTCTGTTTAATGATATAGAAGAAAGCAGTTTCATGCCATATCTGTCTGCAAATCAAAATTTTATTCTTTTGAACATCTCTGTGTTGTAGAGGAGAGTTTCATTCTCTCCACTGTATGCTTGGAATTTCCAATAATTTCAACAATATAATCGGCCAAACGTTGCACGTTAATCCAAGAGGATCCTCCTTCTTTTGTTGCTTGCCTTATTGTTTCTCTAATTTCATTAGTCTTCCTCCTCATCTCTTCCCCATCTTTGCTTCCCACCAGAAATTTGACAGCTCTTGCAATCTCTTCCCGCTCTATCACTCCATCGTCTCTACATGTCTCTAACCCTAATCCAATTTTCCACTGGCTAACCACAAGCATTCTATTGGTGTATTGATCAACCCCTTGTGGAAAAACCATCACGGGGACCCCCCAAAGTCAGGCTTTCCATTGTTGAATTCCAACCCCCGTGTGTGAAGAAACCCCCAACGAACGGATGAGATAAAACTGATAATTGAGTACACCAAGGAACCACCAGGCCTTCATTTTTTGTTTTCTCCAAAAACCCATCTGGTAGAACGTCGCCATCATCATCCGAATTTAACATACCTGGACGGACTACCCACAGGAAATTCTGCCCACTTTCCAGTAAACCCATCGCTATCTCTTGCACTTGAGTTTTGGACATTCGAGTTAGGCTTCCGAAGGAAACGTAAAGAACAGAGGATCTCGCCTTTGAATCCAGCCACTTCGAACAACCTGTTTCTGCCCATAGACTTACTGAAGTGGAATTCATTGACATCTCCTTATTCTTGCATTCGGCTTCAAGGTAAACTGATGGAAGAAACGGACCAAGTGAATAGATGGGAGCTGTTGTTTCTCGAATTTCATCGCTTGCTTCTCTTTCGAGTTCGTAGACTGTATTTCCGATAATCCATTCTATCTCATCTAGTAAAGCAATCTGTTGCACAACATTTCTAAAAAATTCGCTGGACGCGTCTCCCTCCTGGATAATTGATGGCAGATCCTCAGGCTTCAATGGAGGAAGACCCGAAATGTAATCAATCATGACTTTGGGATCTGTAAAAATAATGACGTGTTCGTTACATAGAAAAACACCTAAATATTTTTGTTTTTTTTCAGTTCAAAAGGGAGGAGATCAATGTACCTTCTTTCTTTGGCGGAATGTGACCATTGGAAATAAATAGGGCAAGATGTTTATGGATGTTATAAACAGTCACAGACTACGGCCAGAAAGAGACGAAAGGAACCTAAAATTTCTTGGCGAAGAGGGACGTCCAAGGAAGAAAGAAACTGTCGATTATAAGCGAGAACAGGGGCTTGCTAGATTCTGTATGCAGGTGATTTTGTATCAGATCTTCTGCAGAATCTCTCATTTTGTTCATTACAAATGTGTAATATTCAAGAGGATTGGCGTGTTGATCAAAATCCAGCGGTAGGCCGTCTGAAACCTATGCAAAGCGAATGTTTGAATTCAGACCATCTGAAATCCCGTCGTGAGAATTGTGGGCTTTCATCATTTTGGAATGATTGGATTCGGTGTTGATGAAGGTGAAAAGAATGCCTTTGGAAGAAAGCATCTCAGAAAGTCGTATCAGTGGAGTTATCTGGCCCTGAACTGGGTATGGGATAACCAAAACATGGGGAGCCATAGTTAGGAGCAGATGACAATTTGCTCTTTGGTTGTGAAATTAGCACAGGGAAACCCACACACTCTTCCCTCTCGGACGAAGTCTTAATAGAATGCGTAAAGTAAGATTAGGTCAAAAATCTCTCACAAAATCCAAAGTGTAGGAATCTCGTCGGGTAATGCTGAACCCAACTTAGTTGTAGGAATCTCGTCGGGTAATACTGGGTACTTCTCATTTATGATGTCATTGCATATGCATATGAAGAGCAGAAGAACGATTTGGCACGTCTTTAGTTCACTACATGTATTTGCTCTTCTGAGAAGAGTATGATATTATGCGAGGAGCATAATTGGTATGCAGTGCATCTCCGTGATTGAGCGTTGAATAATGAATGAAGTTGACGGTTTACTAATGAAAAAAATTGTAAGATGCGAGTACCATGTATAAATTAAAAGTTTAATGAAACATAATTTAATTAAAACTTTTAAGTCAAACTCAAACTCTTCCCACAAGATTCTTTCAGTAAATTTCAATTACAACAATGAAAAACATATAACATGTCACTCTATTCATATTTCTTTCTTACTCGTGTTTTTGTTTTACTCACATTTTTACTTTAAAAAATGTTTTATTATAATATCATGGGATAATACTGTGGGATTCTGATACTATAGGTACTAACAACTTTGACCTTGATTTGCTCTCATGTCTAACAATGTTCTACTTGATACCAAAAAGAACTTTAAGTGAATGTTTTTGACATTGTTTTCTCTTCTTCGACATAACCCTTTCCTAGGATGCTTTTCATCACATTTGTATTGCTCCAAAGTTCTTATTTATCCAGTGGTAGTGTATATTTTCTCCAATTGTAGCAACCCATTACTTAACACTTCATGAATCCAATAATATAGAGCATCAATGTGTTTTTTCATAGAATGATATGTTGAGTATTTTGCTAAATGAATAGCACACTAGCTATCACAATGCAACACATATTTAACTTGCTTTATTTCCAACTCTCCTAAAAATCATTGCATCCACAACATTTATTTGTGGGCTTATGTGGAAGCTATATAATTTTCCTGTGTTGTAGAGAGGGTTACTACTTTATGGAATCTAGAAATCCAAGATACGATTGCACTCTGCAAAAATATATAAATAACCAGTGGTACAATTTTTAGTATCCACATCTCCAACCATATTTGCATCTTTGTAACCTTCAAGAACAACATCATTATTATTGAAACATAAACAATAATTAATAAGACCCTTCACGTACCTCAAAATCCACTTTATTTCTTGTCAATTTTATATGTTTGAGTTTGGAAGGAACCTGCTCACTACTCCCACTAAATGTGCAATATCTCGACAAGCACATGTCTTGCAATATATCAAACTACCAACCAATGAAGCATAAGGGATTTTACGCATTTCCTCCTTATTGTCATCATAAGGGCATAAATCATCACTAAGTTTGAAGTGTGATGCTTGGGGTGTATGAACTAGTTTAGCATCCTTCATATTGAACCTATATAACACCTTTTCATTATGTTTCTCTTGCGGAATTAACAATTTTTGTTCTTTCTATCATGTACAATCCTCATTCCCTATAATTTTTGTGATGGACCAAGATCACTCATTGCAAATTGAATAATCAAATATTTATTCAACCTATTAATCATGTTCTTACCATGCTTAACAATTAAAATATAATCCAGATACAACAATAGTAAAATATACGTTTCTTGGTAATACCTCTTGATATAGTCACAATGATCATCCTCTAGTCTTTTGAAGCCATGCTCCAACATACTTTAATGAATTTTCTTGTTCCATTAACGAGTTGTTTGTCTCATCCCATAAAGGCTCTTCTTCAACCTACATACAAGGTTCTCTTTACCTTTTAGCTTCAATCCTTCTAACTGTTCCATCTAAACTTTTACCAATAAGAACTTTTAGGCTCTTTTCACTCATGTGGCCTAAACACTTATGCCATAACCTCATTGAGTTTGCAATATAATCTAGGTTTTATATCTTTTTTGTTTCCCTCATTTTATACAAGGGTTCTATCTTCAATCCTTTAGCCAACACCAATGACCCTTTAGTGATTTTCCAACCACCTCTCCCAAAGGTTGTGGAGCAACCTTTATCTTCAAAACTTCACATAGAGATCAAGCTCTTATGCATATGTGGATCATGCCTAACATGTTTCAGCAAGATACATTGTCCATCCTTTGTCTTGATTAAGATATTTCCCCTTCCAGTAATATTACAAAAATGATTATTTCATAAATGTACTCTACCATGATCAACTTCGTCATATGTAACAAAATTATTTTTGCATGGATTAACATGGTGAGATGCCATAGAGTCAAGAACCTAATCAATGTTACTGTTAGAGCTATATAAACATGATTTTTTTACTGAAACAATGAATAAGACATGCATTTTATAACTTATAATAATGGTCTCACCTTCATTTGTGTTGCATGTCTTTTTATTTATGTTGATTTATTTCTATTCCTTTTTCTCCTTTTGCCCCCCTTCAAAACCCAAAAATTATTTTTCTTGTCCCCTTCTCTTCCACAATGAAAAAAAAGGTGAGTCTTCATGTTCTCGATTTCGATGTGCCTCTTTAGTTTGAATTCCCATGTTTTTTGTGCTAAATTTTCCTTCCATGATCAACTAACGTTATAGCCTCTCCTCTCTAGCTTTCCACAATTTATTTTTTTGCAACTCCTCATTCATTAAAAAGCTAATAACACCATCAAACTTCATGGTACTAGTAGGTGTTGAAGTTCTCATAGAAACTATCAAATTATGTCACTTGTGTGGCATATATTATCTTAGTTGTCTTGGGTGGAACAAAAAAGTAAGATAACTTTTATTTCATTGCCTAGAATAATTTTGAAATAGGAAAGTTGATTAGTAATTATATTTAATTAATTCCAGTTCTCTCTAACTGAAGCACCCTCCTTCATTTTTATGTTATACAACTTCTTCATCAAGAAGACTTTAATTGAAGCATTATTTTCTTCATGTAAATCATGGAACTTCTTTTGTAGCCATTTTTTTGTCTTCTCACCAGCAACATCAAAATAGACACTCTTTTCTAGGCACTCTAAATCAATGTTACTACTAGACATATATAAACATGATTCTTTTACTGAAACAATAAATAAGAAATGACTTTCAGAACTTATAACAATGGTCTCACCTTCATTTGTTCTGGATGATTTTTTATTTGTGTTGATTGAGTTTTGATCCTGTTGCTCCTTGTGTTCCTTCTTCCAAAACCAACAATTGTTTTTCTTGTCTCCTTCTCTTCCACAACGAAAAAAAAGTCAGTCTTCATGTTGTTGATCTCAATCTACCTCTTTATTTTGAATGTCTATATCTATTGTGCTACATTTTCCTTCCATGGTCAACTAAGGTAAGAGCTTATATTCTCTTCCTTTCCATAATTGAGCATTCATTAAAAAGATAATAACATCACCAAAATTCAAGGTAATAGTGGGTTTTGAGGTGCTCATGGAAACTATCATATTATCTCAGTTGTCTAGCGTGGAACACATAAGTAAGATAACTTTTATTTCAATGTCTAGAATAATTTTGACAGAGGCAAGTTGGCTAGTTATTATATTGAATTCCTTCAAATACTCTACAACTAAAGCACCCTCCTTCATTTTCAGGTTATATAACTTCTTCATCAAGAATAATTTATTTGAAGTAATATTCTTTTCATGCAAATCATACAACTTCTTTAGTAGCCCTTTTGTTGTCTTCTCACCCTCTACATTAAACTAGACACTATTTTCTAGGAACTACTGAGTTGTAGCAATGACCTCTCTTTCCAAATACATCCAAGATTCATCTCATTTTTTAATGTTTCTTTTTCGTGCCTTCAATCGGTGAATATTGATATTTCAAAATCAAAATATCATCCATTCAATGATTTCCATAGGGAAAAATTGGCCACATTCAAATTTTCCATATCGCTTAACATATTACTCTCCATATTTCTTAGCTTACACAACCTCCAACTCTCAACAAAAAAATTAAACTAAAATTTAAATTTTCAAGTGAGAGGAAACAATATTTAACTAAAAAATTTAGCTTGGAAATTAGACACAAGATTTATGTGGAAAACCCGTTAGTGGAAGATCCATGGGGAAAGGGTTTTTAATACTCAGAGAGAAAGGAGTAGTTATGAGGAGGTTAAAGACAAACTCAGACTTGCAAACATTGAGATTGATAAATTGAGGAAGAAAGTGAGAATGCATGCTGTAGAAAGGTCTAAATTTAAGAGGTTGAAAGGTCTGTGGGAGCTAGAAAAGGTTTCAAACAGTGAGTCAACCAGCAGTCAGTATCAATTCTTCATATGGACTGTCCCTGCAATCAAGGAAGCAAAGTTCATAAGGATGGTTAATACCAAACTAAGAGCTAATAATAGAAGGCTTAAAAGGCATGTTGAAGACCTCGAGATATAGCTAGCAAAGCCTGAAGATCAACCACAACAAAAATGAGTGTAAACAGTAAGTGACATCTCCTAACACATTTTTGGGGTTATGTGGAAAGATTTCATTTTTTAAAACATTTCAACGTTGATTTTTGAGAGCTTATATATAACTTCAAGGATGGCAGTAAAGGTGAGAAACTCAAATTTTTAGAAACAAGCTGTGAAAATATAAGCACAGCAGTTTCGTAGTGTGCTACAAAACTGTTGTAGGTGTCATACATAGCAGTTTCTTAGCGCGCTACGAACCTACTGTAGGATGAAATTTGATAAATTTTGCAAGTTTTCAAAGGGTAAAAAGGAATTTTTATTAAAGCTTGATGCTGTTGAAGCATGTATAAAGAACATAAGTGAATATCTAATAGAAAAAAAAAGGAAAATGAAGATACCAAGTAAGGTTTTCAAAAGTGAAGTTCTGCGATACAAAAACAACAGACAGTTTCGTAGCGCAGTAATGTTAACAATTTTTGGCACTTATTCAAAGGTTTGTTTTGGGCACAGCTGGAAGGGCGAAGTCACATGAGTTCAATAAGACATTGCCACATATTTTTTAGCACAAGTTGGTCAGCGGATGGTTTGAAGAAACATAAATGAAGCATTATAGTTATTTTGCAGGGAGCATGTTCCTATTTTTCAGGGCAGATAAGAGGCAAATAAATACAGTCAAACAACAAGGAGATGGACATCATCAAGGTCGAAGTTTAGGAGGAGTAGCTATCAAATATAATATTTAATGCTTAGATAAGGTTGCAGTTGGTTTAGAAAATCTCTGCTTCAAACATTGGGGGGAAAACCACCCGGTCGGGACCTTAAGACAGCTCCTTTTCCGTTTGGGATGGTGGCTCCGACTGGATTTAAAGGACCAGTTTCCTTATAACTAAGTGGATTGAATTGAATGGGTGAAATTGCTAGTCCCCACCTCGAGCGGGAGGCACAAGTTGTGTTAGGACTCTAGAACAGACAGTTTAACTATCAGATTTAATTAAAGTTTGTTTTAGCAGTTGATAGGTGTCAAGCTAGCAAATTCGAATTCTCTCAAGTGTGTGGAGAGAATCCAAGAAATTAATAATGACTCTATAAGAGAGAAGAAGTCGAATTGCATAGGGTCGGAATTTTTCATTAACAAGCATATTGTTTTGCTGTAACAGAAACTTTTTTTTTATATTAATATAGAGATATTGGTTTCATCACTCAGGATTCAGAAAGGGTTATGGTTGTGTGATATTCTCATAGTTTTCCTCTTTCAATTACTTGTAGTGGCATGAATGTATGTTACTTAGAATTCACTGAAGGTGCTCTAACTTCCTTCATATGTTCATGAATTGTGTTTATTTTCTGTCCTATTGTTCTTTGATGCATCTAAACCCTCAAATGCCCTGACTTCCAAATGAAACTGATATTCATGTTTTGTGAAAACACACTTGACTCCATAAGCCCAATTGATGTTTGTTGATTAGTAGTACAACCAATTATCTATTTTCATCCATTTTACTCATAGAGTTAGCCATCCAATCCTTATTTGGAAATCATAAACCTATTGAGAGAGCCCTCTCAGGTTGAGGAGGCTAAGCCTCAACTAAAAGTCTGGTTTGAAATAGTTACTCAGATTCTTCTTGATCAGTAGCCTATCAGGGTCTAATTTTGAGATAACACTTTTTTTCTTAGAAGGTGTCACCACTACTCTTCATAGTACCCAAAGAATTTATCCAAGGTCATTCCATGATGACTTCAACAATGCATCATGATCTCCATGAATATTCAGCTACAAGGCACTCTACAAGGTTCTTTAATAAGGTCTCCAAGGTCAGCTCAAAATCAGCTACAACTTCTGAACAAGATGTTTGCATAAAATGTCCTTCAAAGGTGTCTTCAATATTCTTCATGATACCGAAGAAAATCCTCCAAGTCACCTCATGATGACATCAATGATGCATCATGACCTTCAATATTTTCTTCAAGATCGCTCAGGACTTCTTCACCAAAATGTCTTCACCAGATCTTCAATGGTGGTCCAAAACTTCAAGGATGCTCATCAAGGAGGTGATAACATGTCTGAAAAGATTATGTGTGCTTCAAGACCTGCGTCTAGAGCTACTTCAATCAATGTTTTAAGAAGTGTCACAAGTTTTATCCAACTAGATGTTAATAGGAAGGCTGCAAACTAATGTGACCGCCTTTAAACAATACTCAAAAGATGAAACAGGTCTGAACCCACAACAAGATTGTAGTACATGCCTCCTCCACAAGTCCAAGCTTAAGCGGACACACAAAAATTCCAGATGACATCCTTCAACTAGTGATACAAGCCTTCAACTGATTAGCCTAACGTCAGTCCCCCACAGGTCTGTAATACCACAAGATGTTGCCATAGATGTATATCCAAGCTTCTAGTCTCAGGCTTGTCTGAAATCTTCCTAGCACTGGACTGAGTTGTGGCTCTATTTTATGCCTTAAATTTTGAGTTTCGCAACTCACTGGTTAGGGCTTCCTGTGCCACTGTAACAACCCTCAACTCAGCCTTAAAACTCTTTCAACGTTTACACCATCCTTCTTCCCTTTAAACCTTGTCTTGGCCTCCTTCTAGACTATTATTACAGACTTTGCATGTCCCAAAGCTTCCCTAAACTAAGGTTCTCTTCAACACATCCAAAACATAGATTCTTAGCTCTATTCCTCAATTCTGAAGCCTCCAAAACACAGGTCTCATTTCGAGGAAAGTAAGGGCTCGTTAGAAAGAGTAAAATATCCTCTTTCATATGGCCTAGGTCCCATGCTGAAAGGATGCCTCTAATATTGAATTTTTTATTTTTTTTTGTGACTATCCTTAAATTTAGTGCAGAAAATATTTGGGACAGAATGAGGAGTGCTTGGAATAGAATGAGGTCATTAGGGAATTAATGTGAGGTCTCCACGTTTTATGTCTTTAATCATCATATTTCATCAAGTGATATCTAATTATTTCATTTTCTATGTCATCACCATATATTTCATCATGTGTTCCATCGATGTTACCATGTCATCAAGATAGTGTAGTGATATGTCATTAACCATATGCAGCATGCATCAATTCGTTAGAGTACGAGCTACATCATCACAAGGAGAGCTTCTTCATCAAGAGTCACTATGAGCATCATTAATATATTGACATATTCATAAGGTTAGAGCAACCTTAGCATCTTTATTAATGGCATCATTAGCAGCTAGGGATTGCATGAGGCTCATTGACATCACAAGAATATTTTCCATCTCAGCTAATGCCATATTGACATCAATGAAAACCTTGACTAACAATCTCCCCCTTTGTCATTGATGGAAATATTCTTGCTTTCTCTCCCCCTTTGACATCAATGGTAAGCAGGGTGCCCAAATTCCAAGTACTCTCCCTATCAAGCTACTTCTCTTCATCATATTTTCTTCATCAATAATAATATTAATTCTTCATAAGTATGTTTCTCCCCCTGTCATGGTGCTCTTCCTTTTGGCAATGTGGTATATGATAGACTGCATTTCTTCATGTGATGAAACAACTCCCCCTACATGCATAACCTCGTGTAGCTCTTCTTTTTTCTCAAGAAAGAAAAAAATTGTTGCCTGGTGATTAAGTAGAATACATATTCAACAATGGTTCATTGGATAAGAAGGAATTATGTTCTTAAATGCCCTCGAGAGATGATCTAAAATATTATTTTCCATGTAGGGCTCATCAAGGATTTCATAGTGTTCTTCACGAATATCTTCTACAAGAAAGCTCAAGAATCATAGACTCACCCTCAATGTATGCATGGTCTCATTTTGGAAAAGTTTCATTATAAATCACTTGGAATATCAAGGATGACTTCATCAAGTCAACAACATGTGTTGTTGGTCAGAGTGTTCAAGATACTTCCGGATTCAACTTGCTTCCTTCTCCATACTTGTGTAGATTTCTTCACTAGGTTGGTTGTCATGGTTTTAGCTTGTTTAGGAACCCAAGTCAAGTTACAATCACGTTCCATATGTCCAATGTTATGGAAATTGAAGCACTCTATATTGTTCATGAATAAGAAATCATGAATTATTTTTGTAAAATTGCTTCTAGGAGATTGACAGAGACCATTATATTTTTCCTTGTGGTATGCCCTAAAATCCTTTGCCATGTGCCTGAAATTTGTACAAGAATAATAATAACCAAAAAATATACTTTGGTACCTAGAGGCTGGAGATTGCCTTGATGCACTTCCAAAGACATTTTGTCTTGGGATTATTTGATCAAATTTATTGCCTCTTGCATTCTTGATACCATGTACATATCTTCTTGGAGTGGGGTTTCTTCCAATGTCTCTTTGAATCTTCTCCTTTTCTTTGTTGGAACTGCGGGCATCAAAATTTCTTCCAAGCTTCTCCACATCCTTGTTGTTTGAAGAATTAGGGTTTGCATTATTTGAAGGTTCACCTACATATCCAAGACCTGATTTATCAAGTGGGGATCTTTGATGACTTAGGATGTCATCTAGGGTTTGAGAACTCTTGAAGTTCTTATTTAGCAATTCAACTTCCTTTTTAATAGAGACAATTTCTTCTTTCAATTTTTCACAATCTTCATCTTTCATGACTAGTTGCTTCTTCATTTCTTCCATCATCCTTGTTGCTTCTTGTGCTTCAATTTTAAGGGAGATGATATTTTATTTCATTATCAATATTTATTCATTCTCCTTTGCTAGACTACTCTCCATTTCTTCTTTTATTCTTGTAGCTTCATATGTTTCAGCCTTGAGAAGATTCATGTCTGATTTTAGTTTGAAGATTTCTTCATCCTTTTCCTCTATTTGGCATATCATGGTGTTTCTCTCCTTTTCTGCTTCATCAACTTGTCCTTCTATGAATGCCAAAGTTTCCATCACCTTCTCAGCTCCTTGTGCTTGTTTCATTGCTTCTTCTATTTTAGATCTAAGATAAGAGACTTCTTCCTTGTATTGACCAATCTCTGCTTTAAGATTGTTCAAGCTCTTAAGTCTTTGTTCAATGTGGCTTGACAAATTTTCTTCCCTTTTCTTTGCCTTATCTAATTTATTGGACATAGATATGACTTCTTCATGATGCTTTCTTTTGTTTTGATGAAATTATTCTTTAATTTTGGCAAGCTCCTCATCTCTTTGTTGTACTTGAATCTTGACAAAGTCAACTTGCTTCATCGTCTTGTCTTGGTTACCATCTTGCTCTTTCTTCTTAAGTTCCTCATTTTCCTTTTTCAAGCTGTTAATCTCTTCCATGGAAGCCATAATTTTAATCAAGAGATCTTCTTCAAATTCTTCTTTGTTCTCTTCATCATCTAGATCTTCTTTAGCCTTGTTGTCATATCTCTTATCTTTGGCTTCCTTGATGGATTATGGACTTCTTTCTTTTTTTCCATCATATTCTTGACTATAGATCATTCTCAATGCTCCTTTTGAGTGAAGATCATGAAGTTTGTCCCATATGACTTTTGCTGACAAACATTTTTCCAAATTGGCCTTCACAGAATCTGGTAACCCATTCAAAATTGCCTTCATTGCTCTTATATTATACTCCTTGGATTCTTCATCCATCATGTCATTAGTAATCACTGATTTCCAAACTTCAGTTCCTTGAGTCTTCAAGAAATTCCTGATTCTTGCCTCCCATATATCAAAATTTCCATTAAACAATGGGGCCTTCACAAATTGATCAACTTCAATTTCGATGGTTGAGGAAGACACATATTTAGGACGATTGGAGACTTTCTTCCTTGGCTTTTCCATTTGTGTTCTAATGATCAACATTCAAGCTATTAGGCTTTGAGTGAAGGTATTGGCTCTAAAACCAATTGTTGGAAATACTGGGAGGGGGGTGAATTAGTATTTCTTTTCAATTGTTAATTTTACCAGTTATATCACTTATATTTAGAACACAAAATGAACATTGATTAAATAGATACCTTTATTAATTTATTCTTTACAATAAGTAAATTGAAATAATGATATAGGGCTCCAAACCTAGATGAAGACTCCAATCTTCTAGGCTCCAACCTGTAATGTGCCAAGCATCGACTTGGTCTTTCTAAGGCTCCAACCTTGTAAATTTGAGGCACCAACCTCTAGGGCTCCAACCCTATCTCTGGTATAGGTACCTACGTAGTTTCTTGAGGACTCCAATCCTCTAGGTCTCCAACCCTATCTTTTGTATAGGCTCCTACCTAGTTTCTTGAGGACTCTAATCCTCTAGGGCTCCAACCCTATCTTCCAAGGCACCGACCTTGTCTCTATGAAGATCCAATCTCTTGGGCTCCAATCCTCAACTTCACTTCATCAAAACATGTTAGGTTATTTGTTATTCTTCATGGCTCCCAAAGTCTTCTCCAACGAGCCTTGTCACACTTAGTCTCCACGTCACATCATCAATGATAAAATTTTCTTCATAGAAGGTGTCACCAATACTCTTCATCGTACCCATACAGTTTCTCCAAGGTAATTCCATGATGACTTCAACAATGCATCATGATCTCCACGAATATTCAACTACAAGGCACTCTACAAGGTTCTTCAATAATGTCTCCAAGGTCAGCTCAAAATCGGCTACAACTTCTCAACAAGATGTCTCCATAAAACGTCCTTCAAAGTTATCTTCAATATTCTTCATGACACCCAATAAAATACTCCAACTCACATCGTGATGACATCAATGATGCATCATGACCTTCAATATTATCTTCAAGATGACTCAAGACTTCTTCACCAAAATCTCTTCACAAGATCTTCAATGATGCTCCACAATTTCAAGGATGCTCATCGGGGAGGTGATAACATGTCTGCAAAGATTATGTTTGTTTCAAGACCTGCTTCTAGAGCTGCTCCAATCAATGTTTTAAGAAGTGTCACAAGTTTTCTCCAACTAGATGTTAATAGACAAGCTGCAAACTAATGTGATCGCCTTTAAACAATCTTCAAAATATGAAACAGGTCCGAACCCACAATAGGACTATAATCTATGCCTCCTCCACAAGTCCAAGCTTGAGGGAACACACAAAAATTCCAGATGACATCCTTCAACTAGTGATCCAAGCCTTCAACTAATTAACCTAAGTTATATCCTCCACAGGTTCGTAATACCACAAGATGTTGCCACAAGTGTATATCTGAGCTTCTAGTTTGAGGCTTGTCTGAAATCTTCCTAGCACTAGACTGATTTGTAGCTCTGTTTTATGCCTTAAATTTCAAGTTTCGTAGCTCACTAGTTAGGGCATCTTGTGCCGCTGTAATATCCCTCAACTCAGCCTTAAAACCCTTTCAATGTTTTCACCATCCTTCTTCCCTTTTAACCTTGTCTTGGCCTCCTTCTAGACTGTTATTACAAACTTTGCATGGCCCAAAGCTGCCCTAAAATAAGGTTTTGTTCAAAACATCCAAAACGCAAATTCTTAGCTCTATTCCTCAAATCTGAAGCCTCCAAAGCATAGGTTTGAAATTTTCACAAAGAAATATGCCCAAAACAGAGATATCCCTTGGCCTCCTTGCTTCGTTTTTCCTTCACTCTGAATTCTTCACCAAATTCTATGTTTTTTCACCAAACTTGATGCCAAGAATGAAGTGTATAACGTTGTATATATAGTGTTCTTTTCAAGCTAAACTAAAAAGGCACGTCATTGTTTGGATGCCAACTTGTGTCCTTGAGCATAGGTCGGCTCAATGTTAGAGTTAATTTCCTTAACTTAAAAAATAAATATCTCCCAAACTATTTGCAGTTTTGGGGCAAGTAAGGGCTCGTTAGAAAGAGTAAAAAATCCTCTTTCAGCTGGTCTAGGTCCCATGTTGAAAGGATCCCTCTAAGATTAAAAAATTCATTTTTCTTTGTGGATATCCTTAAATTTAGTGCAGAAACTATTTGGGACAAAATGACGAGTGTTTGGGACAGAATGAGATCATTAGGGAATTAATGTGAGGTCTCCACTTGTTATGTCTTTAATCATCATATGTAATCAAGTGATCTCCAATTATTTCATTGCCCATGTCATCACCATATATTTCATCATGTGTGTCATCAATGTCACCATGTCATCACCATATATTTCATCATGTGTGTCATCAATGTCACCATGTCATCAAGATAGTGTAGTGATATTTCATTAACCATATGCAACATGCATCAATTTGTTAGAGTATGGGCTAGGTCATCACAAGGAGAGCTTCTTCTTCAAGTGTCACTATGAGCATCATTAATAGCTTGAAATCTTCATAAGGTTAGAGCAACCTTAGCATCTTTATTAATGCAATCCTTAGCACCTACGGATTGCATGAGGCTCATTGACATCACAAGAATATTTTCCATCTCAGCTAATGCCATATGACATCAATGACAACCTTCACTAACAAGGGGGGGGGGGGGGCGACAGCGATCCCAACTCGCTGGAAGCCCCAAAATGTGGTCATATGACATTTTAAAAACATGACATTAAATTGTAACTGGCCACGACAATCCACTATTCCGACAACTAGGGGTGTGGTCACATGTCACACGGTGACATAAAACTGCAACGTGACGGTTTTCGAAACTGTAACCTCCAGAAGTATATAATCCATTCACATGCGAGGCAGTAGAAACTTATGCGATAGTTGTGGGTTCAAGGTTTTTCTAACTGTAACATTTGCATCGACCTATCACATGGCAGAAAAAATATTTTTGTCGTTTTTTAAATGCCACAGTCATGGAGCTATGTGACTCTGAGTTCTGCTACAATGCAGAGTTTCAAAACTTTGAAACCACGGAGTTTAGGGCAGGGGGTCGACATGTGACCACCCTATCCCAAACACTTGTAGTTAATTGAAATGGTCTTTTCTAGAAGAATCTATGGAGGCACCCTAAATTTGGGGTTTTAAACAAAATTAACTCCATTTATGTACAATTCTCCACTTTTAGTGGATTTTTTCTAGCTGAGATTGGGAAAAGGCTTTGGGATGTCAATTTTAGAAAATTTGGGTAAAACAAGATTATACCTAGACTAATTTGACCATTCTTGACCATTGGTGTAGAGAAAACAACCATTAGATGCTTATAAACACATGTATTCTCAATTTTCAGCATAATGACAAAGAGGGTCATGCCATTAGGAGTTGGACCAACAGATGTAGCGTAGGAGGGGTGAACTACTTCATCATGCCTGCTGTGTAAAACTTATGTGTGATGTTTTTTCTTTGTTATACATTGTTGTACAGTGTTCTTTAGGCTTTTTTTCATGCTTAAAAATAATTCATCTACGTTTCATGGTTAAAAAACTCATTCCTTAAGAAAAAAAATGGAGATAAATTGTACATGTTTTTAATACTAAAAGGACACTTAGCACAAAAAACTAATACACTCCTTTTAGATTAGACAGTTAGGAGAGGGGTCAGACAATTAAGACAATTAAGAGAGGGGTAAGACAGTTGACATCTTTGGAGCATGTGATAGAGGCATCCTTATGTCAATTGTAGAATTTCTTGGAATCTGACAGTTAAGAGAGGGGTCAAACAATTGAATCATTTTTTGACTATCAAATTATAGGATGTTTTGAAAATATACCATCAACATAAGTTCAGAAATGTGACAATCAGGAAAGGGGTTAAACAATTGACTCTTTTTCCTGTGCAATTCCAAGATGTTCTCAGAATCTGCGATCAACAGAAGTTCAAAAATGTGAGAGTCGGGATTGGGTCAAACAAGACTCCTCTTCTTACTTGTCAAATTCTAGGATGTTCTGGAAATTTTCAATGAACATAAATTCATAAATGTGACAGAGGAAGGTCATTAAAAATCAAAATCAACACAAATTTTGAACTAGAGGGGAAACAGACTTTATCATTTGCCCATATGAACTGTATAAAGCATATTTCTGGAACTGCAATATTTGAATTATTTTTTATTTATACCTAACACATGAATGGTTGTTCATGTTTACAAATTATCGAATCTTTAGCATAGAATACCCACATAAAAGTGCTGCTAGATCTTCATCCCTTGCTCGTACAATTCCAAAACTTACAACTGGAAAAGGAGGCATGGCTACAAAATGCACATTTTCTCTATGAGTAACTGCAGGATGATAATCTATAGGAGAGGTAGTCAAGAAGATGAAAATCTACACTCTACTCTATGTCTCTCTGCTGACCTATCTCGTAACTGTCTGACCCCTTTTGCCTCCTCCTTTTAGAGCTAGTTATATGGTTTTTCTATATGGGGTAGTCCAAACCCTGTCCATGTTGATAGTGTAAGGGTTGGTTGATGGTGCAAGACCATGTTTCAAGTGGCAAGGGTTTATAGTGAAAGTCAATGTGGATAGTGGGACCTACATGATAGTAGTCACCTAGGCTTATTAGGTCAAAAGGTAATATGAACAACCATTTCATCCTTAATCAAGTTCTATTCTACACTATTAATGAAGGGGTCAGCAGAGACATAGAGTTTACTCTACTCTACACTCTACTCTATGTCTCTGTTGATCCCTCTCTTAACTGCCTTAACTATCTGGCCCCTCTCTTAACTGTCAAATTCCAAGATATTCTACAATTGACATAAGGATGCCTCGGTCACATGCTTCAGGGATGTCAAGTGCTACTCTACACTTTTAATAGTGATTCCAGAATTTATCCCCTTAGTAAAGGACTTTATCATTTCCTCCAAGGTATTCAACCTAGTCAAGGTTATTTATTTAGCCTTTTAGAATTTTGAAACAGAGCCTCTAGGCTCTTCAAAATCCCTCATACTCCTAACAAACGTTTGCAGTCTAGTGATTCTGGTAGGAGCTAATATAATGTGCCCATAACTCAATTTTGGTTCCTATAGGTACTCAGTCCTAGGAAATTAATATTTATTTCTTGTCTTGACACCCACTTAACCTTCTTACCGCCCTTATGTCAACGCCCTAACCTATGATACCATGTTGAGAAATATAGGGCAGTGCATGATTAGGGTTTTATTAATGATTTCTATTATATTTTGATATGCTCTTATGATTTATATTACATTATTCATCATCATTATTATGTTTTGTATATCATCAAGAAAAATTCCAAATAAGAAGATCACAATTAAAACAATAGAGACACCACAGATAGGCTCCAAGCTAGGGGAAAACCCCTCCTTGAGTTGAAAAATCTAGTTAAACTTCTTCTTCAATATAATAAAATCAAGTTGAGACATATCCAAGACCTTTTGACCAAGACTTCCCTCCATCAATTCAACCTTCCAAATAGACCAGACATCTTCTGGTTCATTTCTCCATCAATCAACATCAATCAAATTCTCAAGAGGCTCAACCTTCTCTATCATTTTGTACCTTTGAATTCTGCAATCCAAATTTTGGCTTTGTACTATCACTTATCATAGTGATCCATAATTTTCAAGACATTTCAGTAATATGAAATCCACGGTCACAAAGAATAGAAAATATGGTTGCAGAAGTATAATTATTACAGTGATCCAGAATTGCAGAAGTTTGAAGGTGACATTCCTTTTTTGACTAAGAAAAATTCTCATGCACAGGTATATACAAGGCTTCACAACATATAAAGAATCATTCCAAACCATTTCTGCCAAATAGAAAGATCTATGCCCACAAAAGCATAACCCCCATAGGTAACTAGCTCTAAAAGTTAAAGTTAATATAATGAAAAATGTAACAGCCAACCGAGGATCAAATACTCAATGCTTAGGGACTGAACTTCCTAGGTGGACCTATCATGATTTCATAGAGGACCACATAAGTTCTAAAAATTATAGAAAGGGAATATGATCGTAGATAGGTGTCTTGTGTGTGCGGACACATGGGTTCTACTTAGCAAACTTGTATAGTATTCAATCCCTTGCTCATATTCTGTGCCACTTACCCGAAATTATTTCCCCATATGCACTTAATTTGTCATTAACCAGCCTCATAAAGTTAATTTATTGCAACAAGTAATGAAAAAAATGAGGACTCGAGTCCAGGAAAGACCTATCAGATTTGTGACACAATCCACTGCATGATTTTGAAATCTATTAACCATTGAATTCACCACATAATTGATTATAAACACCTTATACTCTCGTGAAGACCAAATCTAGTCACATTGATAATGGTTCCTAAGAATGAGACCCTATGAATAAGATAGATAATACTTAATAGTTCTTACATCTTAAGGGGGTTTGTATTTGTAATGATTTAGGTGATGTCTTTCTTCATTGATTAAAATGCTAATGTTGTTAAATTCACTTGAATACTAAATTCTAGGATCCTGTTGATGGCTCACCCTTTCATTGATTGCCTTACCTTCTGGATTGTGCTAGTCTTTAAAATACATCAATGATACATATATCGTTTCAGCTATTCCAAACAGCTTTATCGAAGAACAAATTGTGTAAGTTTTCTTTTATTTGACACTAAATTTTTTCTAGAACTCCAACACAGTATATGCTATCAAGTTGCATAGCATAGAATATTGTCATCATTAGCCATACTAGGAAGTAAACTTAACTAGGTTGAGTTTGCAGGGGCAGAGTATTTGAAGTTATGTGGTGATTCCATATAACAAGTCTACACTTGTGACAAAAGTAAATACACATGACTGATGACAAATTATCCATGCTATCAAGTTCCATCCATTAAGAGTGAGTCCTTTTAGCTTTTAGATTCTAGAAAGAAGGATGTACACAACCCTGTCCAATATCTTCCCATAATATGTTGCTATAGCAAGAACTGCCATGAATTATTATATAACCGATATTATGAATTATGGGAACTGCTACTAAATCTTGTGTGCAACTTTTGTAATTATAGATTTCATTGTTATAGATGTCTTAGTGCCAACATGTCATACCTTAGGTATGAAGAGAGTTTACCGGGGTGGAGTAGGGTGTCACGAAAGGGTTACAAAAGTGATGCCACGAACCTTGCCTAAAGCTGTGTGTTGGCAATATCTCAATAAATGGTATCATACAATGTGACCTAAAATGTGAAGCTTTGTTCCTTTCTAGGCTAGATATCATGATATAATGGAAGGTACCATATGTATTATGGTTATGAAACCTTGTGGTGCTAGTTATGCTATTTTTATAATTACTACACAAATATTGGAGCCTACTACGGGGAAAAATTACCTTGATGGTTATTAGGAATCTGATGAGAATGACTAGAAACAAAGGAATTTACCTACCTGTAAACACATTAATTCCTATCAGACCATACTTGTTACTTGTTTGCATTCCAAATATGTGCTAAATATTACATCTTACTTGTTTTCATTCCAAATATGCGTTGAATATTACATCAATGTTAATGTTAATAATGACAGTACATATATAAACCTGAAAAGTCCTTGAGAGAGAAAACAACTTCCATTTTAACAGTTACATTAAATAATTCTATTTATATTATGTGGAACAACAATTTAGATTTTAGCAATTTGGATACTATCCAAAAATGAGAAAATTCACACAGTTAGTTGACATCCAAATAAGTCAAAAATGTATACATGAGGTTCAATGCATAAAAAAATGTCATTATATGCTTACTTCAATATAAATTTTGGCAAATTTGTTAGAAATTTATTATCTGCTTCAAGAAAGGTTTGTTGTTGCTATAGCAGTCCATTCCAGCATGGTATCCATTCTCCAAATTCAGGGACAAATGTTTTTTTTTTTCTGTCATTGGTTTCATCTAACAAACAGGCCATCAAGATCAGTTCACTTTCCTTTTCAACTCCATTGTTCTATCTTTGACAAAAATTACTGAAGAGAGAGGCATTTTCCCCTCTCATCTCCTTGAAGAGACCTAGAGCACTAGGCAGACCCTTATTTGCAAAACATGACCTAATAAGGGCATCATAACAGCTCCCATTAAATCTAAAGCCTTGCCTCCTCACCTCCTTCAGAATTTTCAGCTAGTATCCCTAGATTGTAATCCTTGTAAAATGGATTTTAATTTCATTGAAGGTATGACTGTCAGTAACTGGCTGGATGATGGATTTTACTAGGGTTGTGGGCATTTTAAGCTGGAAAATTTGCCGACAATAACGTGATAAATATTGTTTCTCATATTGTTGCATGGTAGAAAAGGAACTATTAGGATATTTCCCCGAAAGGGTGATGTTTCAGCCCTGTACAGAGAATGGAGTTCTTCTTGGAAAGAGGGAGCCTTAGTCCCCAATGCCCATATTCTACTCTGTAATTATTATTTGGTGTTAATTTCCAAATTCAATCAATTTCGAAAAGACTACTTAGATAACCATGTTATTATTCACGATGAGAGGAATATCATAGGTCCATCACATTACTGGATGTGGCTTTGAGACCCTTGTCAAAGCTACAATCATTCAATCACAAAAGGACCAATGGACAATGAAGAATCATGTAAGAAACTTGACACCTATGGTATTTTAAGGAGTTAGGTCTAAATTTTTTCTCGAGCTAATGCTTGAGCCATGAATACCACATATCAATGTTATGGTATTAGTGTTCGAGCTTTAGGTTTAAAATTTTCCACCCTTACTCATAGAGTGCTAATTAACCTACCACATATTGTAGCCTAGTTGAATCAACACTTAGGTCTCTTTGAGTTCTGAATTGATTTGGGGGAGATGAGTATTTTTTCACAATAAGGAGGGAAACCCTCTCTGTATCATTGCGATAATTCTTTCTTAAGCGTTGTGAGAATGTGATCATCATATTATCCCAAAAAGAGGATTTCTGGGTGATAAAAAACTTAAATAAGACCACTTTTCCATGTATGAAAGAAAAACATCCTTTCTGAGAAATATGGGGCTTTCTACTCGTCTTTTCCATTGCAAAAGACGATTCCCCCATGATATAAAACATCCCTTTTCTCTCTCACTAGTGAAGAGGATTCATTTGTGATATGTTACACATAGTGTCAAATTCCCAAGCAATGTATCGCTAGGTCAAGTTCTTTACACATAACTTGGGTGGGCACCTTCAAACCTAGTGAGTTTGGGGGTTCCTTTTAGAGCCAGCATGATCATGAAATGGGCCATGAGTGACCTTAACTTGGCCCCAAAACAATTCTATACAAGGCCCAAAATTCCATACCTAGAAGTAGACCCATCTACACCGATATATTGGCACTTAGAATTTGAGATTTGGGATTTTTCAATCTCAACTATGACTATATGCATAACCAAGGATTATGGTTTTCACCAACACACGACTTCATTGTTGATTTTTCCTTTACATTGCCATATATATAGATTGTCTCTAGATTTATTGCTAAAATCTTGAGGGATCTTAATATTGTCACTTATCCTATCTAGAGCATAATTATCCTATATATTGTGAAGGCTAAATGATCATTGAAATGAAAAAATGGGCATAAACTCATTTTTGTCCCGAGATATATCTGGGTACATTGTAAGATATTCTCAAATGAATCCCTTGAAAAATTTCCATTGAAGAAAATAATTAGAGATTAGAAGATGGGGACTAAGGCTCCCTCTTTTCCATCTCATCCATCATAGGGAGTCATAGCCCTAAAACCTAGGCCTATAATTAATTAAATAATGGGGAACTAATATAGGTTGTGTAAAATCAATCAGTTGACACAGACTTCATACCTGTCCATAGTCCATAGCGATGTTAAGCATGGCAGTATGTATATAACCCTGAAAAGTCCTTGAGAGAGAAAACAACTTCCATTTTAACAGTCACATTCAAGAATTCTACACCCATATCTTGGCACATCTAATTTGAGATCTAAGATTTTACAAACTCAACTGCGACTACATGCATAGCCAAGGATTATGGTTTTCACCAACACATAGCTTCATTGCTGAGTGTGCCTTTACATTGTCACATATATAGATTGTCTCTAGCCTTATTGCTGAAATATGGAAGGATCTTAATATTGTCAGTTATCCTATCTAGAGCATAATTTTCCTAAATATTGTGAAGGTTGAATGGCCATTCAAATGAAGAAATGGACATAAGCTAGTTGTTGTCCTCATATATATCTGGTATCTTGCTACATTGTAAGATATTCGCAAATTAATCTCTTAACAAATTCCCATTGAAAAAATAATTAGAGAGTAGAAGATGGTCATTAGAGACTAGGGCTCCCTCTTTTCCAACTCATCCATCACAGAGTCATAGACCTACAACCTAGGCCTACAATCAATTAAATAAAATGGGCCTAAGATAGGTTAAGTGTAAAATCAATAAATTCACAGAGACCTTGTACGTGTTCATATTCGATGTTAAGTATGACAATAGATATATAGCCCTTAAAAGTCCTTGGGAGAGAAAACAACTTCCATTTTAACAGTCACATTCGAGAATTCTATTTATATTATGTGGAAAAGCAATTCAGATGCTAGCAATTTAGATACTATCCAAACATGATTAAATTCACACAATTAGTTAACATCCAAATAAGTCCAAAATGTAGACATGAGGTTCAATGCACACAAAAATGACATTAGATGCTTATCTCAATATAAATTTTGGCAATTGAGTCAGAAATTTATTCTCTGCTTCAATCAAGGTTTGTTGTTACTTTATCATTCCTTTCCAACATGGTCTTCGTTCTCCAAATTCAGGGACAAATGTTGCTTTTTTTGTTGTCATTGGTTTCATCTAAACAGGGCATAAAAATTGGTTTACTTTCCTTTGCAACTCCATTGGTCTGTCTTTGACAGCAATTAATAAGGAGAGAGACCTTTTCCCCTCTTTCTTTGAAGAGACCTAGAGAACAAGGCAAACCCTTATTTGTAAAACGTGACTCGATAAGGGCATCATAACAACTCCCATCAAAGATGAAGTGTTTCCTCCTAACCTCCTTGAGAATTTTCAACTAGTATTCATAGATTGTAGTTCTTATAAAATGGATCTTAATTTCATTGAAGGTATGACTATCACTAACTCGCTGGATGATGTATTCTACTAGGGTTGTGGGCATTTTAACCATGGAAATTCTGCCAACAACAACGTGCTAAATATTTTTTCTCATATTGTTGCGTGGGAGAAAAGTCCTAAAGGAACTATTAGGATATTTCCCCAAAAGGGTGTTGTTTGAGCCCTGTACAGAGAGTGTAATTCTGCTTAGAATGAAGGTAGTCCTTGAGAAGTTAAATGCAAGTATGAAATGGTAGAAATTGTAAATGACTTGTGGAAGAGGTTGGAGTGAGTGTGGTTCCTCTTGTCAGGATTTATGGTTTCAATTCTATGTACTAGAGGAAGCAGGTGGTTTACTTGGTTCTGAGGAAGGATATTTTTAGATTTTCTCATCAAGTTCCAACAAAGAGACTTATGGGCGAAGTAGCTCCAGATTTAGCACAAAATTTTTGTGGGTTGGACCCTCCTGCAACTCCTGAAGATGAATTCAAGGCAACTTGAGCACTTTTTTTTTTAAATTAGGACTCCAACCTTTATTGTTACAGGGTGTAATTTGGATATGCAATAAAAAAAAATATACCATACTATTTTGAATTCAATGCAGTAGTATTAAATCGAGCTTTCAAAGCTATGTATGACTTTTTTGGAATTTTAATTGCATAATAGGCTGTTAGCATTGGTTACATTGATTGGCTAAGAAAATGTTGGTTGTGCACCAACCTTATCTTCTAGGGTGCAAGTTAAATATGACGACATTGTTGGGTCTCATTTTTTTATCATTACTAACAAGTAATGATAACCATGTCGGATTATCTAACTTGCTGCAAAAAAATTATGGGTACATATGTAGGGATAGATAAGAGGATGCCTATGACAATTTCTCTCTACCTTATCTTTAATTGATGTGAAAAATTCCTTGAAAATATTCATATTGATGGAATGTATGAAAAGTGGAAACATGATAAACCTAAACCATTCAATAGTTGTGACAAGATATTAAAGGCTTGTGATAATTCTATTTTCTTTTTGTTGTATGACTAGATTAAAGAGTTTGTAAATTGTTGTATATTAGTTGCTTGTGTGAGTGATGCTACATGGGTGTGACATCGAGCTAACTCCATTGATTTATTTTTATCAAGTTAAAAATAGGGGCTGCATTGATTTTAGATTTTACAAATATTACACCATTATGTGCTGCAGTTTTTTAAAATCAATGCCTACATATGCAATTTCAAGGACTACCATAACTCTCACATAAATATTTAAAGGGTGCTAGCTCAATGGAAGAGTGCCTACTTTGTAAGCAGGAGGTTAGTGGTTCGATTCCACTGTGTCCTAATATGAATTAATCAATGATATTGTATTTTATTTTTAATTAAATACTTTTAATATTGGTTTATTTCAATGCTGAGATAATTTTTTAGATTTATTATTGTATATTGTCTCTACAAAGACAAAAGTGATATTGTATTATATTTGAATGTAATTTGTTATTGTCTCTAGAGAGAGAATAGTTTGGATCACAGACATTGTCCTTTTAAAGACAATATGTCTTTATTCCCAACTATTGTCTTTAGAGAGACAAAAATGAAACTGTCTTTTGAGAGACAAAAATGAAAATGTCTCTAGAGAGACAAAAAGGCCTGTGTTATATTTGTGTTATATATTTCCTTTGTAGAGACAATATTTTGAGACAATTTAATTTTAAGATAATTTAATTTGAGACACCCACTTAAAGAAAATATTTAAGACAATACAAAAGTTTTCTTTTGTCTCAATTTAGGACAAATTACCCAAAAATTGTCTTAAATATTGTCTTAAAACCCCCCTTTTTGTTGTAGTGATCGCTGAAACGAACGTAAGGGACTCCTAGATTGAGATTCAAGGGACATTATGGGGATATTAGAGAGGGAGTGTTCCCTTGGAAAGGATCATAGAAGTGAAGACTCTACTTAATATTATCCATCAATAACTCTCTCAACATAATAGCACATATAAAATCTTACGTGAGAGATACGAGCCGATTTCCTAATCTGAACATATTGGGTCCCCATACCACATATCCGCAGCACGAAACTTTGTTGTTGTTAAAGATGTTGGTGATGTTATAAAATTCTGAAGTGGTGCAATGACTATGCATGGCCAGGTACCTGCCCATAATAGTCTAAAGTTGTCGCCGTTCTGGGAATACAGGATTGTGGAGTCGATGTCCGCCTTTGGATTCGAATCTGCACTTTCTCTGCAATGGAGGAGCATTCACTTAGGAAATGGAAGCTACATCATAATCATTGTTCCCTTGTCCATCCATAGCTTCGAGAAGCTCCAACAACAGTTTTTTAGGAGCCTGATGTAACAAATTGCAACGTGAGAGCTTCTCGTGAACATCGACCGAAATAGTGGATTGAAATTCCTTAGATTTGGATTGCGCCCATGAATGAAGAGATGATAAGAGGAATAGCATGAGGAGTTGTATAAGCAGGAGACATTGTAAAAAATATATATATATATATAGCACACCAGTGAAGCATTCCATTTGTGGCATGTATCCTCTATTGAGAAATCAGAGAAATCAAAGCAAGTAGATTAGGGTTCAATTTATTTTTCTTTATAATCACTTGTGAATTACGTTAGCTTGTTTTATTTCTTGATTATATTATCTTTCATCAAGAAGTTACCAAAGTGTGTATGCAGAAAGATAACAAAAACACAAGAGACAAAATGTAGGCACTCAGTGAGGGAAAAACCTCCCTCTTAGGGGACAACCCGGTCAAAATTTTATTCCTTCAATATAATTCTTTGTGACTCTCCACCCTAGAAATAGACCAAACATTCCCTCCACACCAAGTCAGCCTTCCAGATATTTGACCTAGGAGTAGCATCAACTTGTCCTCCAACAACTTCGAATAGGCAGTTGTTTCGAGAGCAACAAACACCCAAAGACTTCAATCTCCCAAGAGAGGGCACAAAATGTAGAGACACCACAACCAAAACTTCAATTTTTCCTTCCTCTATCTTTAACTCGCACTCCTTTTAGATTCCTTCTTCCACTTCACACTTTTTCCTAAGCAACTGTGGATATTGATCTCACTTGAGAAGTGGTGCTCTGAATGAATTCAATCCACTTCCTTTTATATGCTCCACGTGAGGTCGAATAGGTCCCATTGAGTTCGACTTGATCCCCTTAGGGGCGACCCAATGTGGAGGTTCTCTAAACCATTTATGACTCAATTTTAAACATAATTACATGATTCAAAATCCCAAGATGGGTTACTATAAATCTGTAATGACCAGAATAAAACCTATAAGTCCATAATGGGGACCTTGACCTAATAATATGACCCAAGAATGCACCTGATGCTTTAATAAGTCATTTAATACTCATATAAATTATTTTCTTTAAATATTTTGATAAGTACAAAAAATATAATTTATGAAGACCGAACCTGGTTACAATCTTCATCATCCTTTAAATTTCGAATCTTCTCTTTGTCAACATATCAAACAAAAAATTTAGCAATGATATCTTGTTGAACATTTCAAAAATGAAGAACGACACCCATGGTAACATTTTGATTTTGCTTTAGGACTCATGAGCCATGTGGTCAAATACGATTGGATAGAGGGAGATGAAGTTGAAAGTCACTTTTCGCTGCAATGAACAATGTTTGCACATAAAATTCCATAGAGAAAAACTCCTTCTATATAATTAGTCCCTCACATAATGGCAAATGCTTTTTCACTCCGCACTTGTTACCTTGTAGTGCCCAAGCTCTTAACTACCAACTACCAATGAATGAGTCCTAATATCTATTGACATCAATGTACCTCTGGGTAAATGAGACAAATGTAGCAATAATTATATTAAACCTTCATTGTGGGTGAGCACATGGTTGTTGAGATGGTTTAAGCATTAACCATTTTTTTTATTATGTTTTTCATTATTTATTTGAGTATAACTTATAAAGTCATGATGTGAGTTGATTTAACTTTAATTCATTGAGAGTTTTGATTTTCTAAGCATGGTAATAAAGACTATGCCATGACAACCTATGAAAGGAATAGGTAAATATTTTACCTTTTCAATAAAATTTAAAATAAATTTTAATGAAAATTATTATAAATATAAATTTTATAAATTTTAATATAAATATATTTTTTTAAACGTGGTAATGAAAACTATGAGATGGTAACCTAATTTTTTTTAAAGAAAGCATGCCAATATTTTATTTTTTTGATAAAAAATTAAATAAACTTTAATTAAAATATTATAAAATATGAATTATATTTTTAAAAAAAGGCAGGTCAATGTTTTACTTTCTTAATAAAACTTTAAATTAAAATAGTATAAAATATAGATTCCATAAATTATAATATAAAATTTATTAGTGTTTTACATTATTAATAATACTTTAAATTAAAAATATTATAAAATATAGATTCCATAAATTGTAATATAAAATTATGTCAGTGTTTTACTTTCTTAATAAAACTTTAAATTAAAAATATGATAAAATATAGATTCCATAAATTGTAATATAAAATTATGTCAGTGTTTTACTTAATAAAACTTTAAATTAAAAATATTATAAAAAGTAAATTCCATAAATTATAATATAATGCCATGTAATGGATCTTCTCAAAATGGCATATGGTATTGTTGATGATTGAGTGGTAATTCACATCATCGTTACAGCATTCGATTATTCCTGTTTAAAAATTAAACAAGTTTACGAACTCTACATAATAACCATAAATATTCCAGAAATGTCATCCTCAGCTTCTTATTTTCTACATCGAATTCACACGATGCCCATGGAAATATCTTTCTGAGAAATACAAATAATTTTACCAAATTTTAGGAACCTGTGATAGTTTGTGAACTTTGAGATTTGACACTGGTCATACTTCTGATCCAACTCCTTCGGTGCACTTTGTCTTAATATAATCGGCCAAACGTTGCACGTTAATCCAAGAGGATCCTCCTTCTCTTGCTGCTTGCCTTATTGTTTCTCTAATTTCATTAGTCTTCCTCCTCATCTCTTCCCCATCTTTGCTTCCCACCAGAAATTTGACAGCTCTTGCAATCTCTTCCCGCTCTATCACTCCATCGTCTCTACATGTCTCTAACCCTAATCCAATCTTCCACTGGCTAACCACAAGCATTCTATTGGTGTATTGATCAACCCCTTGTGGAAAAACCATCACGGGGACCCCCAAAGTCAGGCTTTCCATTGTTGAATTCCAACCCCCGTGTGTGAAGAAACCCCCAACGGACGGATGAGATAAAACTGATAATTGAGTACACCAGGGAACCACCAGGCCTTCATTTTTTGTTTTCTCCAAAAACCCATCTGGTAGAACGTCGCCATCATCATCCGAATTTAACATACCTGGACGGACTACCCACAGGAAATTCTGCCCACTTTCCAGTAAACCCATCGCTATCTCTTGCACTTGAGTTTTGGACATTCGAGTTAGGCTTCCGAAGGAAACGTAAAGAACAGAGGATCTCGCCTTTGAATCCAGCCACTTCGAACAATCTGTTTCTGCCCATAGACTTACTGAAGTGGAATTCATTGACATCTCCTTATTCTTGCATTCGGCTTCAAGGTAAACTGATGGAAGAAACGGACCGAGTGAATAGATGGGAGCTGCTGTTTCTCGAATTGCATCGCTTGCTTCTCTTTCGAGTTCGTAGACTGTATTTCCGATAATCCATTCTGTCTCGTCTAGTAAAGCAATCTGTTGCACAACATTTCTAAAAAATTCGCTGGACGTGTCTCCGTCCTGGATAATTGATGGCAGATCCTCAGGCTTCAATGGAGGAAGACCCGGAATGTAATCAATCATGACTTTGGGATCTGTAAAAATAATGACGTGTTCGTTACATAGCAAAACACCTAAATCTTTTTGTTTTTTTTTCAGTTCAAAAGGGAGGAGAGCAGTGTACCTTCTTTCTTTGGCGGAATGTGACCGTTGGAAATAAATAGGGCAAGATGTTTATGGATGTTATAAACAGTCACAGACTGCGGCCAGAAAGAGACGAAAGGAACCTGAAATTTCTTGGCGAAGAGGGACGTCCAAGGAAGAAAGAAACTGCCGATTATAAGCGAGAACAGGGGCTTGCTAGCTTCTGTATGCAGGTGATTTTGTATCAGATCTTCTGCAGAATCTCTCATTTTGTTCATTACAAATGTGTAATATTCAAGAGGATTGGCGTGTCGATCAAAATCCAGCGGTAGGCCGTCTGAAACCTGTGCGAAGCGAATGTTTGAATTCAGACCATCTGAAATCCCGTCGTGAGAACTGCGGGCTTTCATCATTTTGGAATGATTGGATTCGGTGTTGATGAAGGTGACAAGAATGCCTTTGGAAGAAAGCATCTCTGAGAGTCGTATCAGTGGAGTTATCTGGCCCTGAACTGGGTATGGGATAACCAAAACATGGGGAGCCATAGTTAGGAGCAGATGACAATTTGCTCTTTGATTGTGAAATTAGCACAGGGAAACGCACGCACTCTTCCCTCTCGGACGAAGTCTTAATAGAATGCGTAAAGTAAGAGTAGGTCAAAAATCTCTCACAAAATCCAAAGTGTAGGAATCCCGTCGGGTAATGCTGAACCCAACTTAGTTGTAGGAATCTCGTCGGGTAATGCTGAACCCAACTTAGTTGTAGGAATCTCGTCGGGTAATACTGGGTACTTCTCATTTATGATGTCATTGCATACGCATATGAAGAGCAGAAGAACGATTTGGCACGTCTTTAGTTCACTACATGTATTTGCTCTTCTGAGAAGAGTATGATATTATGCGAGGAGCATAATTGGTACGCAGTGCATCTCCGTGATTGAGCGTTGAATAGTGAATGAAGTTGACGGTTTACTAATGAAAAAAATTGTAAGATGCGAGTACCATGTATAAATTAAAAGTTTAATGAAACATAAATTAATTAAAACTTTTAAGTCAAACTCAAACTCTTCCCACAAGATTCTTTCAGTAAATTTCAATTACAACAATGAAAAACATATAACATGTCACTCTATTCATATTTCTTTCTTACTCGTGTTTTTGTTTTACTCACATTTTTACTTTAAAAAATGTTTTATTATAATATCATGGGATAATACTGTGGGATTCTGATACTATAGGTACTAACAACTTTGACCTTGATTTGCTCTCATGTCTAACAATGTTCTACTTGATACCAAAAAGAACTTTAAGTGAATGTTTTTGACATTGTTTTCTCTTCTTCGACATAACCCTTTCCTAGGATGCTTTTCATCACATTTGTATTGCTCCAAAGTTCTTATTTATCCAGTGGTAGTGTATATTTTCTCCAATTGTAGCAACCCATTACTTAACACTTCATGAATCCAATAATATAGAGCATCAATGTGTTTTTTCATAGAATGATATGTTGAGTATTTTGCTAAATGAATAGCACACTAGCTATCACAATGCAACACATATTTAACTTGCTTTATTTCCAACTCTCCTAAAAATCATTGCATCCACAACATTTATTTGTGGGCTTATGTGGAAGCTATATAATTTTCCTATGTTGTAGAGAGGGTTACTACTTTATGCAATCTAGAAATCCAAGATACTATTGCACTCTGCAAAAATATATAAATAACCAGTGGTACAATTTTTAGTATCCACGTCTCCAACCATATTTGCATCTTTTTAACCTTCAAGAACAACATCATTATTATTGAAACATAAACAATAATTAATAAGACCCTTCACGTACCTCAAAATCCACTTTATTTCTTGTCAATTTTATCTGTTTGAGTTTGCAAGGAACCTACTCACTACTCCCACTAAATGTGCAATATCTCGACAAGCACATCTCTTGCAATATATCAAACTACCAACCAATGAAGCATAAGGGATTTTACGCATTTCCTCCTTATTGTCATCATAAGGGCATAAATCATCACTAAGTTTGAAGTGTGATGCTAGGGGTGTATGAACTAGTTTAGCATCCTTCATATTGAACCTATCTAACACCTTTTCATTATGTTTCTCTTGCGGAATTTACAATTTTTGTTCTTTCTATCATGTACAATCCTCATTCCCTATAATTTTTGTGATGGACCAAGATCACTCATTGCGAATTGAATAATCAAATATTTATTCAACCTATTAATCATGTTCTTACCATGCTTAACAATTAAAATATAATCCACATACAACAATAGTAAAATATACGTTTCTTGGTAATACCTCTTGATATAGTCACAATGATCATCCTCTAGTCTTTTGAAGCCATGCTCCAACATAAATTAATGAATTTTCTTGTTCCATTAACGAGTTGTTTGTTTCATCCCATAAAGGCTCTTCTTCAACCTACATACAAGGTTCTCTTTACCTTTTAGCTTCAATCCTTCTAAATGTTCCATATAAACTTTTACCAATAAGAACTTTTAGGCTCTTTTCACTCATGTGGCCTAAACACTTATGCCATAACTTCATTGAGTTTGCAATATAATCTAGGTTTGATATCTTTGTTGTTTCCCTCATTTTATACAAGGGTTCTATCTTCAATCCTTTAGCCAACACCAATGACCCTTTAGTGATTTTCCAACCACCTCTCCCAAAGGTTGTGGAGCAACCTTTATCTTCAAAACTTCACATAGAGATCAAGCTCGTATGCATATGTGGATCACGCCTAACATGTTTCAGCAAGATACATTGTCCATACTTTGTCTTGATTAAGATATCTCCCCTTCCAGTAATATTACAAAAATGATTATTTCATAAATGTACTCTACCGTGATCAACTTCGTCATATGTAACAAAATTATTTTTGCATGGATTAACATGGTGAGATGCCATAGAGTAATTATATTTAATTCATTCCAGTTCTCTATAACTCAAGCACCCTCCTTCATTTTCGGGTTATACAACTTCTTCATCAAGAAGACTTTAATTGAAGCATTATTTTCTTCATGTAAATCATGGAACTTCTTCTGTAGCCATTTTGTTGTCTTCTCACCAGCTACATCAAAATAGACACTCTTTTCTAGGCACTCTAAATCAATGTTACTACTAGACATATATAAACATGATTCTTTTACTGAAACAATAAATAAGAAATGACTTTTATAATTTATAACAATGGTCTCACCTTCATTTGTTCTGCATGATTTTTTATTTGTGCTGATTGAATTTTGATCCTGTTGCTCCTTGTGTTCCTTCTTCCAAAACCAACAATTATTTTTCTTGTCTCATTCTCTTCCACAACGAAAAAAAAGTCAGCCATCATGTTGTTGATCTCAATCTACCTCTTTATTTTGAATGTCGATATCTATTGTGCTACATTTTCCTTCCATGGTCAACTAAGGTAAGAGCTTATATTCTCTTCCTTTCCATAATTGAGAATTCATTAAAAAGATAATAACATCACCAAACTTCAAGGTAATAATGGGTTTTGAAGTGCTCATGGAAACTATCATATTATCTCAGTTGTCTAGCGTGGAACACATAAGTAAAATAACTTTTATTTCATTGTCTAGAATAATTTTGACAGAGGCTAGTTGACTAGTTATTATATTGAATTCCTTTAAGTACTCTACAACTAAAGCACCCTCCATTTTTAGGTTATATAACTTCTTCATCAAGAAGACTTTATTTGAAGTAATATTCTTTTCACGCAAATCATGCAAATCATGCAACTTCTTTAGTAGCCCTTTTGTTGTCTTCTCACCCTCTACATTAAACTAGACACTATTTTATAGGAACTACTGAGTTGTAGCAATGACCTCTCTTTCCAAATACATCCAAGATTCATCTCATTTTTTAATGTTTCTTTGTCGCGCCTTCAATTGGTGAATATTGATATTTCAAAATCAAAATATCATCCATTCAATGATTTCCACAAGGAAAAATTGGCCACATTCAACTTTTCCATATCGCTTAATATATTACTCTCCATATTTCTTAGCTTACACAACCTCCAACTCTCAACAAAAAAATTAAACTAAAATTTAAATTTTCAACTCAGAGGAAACAATATTTAACTAAAAAATTTAGCTTGGAAATTAGACACAAGATTTATGTGGAAAACCCGTTAGTGGAAGAACCATGGGGAAAGGGTTGAGTGGATTTCTATTACAACAATGAAAAAACATATTACATTTCACTCTCTTCTTATTTCTTTCTCACTTATACTCCCTTTTAACTCACACTCTTATCTAAAAATATTTCATTATTACAAAAATGAAAAAACATATTACATTTCACTCTCTTAGTATTTCTTTCTCACTTATACTACTTTTTTACTCACACTCTTATTTAAAAATATTTCATTACAATACTAGGGGTCAATAACATACAACAATACCATGGGTTGCTAATACCATTAATGCTAACTACATTGACTTTAATTTAATATCACCCCAATAAAACAAGAAATGGCTGGCTTTCTTGCATATTATCGTGTTTCTTCTATATTATATTATATACCAAAAAACAAAGATAAAAATACAATGTTTGTCTATTTAAAAATCAATTAAGTATATTTTTTTGAACAAAAACAACACAACTTTATATATAGCTTGTGTGGGCATAATTGTTAAGAGCATGTGTTTCCTCTTAAAGGCTCACAGGTTCAAAACTAGAGTAGATTTTTATTGGATGGGTTGCTCAAAATAGGCTCAATATTATTTATAGTTTTCAACATTTTCCATGTCAATATAAGGATTGAAACACCAATAAATTTTGGGAGAAAGTGACTATATTGGTGAAATCTATATATATCTTAGACATGATTTGCAAATGTCTTCTATTATTATATGTGGATATCACTTTTAGATGCCCTATGATAAATAATAGAAATACTTGATGGCGGAAGATCATTAACATCCCAATCAAATGTTGTAAAATAGTAGTAACTTTTATTAGTAAAGGATATGAGAATTTTTACGTGCATTGAACATCAAAATGTAAGAAAATGTTAAATTTAGTTATAAAGAGTAAATTTGATTATAAATGTAGTTGGAAGGTGATAATGCAAAAAAATGTCCTTGTGATAAGAGGGTAAACCACCAAATTCAAAAAACCAACAAGTTTGCTTAATTTGATAGCCAATCAAATTAAATATAAGTAAATAAACTATTTTTAAAAATAGTTAATTTAGTTTTCTAAGTTAAACTATAGAAATATTGCAATAGATATACCTAAATAAAATTAAAAATTAATATAACTAAATTTTTATAATTTTAAAATTATATATGAGCTGAAAGTTTATTTAAATTTTTTTAATAATGGAATACTAAAGGTATTTATCTAATATATTACTTTACAAACTTTCTTTCTTTCTATATATATAAAGCTTAATTAATATAGTTTTAATTTTTATCAATTTTATATATAAAAAGGAGTTGTCTTTAGTGAGATTTTTTGGATTTTCATGTGATGAGCTAGAAAATTTTGAGGTGAAATTTTGTATTGTGTTATTGAAGCTAGTTTTTTTTACTGTATATATGGATTGAGCACCCTAACAAATCTCTATTGCACTTAGATTGTAGAGAGATTATCCATCAAATTTGTGATTTCAATAAATTCCTACCTGATTTTAGAGAAATTAAACCAAAAATCCATATGAA
Source organism: Pinus albicaulis (assembly GCA_034641835.2). Classification (NCBI taxonomy): domain Eukaryota; kingdom Viridiplantae; phylum Streptophyta; class Pinopsida; order Pinales; family Pinaceae; genus Pinus; species Pinus albicaulis. The sequence continues at coordinate 114,853,002 of CM076571.1, read as the reverse complement.
AAAACTTCCAAAAAAGATTTCACTAAAAACAACTCTTATAACAAAATCATAAAATCAATCAAAAATATTAATATAACTAAAATTTCATAAATTGATAAATTAAATATCAATATAATCCCCTATAGGAAAAGGGAAATCAAATTTCAATTTGTATATATCAAGGATGTATCTATGGCATTTCTGTTACAGCTAGCGTACGACGAGGAATTAATGAAAAGTTTAAAGAAGGCTGGGTTGATTTTCATGGGCCGAATATTTTATGAATAAATTTGACATCGCAAGTTCGTTACCAATAGCTGACCTCGGACTTCTAATTCACCGCGATCAGGATTGGGCATTTATTAATTTGGCGCGGATCTTATCATAAAGCTGACGTATGCATTTAAATTGTTAATTTTTCGGAATCTGTTGTCTTTTTTAAAATAAAATAAAATTTTTATTTAAATAATCAGTAATAGTTTTATAAACTCAAAAAATATGTAATATAATCTTTTTCAATAGTTTGATAGTTTGGATGTGTGTGAGAAAGTTTATTCGTAGCTAAATTTTTTTTAATGAGATTTAAATCAGTAATTTCATTTAAACTAAATTTTAGATATTTAAATTTGCACTTCTTAAATTAGACATATTTAAATTATTTAACTATATTAATTACATTAAAAAATATTAAAATTAATATTTATCACTTTTCATTTCAATTTAATAATATTTGAAAAATTCAAACCCAATATACTTTTTAAGCAAATAAACTTTATGTTTTTTTAAGTAAATGAACTTCAATTTTTGAAATAAAATCTAATTTAAAAAAAAAAACCTAAAACACCGTAGTTGTTGATAATAGATTTATATTCCATCATAATATTTTCTTTTTGGCTTATTTTTATACTAGTAGCATACAACATACATACAATATTACTCCAATGAACCAAAGATATGAAACTACTTTTATATTATGCAAATATAAGTAGTACAATATTACTCCAATCAATTAAAGATAAGAGACTACTTCTATATTGTGTAAATATAAGTAACATACAATATTACTCCAATCAAGGAAGGATAGGATACTACCTCATGCAAATATAAGTAGCATACAACATAGGGACAATATTACTCCAATCAATGAAGGATAGGAACTACAACTCCAGTGGATATCTTTCATCCTATTAAAATTCTTAGCCTATATAGGATGACCTTCAAAATATTGGAAAATTACAGAAAGCATATTAAAAAAAAATTAGAAGTTTGTATCCTCTATCAACTTACATTATTAATTGCATAACATATATTTCAATGCAATTTGTAATAACAAGTTTAATTTAATAACTAATTAAATTAAATATAAATAAATTAAATTATTTTTAAAAAATAATCAATTTTAATTTTCAAAGATAAATTTTGATAATTAAATTACAGAAATATTTCATTAGATGTTTTGTCAAAACCAAACTAATATGGTTTCACCAGAGGAAAAAATAACAAGTTACATGAAAATCACATAATTATTTATTTTAATAAATTACTTGAAAACCGTTTAAATGAAAGCGATAATGATGGTGATAATTATTTCTATGATTTCTATGGAAAAATGTTTGTACATGAATATATATTATATTAAAAATGTAATTTTTAATATTAAACTTACACTACCCAATTCACACAACATTATTTAAATAACTTACATGAACATCACATAATTATTTCTTTTAATGGATTGTATGAAAATCGGTTAAATGCGAGCGATAATTATGGTAATTTGATGAGTGTATTATATATATATATATATATATATATATATATATATATATATGAAATTTCTAATATTAAGCTCATATTATAAATTTAAATATTAAACCTATAAATCATAACATTATAAACTTTATATATTATATTCTATATTATAAATTTTAATATAAAATCTTATCTTATAAATAAAATGTTATAAACACAATATTATGACTATAATGGTTGGCTAAAATGGTTGACCATAATGGTTGAGCATATTTAACGAGATTTCACCATGGATTAAAATGGTTCATAGTGGTTGACTAATGTGGTTGACAATGTTTCATTATTGATATTAAACTGTCATTATGTTTGATAGATTCTCAAGAGTGTTATCATTCAATAAATTACAATGTAATGTAGCATTCTAGCCATGGTAGATCATGGTAATAAATGGGATGCCTATCATGGTTGATCATAATTTATCATTGTAGTCCATGGTTGACCATGGTTGGTCATGGTTGACCATAGTTGACCTTGGTTGAACATGTTTGACCATTCTAATCATATTAATCTTGGTGGACCTTGAATGACCATGGTCAACCTGGTCGATCATAGTTGACCCTGGTAGACCACGGTTTATCATGGTTGACAATGGTAGACCATGGTTTATCATGGTTGACCATAGTAGACCATGGTTTATCATGGTTGACTATAATGGATAAGGGTTGATTTTGGCTTGTAGAAATTATACAAACATATGTATATGAATGGATTCAATCCGATCAAGAATTGTACTAAAGGTAAATATTGAATCCTTCTATGAATCAATTGCGGAAATTAAACACAGTCGCCAATCACATTAAGAAAAGAAAGAATCAAATCAAACCAAAACACAAATAATTTCCCAAGGAAGGTTGGCTGCTCAAAACCCCTGTATCTTCTATTGTATATTCACCATGGAATCATGAAACAATTACAATGCACTCTTCTCACAAGAGTCTCCTGTACTCTCAAAACTGTCTCACACTGTCCCAGACAAAATAGACCAACACTTAGCCAATTCTCAGCCTCTAAACAACCTTCCTTTCTTGCGCAATTCCCGATGAATGCAATCCCTATTCTTTAGGAATTTTGGCCTTCCAAAATTGTGCAAGGATCATGGGAAATCCAATGGATGTCTAGTTTCATGCGAGAAGCCTACTAATCACACAACTGATAGTTAACATCCCTTTAACCTTTGTCTCAACTAGGTCTCCACTGGAACTAACATGAATGCAACTATTAATAGTAAATCATCAGTTTCATGGGAGATCATTGATTGGGAATGAAATAATATTTAATTCACTTAATCTCTCACTAGCGCAACAAACAGTTAAAACTAGTTCAATTGACTCTAACTCACCTAACTGAATTAACTGATTACTCATGCATTAAACTAATGCAACAACTGCAATTCAAACTCCATAACTAATACAATTAATCTTCATGCCTCACCAACCACCCTTAACTCGAAATACATGAGCTAACTGAGTTTATCACACTAATGAAAAAATTACAATTTATTGTCCAATTTAATTAAGGGAAAAATAAATTAGAGAGTGCAAAAATTTAAGTAATTAAGTTGGCCTTCATACTAATGTATCGCTAGTACCTATTGGTCCTACACTAGTGTGTGTGCTCAATTGATTGTTGGACTTCAACACTCCCTCTCAACAAGAAAGGGACTATCTTCCACCCTGATCTCGCCTCTATGGTATTCAAATTTGCTCTTGGTGAGCGTCTTTGTTAGAATATTTTCATCCCGATCATACGTGGGAATGTACTGAAGTAACATAATGCACCTCTAAACATAATCTCTGAGATGGTGATACCAGATGTCTACGTGCTTGGACCTATCATGGAATACCAGATTAACCGACTTTAATGCAATTCTAGTTATCACAACGTATCACATTCGGATCCATCTGAGAATCAAACAAAACAACCAAGATCTTTCTCATCCATATGGCCTCACATGCAGCTTGAGTTGCTGCCATGTACTCTGCCTCAGCTAAACTGAGCGCCACATATCACTGCTTCCTGTTGTACCAAGAAACTGTTGTCGATCTTATTGTGAAGATCCCTTCGGATGTGCTCTTTATGTTTGATTTTCTGCCCAATATGTATCCGTGAAGCCTTGAAGCTTCACTTCCTCTTTATGTCTGTACCATAATCCGTACTGTGTTTTTCCCCTAAGATATCCCAAGATAGGCCTCCTCACCTTCCAAAAGAGCTTGGTCGGCTTAACCATAGCTTGACTCAGCTGGTTAACTGCATATAAAATGTCTAGTCGGGTGTTCACCAAGTACATAAGTGAACCTATTAGCTTATTGTAGAAATTAGCATCCACTGCTTCTCCTGAAATAAAATCCTCTTTCCTCCAATTTCCTAGAAGAGGAGTATCCATGGGTTTGCAACTCTCCATGTGAAAATTACCCATAATATCTTTGGCATACATGCATTGAGAAACAAAAATTTCACCATCCCACTACCATATTTTAAAACCAAGGAAATAGTGAAGGATTCCCATCTCCTTCATTTCGAACTCCCTTGCAAGATCACCCTTGCAAGAAGTTATCAGCTGCTCATAAACTGTCAAAATTAGATCATAAACATAAAGTACTATAATCAAGAGCTTACTATCAACCACAATCTGGTATAGGTTTTCATCCACTTCACTTTTGATGAATCCCAACCCGATGAAATAGTTTTCAATTCGAGTCTACCAAGCACGAGGTGCTTGCTTCAACCCATACAGTGCTCTCTTGAGTCGGCACACATGCAAGTCACTGTCAAAGATCTAGAAACCTTATGGCTACTCCATGTTTTCTTCCTCCTCAATAAATCCATTGAGAAACAAATTTTTCACATCCATCTGATGAATGTGCCACCCCCTCTGTGTTGAGAGTCCAAGGATAGATCTAATGAAAAAGTACCTCGTGACTAGTGCACAAGTATCCTCATAATCAATCCCCTCAACTTGTGAGAATTGTCAGGCCAAAAATCTAGCCTTTTACTTCTCCACACCCCCATATTCTTCTTGCTCCACCTTATAGATCCATATAGATCAAACCACTAATTTTCCGACTGGTCTTGGGACAAATTCCCATGCACTGTTCTTGATGATGGATTCATACTGCTCTACCATAGCGTCAACCCAAATTGGTTGCTGCACTGATTTCTCAAAGGAAGATGGTTCTATCACAATACACTTGCTCATAAGAGCCATGTATCCATTAAAATTGTATAGAGACTGCCTTTGTCTGCGCAGTGAAATAGGGGCTCCTAGATTCTCTTCCCAATCAAGTCTCAATCTATTATCTTCCATGGTGTGCCTTCTACCATTTCTAGTGGATCACTTTGCATGATTTTTTTCTGCCACTCCATGATCCTCCACATGTTGCTTCTCCACATCTTGAGATTTATTCTTTGACACCAAGAGTTCCTCCTCTGCATGCAAATCTAGCTCCCTCTCAAGGGACAATCATATAGATTTCTCCTCATCGAATTTTATATCCCATCTCACAACAGCCATTCTGTTGTTTGGAAAATACATCTAAGAGTTGTGGGGAGTATTAGTGTACCCCACAAATATCCCAATCTCAGCTGTTGGTTCAAGCTTCTTACTGGTGTCTTTTGTCACATCCACATAAACAGATGAGCCAAAAATATTAAAATGTCATACATCGGGTTTCTTACCAGTAAAATCCTCCTCTGGTGTACTCATGCCAAGTATCTGATGAGGACAAAGGTTTTGCAAAAATATCGTTGTGTTGCATTCCTCTATCCACAGATGAAATGGTAGGCCTTGATCATGCAACATCACTTGTGCTGCACCCACAATTGTTCTGTTCTTTCTTTCTACGACCCCATTTTGTTGTGGGTTATGATGCGCAATAAACTCTCTCTGAATTCCTTCTTTTCTGCAAACGTTATTGAATTCATTGTAGTTGTACTCACCACCATTGTCTATCCTAAGAGCTTTCACATACTTCCCCGTGTCTTTCTCCACTAGTGCTTTAAACTCAAGAAATTTTGAGAACGCCCGATCTTTCTTCTACATGAAGTATATCTACCACTTTCTAGAAAAGTAATTAACAAATATCACATAGTAATTATGCTTTTCTATCGAAGTAGTAGTGAATGGTCCACACATATCTGAGTGAACTCTCTCAAGGATTTCCGAGGCTTGGTTCTCCTTCTTGTGAAAAGTGGTCTTTTCATATTTCCCCATAGTATATCCCTTGACTATGTCTAACTATGCGAGAGTACCCTTGGGAAGACCCGTAGAAATTTGTTTCATGAACTTCAAGGCTCCGTGGTGTAGATGGCCCAATCGCCTATGCCATAAATCACCCTCATCTCGATTTCCTACTTTTTCTGCCATACCCATCAATGCTGCGCAACCATGTACATCAATTTTATAGAGATTCTTCATAGGAGTCCCAATATTCTTGGCTTTTCCTATTTTTTTTTGTCACAGGAAAGCTTTTCCTTCACTGAAAACAACATCATAGCCTCTATCCTCCAATATTGTGACTTATACCAAATTTTTCTTCGAGCCTGGTACATGCATTACATACTTTAATTGAATGGCTTTACCTAACTATCTCTGGAAGGTAACTGTCCCAATCCTAGTAGTACTATACTGCCCATCATCACCCATTTCGATATGCATCTAGAGATCCTTCTCCTCCAAGCTACTAAGAATTTCTTTGTCTCCTGCCATATGAAAGGATGCATCACTATACAAGTACCACATCAATCACATTACTCTTGACACCATGCATGCAATGAGCGAGAAGCCAAGCTCAAATTGTGAGGCCAAAGCCTCACCAGGTGCATATCCTGAAGCCTTCTTCTTCTAGTTATTCTGCTTCTTTTTTGGACAATTATTGGCATAATTCCCATGCTCGTGATAGTGAAAACACTTCACTCTGGACATTTCATGCTTCTTTCCATCTTTGTTAGGCTTAGATTTGGAGTGAAATTTCTTTCCTTTCCCCTTATTTTCCTTGGCATCCAAAGCACAATCTGTTATATCATCATTCTTAGATGTAGATCCATCCCTCGTATTCCACCTAAATTCTTATTACACCAAATCTGACCAAAGTCGTTCCCAATCTGGCATATTTTCCCTTCCATTGACAAAGTCCTGATAACTATTCCAACACTTGGGAAGTCCTAGAAGAGCTAGGCTGGCCAAGTCATCATCCGCAACAGTAATTCTAACACTCCCAAGCACATCCCAACATTGGACAAAGTTTTTAAAATATTTCAGAATGGTGCCGCCTTTCTCCATTTTAATTTTCCTGAGCTTGTCCTTCAGTGCCAATTTTCTATGATCATTTTTGCTCTGAAACATATATGTCAAATATTTCCACATTCCATATGGTGTCACTTTTCCATAGATACTTGAGAAAATGTGGTCTCATACTACCTCCAGTAATATCCTCCTCAACTTTGCAACCTTCTTTTTCCAAGCATCAATATTTGCAGCATCTGCTACAATAGGTTTGAGAACATCATTATCAACGAATTATTTTAACTCATTGTCCTCTGGTATTGCCTCCATCTTGTCTTTCTACGCAACATAGTTAGAGTTTCCCTCGAGTGTATACTCAAATTTCAAGCCATTGAAAGCCATTTCGATCCTGATTCGCGTATCGCACCAAGAATACTTTTGCAAATTCAAATTCTATTTAGTCACAAGCTCAGCTTCTCCTCCACTATAGTGATTTCCTGTGCTCCAATACCATGTAGAAATAATACAAACATATGTATATCAATGGATTTAATCTGCTCACACAATGTACTAAATATAGATATTGAATCCTTCTGCAAACCAATTGAGGAAATTAAACACAATTGCCAATCATATTAAGAAAAGAAAGAATCAAATCAAACCACAACGCAGATAATTTTCTGAGGAAAGCTTGCTTCTCAAAACCCCTCTATCTTCTATTGTATATTCACCATGGAATCATGAAAAAATTACAAAGCACTCTTCTCACAAGATTCTCTTTCACTCTCACAATTGTCTCACACTGTCCCTAGACAAAATCAACCAACACTTAGACAATTCTTTGCCTCTAAACAACCTTCCTTGCTTGCACAATTCTTGATGAAGGAAATCCCTATTATTTAGGAATTTTGGCCTTCCAAAATTGCACAAGTATCATGGGAAATCCAATGGATTTATGGTTTCATGCAGGCAACCTACTAATCAGAAGACTGATAGTTAACATGCCTTTAACCTTTGTCTCAACTAGGTCTCCACTGGAACTGAAATCCATGTAACTATTAATATTAAATCATCAGTTGCATGGCATATCATGGATTGTGAATTAAATAATTTTTAATTAACTTGATCTCTCACTAGTGCAACAAAAAATTACAACTAGTTTAGTTAACTCTAACTCACCTAACTAAGTTAATTGATTACTAGTGCATTAAAATATTGCACCAATTGCAATTGGAACTCCATAACTAATAGAATTACTCGGAATGCCTCACCAACCACTCTCAACTCAAAATACATGAGCTAACTGATTTGATCACACTCATTTAACTATTACAAGTGATCATGACATAAGATTACAATTTATTGTCTGATTTAATTAAGGGAAAATCAAATTAGACACTGCACCAATTTAACTAATTAAATTGGCCTTCACACTAATGTATCACTAGGACATGTTGGTCCCACACTAGTGTGTGTGTTGCAATTTCTTATTGGACTTCAACATGGCTTATCTTTGTTGACCTTGTTTGACCATTCTAACCATGTTTTACCTTTGTTGACCATGGTTGGCCTTAGTTGATCATGGTTTACCATTGTTGGTCATGGTCGAGCATTGGTGACCATGGTTGATCATGGTTGACCATGGTTGACCTTAGTTGACCACATTTGAGCATTTTAACCATAAATATCTTGATTGAAAAACATATTTGATCGATGTTAACCATGGTTTACCATGAATATTATTATTAAATTAATAATATATTTATGTTTTAATTCTACAGGGTTGATCATTCTAACCATATTATTAAAAATTATGTTATAAACCCTAATATTAAACCCTATATTTTAAACCAAATGCTATAAACCATATATTATGACCATAATGGTTGGCCAATATTTTTTACCATAATAGTTTACAATGGTTGATCATATTCAACCGGGTTTCCCCAAGGTTCAAATGGTTGTTAAAGGTTGACCATGGTTGATAGTGATTCATTAATGTAGTTTACTATGTTTGATTGATGTTGAAGATTGTTGTCATTGAATAAATTACAATGTAACATAACATTCTAAGCATGGTTGATCAATATAATAGTTAATATTATAATCCCTTACATTAAACAATAATATTATAATACATATATATTAAACACCCTATATTAGAGACCCAATATTAAATCCCAAATGTTATAAACCCAAACATTGTAAACCTTAGCACAACCACATTAGTAAATGTTCTTAAATAATTTATAATGTCGCATTGCGACGTTGGAGAAATTGCAATGTATAGTAACATTGCCACAATAGTTGTCACATTACGACGTTAGATGGATTTGTGTACCATTTCAGCACCATAACATATTTCATTATTATTATTAATCAATAATTATCATATGTGATTAAGTTTGAATGAAATTTAAGAGTGTTGATTGTCAAAGACAGTCAAACATAGTCAACCACATCAATAAGTATGCTTGACTAATTTTGTAATGTTGCATTGTGTAGGTGAGCAATTTTGACCATTATCAACTATTAATATTATATTATAAACCATAAATATTAAATCCTAATATTGTAAACCATTATTTTATACCATAATATTACAAATCATATATATTTAACCCTATATATTAAACACTATTTTATAAACCCAAAAACGTAAACCCATTTATTAAACCTAAATATCATAAACTCGAATATTAAACCCTATATTATAAACCAAATGTTAGAAAACCAATATTATAACCATAATGGTTGACAAATATTGTTGACCATAGTTGAGCATATTCAACGAGGTTTCACCATGGTTCAAAATGGATGATAAAGGTTGACTTTGGTTGATAATAGTTGACTAATATGGTTGTCTATGATCCATTATTGATTTGAATATGGTAAAAATAGTTAATTCTATGCTAGATCCCTCATCAATATCAAAAATGTGTTTACGATCAGCTCAATTTAACCATTTGTGGAGGGGTTTATGTGTGTAGTTTCATGTGTCTTTGATGATCAAATTATGATTTAATTAATAATTAAAAAATAATATACAACATATTAAATGAATAAATATAACTCACAACAATCACATAACACGATGGATGGTAATGGAGTTCACCCCTCTTGGGCTACATCTCCATGGATCCTCTTTAACTAGCTAGGCCATCTTGGGATTAAGAGTAAAATGTTAGATTAATTGAACTAATATTTCTCCAATGGATTTTCTGACTGCACCATTGGCTTTAGAACACTCAAGTACCCCAAAATTTACTATTCAACTTTTGAATTTGGTTTCCAGCTAATCTAGGAGTGACCACCAATCCTAGTGACCATGGGCTTGTTTAATCACCAAAGTGGAAAAATGACCTTTAGATGTGATCCAATGCCTCTAAAAACTATACAAATGTGTTCATAACATTGAATACATCTAAAAATGAATGTTCATTCACTCCATTTAGCCTCCAACTGATCTGGGCATGGCCTTCCCTCCTGGTGGCCCTAGGCTTCAAAATTATTCAAGCTGACAAAAACCTCTGTAGAATTGCTCATCTTCCTCTACAAGATGTTCCAATGGATTCAAATCATGCCAATATTCTATGAATGGCTATTTTTGAATCCAAATTGGTCAAATTTTTCTCAAGATAGGCTTCATTAAAGTTTCCCCTAGATTCTACCTCTAAATGTGAACAACTTCGAGATAGCTCTGAAAAATCTGGAAGTGGCGCTAAATTTGGCGAATCTACCGAAACTTCCACCAAATTAACTACAGGATTAATTAATCCTTAACTGTGCTTTATAATTTTTAACTGTGCATTAATTCATGCTTATCTTGGGTGTTGGTGTGTGGTCACTTGAGAAAGGTCATGTGGAGGAGGGCTAGCCCCCTCCACTCTGCCATCCAAGGTCTGCTGCCCTTTAAATACAAATTTGTGCACAATATTTTCAATGAATGGAACTGTGGCCCATTGGTAGAAGGGAAGAGTGTAGTGGGGGATGTCTTTGGGTCGAACCTCGACCTCGCCTCTCATACATGTTTTTGGGACCACATTTAAATGTCATAAAATATGAAATAAAACCTTTACCATAATATTTAATAAACAATTCAATAATGTTTGGACTTTGCAATCCCTCCACCATATAATAAATTTAAGCCATAGTTTAATGAATGCCCACCATGTTACCTCTCCATCAAACCTTTGAATAATGAAACCTTTCAAATGGCTTTTAATTGAAATGTCAACACATATGATCTCCACCATATGGAATAAACATGCCAACGTTTAATCAAACCATGACATTTTAGACTTTATGAATTAAAAATAAACCATAGGTTTTGATTATTATGTTATATGTGGAATTTAAAATGTAATTTTTGGAATTTAATAATTAATATATATATATATATATATATATATATATAACATTACTAATGAAAAAAAAAGTTCCATCACATAAATAATTCATGAACCCAAATTCAACCTTGGAGGACATTGGGCAATTTTTACGTTCACAAAACAAACTGGTGAATCTAATTGTGACACTTTTCACACTCCCATTGGAAAAAAATTGAAGAGGTTTTTTTGCATGCTGACCGAACTGCCATGTCATCAGTTTTACCTATTCTGCAATATTTTTTTATAATTTTCTTGCTGTTAACGACGATCAATAGACCATAACTTCCTCATCCGAACTTGGTTTTCAATGAAACAAGTTGCATTGGATTCCTCGCGATGTGTCAGTCATTTTCATTCTATATTAGTGCAATTCCGAACAGTTCCTTTTTTTGAGCTAATTTTTTCCCCTGATCCAGATTCAAATTACACCTTCCCAATGACATGCTTTTAGACCCAAAAAAGTTGGTTATCTCATAAGAGTTGAATACTATTTTGTTTCCTAATTTCTATCATCTTGATTCTACTTGGAAAATTCACCATGACAACCACTTGGTCACTGACATGCCTTGCCTTGCAAATGGCTTGGCTCTTCAACTAGTTGTTCTCCTTTTTCTGCTGACCCAATCCAACACTTTTTGGATTCTTGCTGATATAAAAATTTTTGGTGTACCCAATCAGTTCCTTGGTGCTTAGAAAACTAATTGATTTCCTTCCCACTGAGAATGTTTTTCCTCCTTTGCACAATGAGTGAACTACAAAAATGAGTTCCAACATTAGTAAAAATAAGAAAAGAAATGACCATTGTTTTACCTCTACGGTTCCAAATTCCACATCTGGAAGAATCCATTCTCCATCAACTGTCTTCTTGGTTTCAACCCATAAAATGGTCTACAATGTTTGCAAACTTTCTTGACATCTTGTCACAAACATAATATATTCAGATTCAACCATCAATCTGAAAAACACATCATGCAATAAAAAACTTGACGACATATCCTCTTTCTCCTTCAAAGAAACAAATTTCACATCATGTGAACATTTCCATGTACTCTTACAGCTTGGTTTCAAAATTCATCGACCAAACACAAGTCGACAAAAACATGCCTCTTCGAACAATTGACTCTCATGTCAAGCATAAGCATGTATACCAATTTGACTATTATTTTCCCAAAACAAAATGAATTTCACATCTCATGAAACACTTCGTCAACATTTCCTTTTCATATTTGGAGACAAAATTAACTCTTCCAAGTCACTATGACATGCATGCAACACACAATCGATCAACACAAGTTGACACTTATGCATGTTCAAATGATCAACACTCTCAAGTTGACAACATACATGCTAAACAAAGAAATCGACCAACACAAGTCAATTACTCATGTGTTTTCAAGCACAATGAAATCATCAAAATTCCACTATTCATACACATAAAATCTCATGCATATATAAAATTCTTCAACTCTCTCACAATTACAATCATAAGTACAAGAACCCCATTCATACGCACATGTACTTAAAGCTAAAATGAACACTTTTTGCTGCAATAAAGTGAGTCAACATACTCCACTTTCAAACACCTTCTTGGCGTAAAAATGCAACATGCATTCCATTGGCAAAGAAATGCATCAACATCAAAAGACATGGAAATCCTTAAATGGATAAGAAATCTAACCATATCTTACGAAACCATTTCAATGGTGCTTCTTCTAGCTGCACATCATCATCATGTCAATCATCTTGACCCACATCAATTATGGAATATTTTTCCCATTCTTTTGATTCTCTTTCTCCACCTTATTCAAATTTCATGGATGACTTGCTCGATACCAAGTCCAACACTTCTCTACAAGATGATCTATCTTATGGAAATGAGTGCCAAAAAAATTCCTCTTCTTTTCAGCATGGGTGCTTTGTCTTTGCCTTGCTTCCTCCTTTGATTTAGAAGTTTCATGTGCATGGCTATATTCTTCCAACACCTTGAAACATTATGGTTATCCAAACCACAAAAGGAACATGTAAATTTTATCAAAATCTTATGTGAGAATTTCCCATGTTTATCATAATCAAAATAAACTTGATTGCAAGTAGATTTATACCTTGAGCATTCACCTTTTTCGCCTTCTTGAGGAGGCGAATTTGATGAAGTAGTAGCTCTCTTCGGAATACCAACAATGCATTAAATGACTATAGAGCTTTAAACATCCTCTTGTTTTCCATTCTCATTAGTTTCATGCTTATAAGCACCTTCTTTCAAAGTGGGTGTAAAACTTTTGCATTCCTCATGAACACAATCTTCACAAGCTTCAGGTAATAAAAATGAAATAAAAGTCCTTCTTGGAACACCTTCATGTCCCTCCTTGGCTTTAGATATTTCTCCATCATGTTGTCAATAACCAAGACCCAAATACTTAGGATTTTCCTCAACAACAATTGGCTCAACTATTCCCTGTGCATGTTTGCCTAACCCTTTACCTTCATAGCCCATATTCATCAATAATTTGGACCATATTCCTCTAGTGTATATTTCAAAAGCACCTACACATTCATTTTGAGAGGAAATTGAAGATAAACTTGAATTTCATACCTATTTATCTTGTACATACATGGCTAAGGCTTCCTTGGCATCGTGGAGTTGAGTATCCATCTCATGCATCCTTTCAAGATTTTGATTTCCAATATGGAGCCGAGTCTCCATCTTATACAACTTTTCAAGAAGCTCTTTCTTCTCCTCCTTCATGGAAATCAACTACTCTTGAAGTTTAATGCTCTCCCTCCTATCTTCATACTTCTCTTGCATCCTATCAATCATGATTTAGAGTTTCTACAACAGCTATTTATCAAAGAGTTTTGCTAAGGAATATTGACTAAAAGCATCACTTAATGAACCTTCCATCACACCTATAATGCATACAAAGCTTCATTGCTGTGATTTGAGATCTCATATCTCGTTTTCGACCTTCTCCTTCATACAAAAACTTACAAGTTCCCTATGTGCAAGTTCACAAAACCAATATCTATATAAGAATTAGCTATCCTTGGCTAACATGAGCTAAAATTTTTCTTTGATACAAAATTGATCTGAATATGGGAAAAATAGTTAATGCTATGCTAGCTCCCTCATCAGTATTAAAAATGTGTTTAAGGATAAGATCGATTTAACCATTTCTGAAGGGGTTTATGTGTGTAGTTTCACATGTATTTGATGATTAAATTATGAATTAATTAACAATTAAAAACTCATATACAACATATGAAATCCAAAAATAGAACTCACAACAATCACATAACACAATGGATGATAATTGAGTTCACCCCTCCTCGGCTACATCTCCATGGACCTCCTTTAACTAGCTAGGCCTTCTTTGGATTAAGAGTAAAATGACTGATTACAAGCACTAGTATTTCTCCAATGGATCTATTGACTGCACCATTGGCTTCATAACACTCAAATACCCCATAAATTACTATTCAACCTCTGAAGTTGGTTTCTAGTTGATCTGAGCTTGACCTCCAATCCCGGTGACCATGGGCTTGTTTAATCTCAAAAGTGGCAAAATCACCTTTAGATGTGCTCCAATGCCTCTACAAAATGTACCACTATGTTTATAACATCAACTACATCTACAAATTATTATTCACGTTTTTAGGCCCACATTTAAATGCCGTAACATATCCCATAGAAACTTTCCCACAAGGTTTAAACACCATTCAATAATGTTTGGACTTTGCAATTGCTCCACCATATAATAAACTTGAACCATAGTTAATGAATGGCCACCATCTTAACACTTCGTCCAACCTTTGAATAATTAAACCTTTGAAATGGCTTTGAATTGAAATGTCAACGGATATGATCTCCACAATATGGAATAAATATGCCAATGTTTAATCAAACCTTGACATTTGGGACTTTAGGATTTGAAAATAAACCATAGGCTTTGATTATTACTTTATATGTGCAATTTAAAATGTCACGTTTGGAATTTAATAATTAATATTATATATATATCTATATATATATATATATATATATATATATATATATATATATATATATATATATATATATATATATATATATCCAACATTACTAATTAAAAAAAAAAAAATCCATCACATAAATAATTAATGAACTCAAATTTAACTATTGATGAGGTAAATCCCCTCTGCGGACAGAGGCGATCCCTACTAGCCCAGCACGGGTCTAGAAAAAATCATCAAATGCTACAGCGCAAGTTCCTAATTGCGAATAAACAGACCAACGATGGAGGCCTACCTGGAGTCTAGTGCTATGATTCGTAGAAGAGATAGCGTTCCCGTTCCTTAGCCTCGGCAGATCACGATCCCCAAGATCTCCATGAATGGACACCTGCACATGTAAGAAACAATACGAATACAAGCATAAAATCCATAATACGCAACTATATATCAGTCAGAAAGGATATAACTCATCATTATCATAAGTGAAAAACAGAGTGGAACCATAACAAGTAGTCATTCATTAATAAGTAATCGAAAGAGAGTACAACCAATGTTCTGATGCTGAGGTCTCCTTCGGAGGGGTCTCCAGTCGTACGCGTCTCGCAAAGCCTTCCAGGGATGGGACAAGCCTCTCTTAGAGTCTCTCGACGATAGTCTCCTTGCTTGAGTTGGCCTGAAGGGAAGAATGAGGGCTCTTGCAGCATTAAGGCTCTTGGGAATTTGAGAACTTGGAGATTCAAGGCTTAGGCACTTCAATACTAGCTTGCAATGGCAATGGGAAAGCTTTTATAGAAGGAGGAAGGGGAGTTCGGATCCCTATAATTGTGGGATTGGCCCTATCATCAAGGAAGATTCTATGAGAGGTGGCAAACCACTTCCTCTCTATGGAAATCCGTAGCCAAACCTCCCAACTCAAGATAGAAATCAGTCCAGGAATTTGTTAGGATGAAACTTTCACCTTCTTATTTTAAAAAACACTCCTTAAATTGGCTGGCGCGACTGCGACTCTGGGACAGAGCGCCAGCTGGCGTGGCCTCTTTGTAGGATTTTGCCAGGTGGCGCGAGTGATGAACTGTCTACCCGCACCAATGCAAAAAGGGATGTTTATGGTTTTTTGCAAGGAGATGTCTTTAGGGAAATTGAAGCTCATGTTTAGAGGAATGCAATGATAATGGTTTCAAGGCATGACATTGCTCACAGGTCACAGAATGGGCCCTCCAATGTGTGGGACGGGGAATGGTAGGGATGGTGACAAATTACTGTGTAACAGATGCCCCCTAAAGCATGAGGCCCGAGAGAGAGAGAGGGGTGAAATTATTTACGAGAACATGTCCAACTGAAGCTCCGTCGTCGGAAAACCTGCGTGGAGAAATACAACTGATATCTCAAGTACATGATGTATATGCGGTATGGGCGCAGCCATCCGAAACAGAGTATACTATAATCCAGATCCAGGGTATGGACGCAGCCATCCAGTGAGGATCAATAAATAGACTCAGGTATGGTCGCAGCCATCCAGTGAATAAGTCATGTAAATAATCATAATAATCCACAATATCGCAGCCTGGATTACAACAGACACAATCCAGGGTCTTGCGCTCCATCTCGACCCAAACAAAGTACAAGTTCAAGCATGCGAATATGTGAGCTGAAGTCGAACATGCAAGAACATCGCCTGATTACCAGCCAATGATGAGAGTTGTTAACAGACGTGAGAGGAACCACCAATAATGACAATGGCCCTCAAGGTACTATAGGTACAATCTACGGCGTGTGAATCAATGAGCTGGTGTCGAACACCCGTAGAATCACTCGATCGGAGGCCAATGATGAGAACCTCACGTCGAATGTGATGAACCTGCCATTGAGGCATGCAGGCTCCAAGGTACCATAAAGGAGTCTCTAGATCAGCTTCCTGGATAATGAGCTGAAGTCGACAGGAAGTGACCTTGATCGAAGGTGGGCCATAATGTTTCCCACATCATCGACATGAGACAGAGGAACATGATGTTTTATTGTGAATCAAGATCATATGAGAATCACAGGAAGGTTGGTATTTGCAGAGGTCAACTTCTCTTGAACACATAACGACACAAATAGTGGTTTTGGCAGTATTTGACATCAACAGATCAGAGGTCATGGTGACATGGAAATGAGTAGACGAGAGGTCAAAAAGGATTATCCAAACCCACGGAGGCAAAGTGAAAAACGATATGAGATGTCCCCAACCCGACACGAATGCAGACAAGTGCCATGTTCAAGAGCGACATACTGCCGACACGACAATGATGATGGTTCCATTTTTCCCCCACCATTTCTGGCGAGTACCCCAATTATTTTTTATAACAAGCTTCAAGGGGATAGCATATGCTTGTAATATAATTCCGCCCTTCGGGCGAATCCATCCTAGTACATTTAACGAGCCCTAGCAAGGAGGAACTCGGAGAACGTCATTTTGACTGAGTCCGATGTCATCAGGGTTTAACGAGTCTGACAAAGGAAGAACTTGACGTCTTTTCATGTTTAGAGAGTTTGAAAAGATGACAGAAAAGTAAACTCCAGAGGTCCCTTTTCATAAATAGTTCCTCAGATCCGAAAAGGTAGAAAACAATATCTGAGAAAACCTCCTAGTCGCGATAGGCTAGGGTATTCCTTTTTCGTAAATAATCCATCCCAGCCTGAAAAAGGGGTAAACGTATACTGGGTAGATGTCGATTCGTGTCCACTTTAACGAGATTGAAACGACAAGGGCCTCGGCAATCTTTTCATGTTTAGAGAGTCAGAAAAGAGCTGAAAGATGACTCCAAAGTGACTTTTTCGTGTTTTTACCGAGTCCGAAAAAGTATAAAATACAACTCGTTTCACCGTTTACGTTGCATAAAAACCTGTTGCTGCACAGAAAGGCAAGTGTAAAATCCATTTTCGACAAAAAATACGAAGTTTTAATGAAAAAATGACCTTTTAAACTTGAAATAGAGCTAAAAAAGTTATAAATAAGTCTAAATGGTAAAAATACAAATACTTTTACTTTTTACTTGAGTGAAGAGCAACATTGGTCCATTTACTATGCAAACTTCTGGCAGCGATTACGACTGATCTGGGCCACCATTCAGAGTTCCGTCAGTTCCAGGTAAAAGGCGCTTCCTCATCCTTCATTTTAGTCCATTTTTTAATAGTTTTCCATCATGCAATAGACTTCTATGGCAACTTCTTTAATTTTTAGGGCTTCGCTCATTAGCGCAGGCATCGGGCACGGACCCGCGCCAATGGGATTTTATACGTAAAGGGATCGCGCCAACTGGCGCGACTGTTCCTAAAATAGCCGCGCCATCGGCCGAACCCAAATTTCCACCTAAAAAATCAACACTTTGATCAATTTGAATGAAATTTGAAGCTCAATAGAGATCTAATTGAAGGTTTGTGACCATGTTGATGCAGGAAACCAAGCAAAACGGTGATTGAGTGGAAAGAAAGAGAGAACGGGGAAGAGGATGAAATGGCCATGGAAAATGAGGCCTGTATGAATGCCCTCAGAAATTGTGGGCTCAAGAAATTCTTCCTAACACCTTGTTTGCGGGCTCAACCTAAGCTATTTCAGTACCTGGTGAGCATTTGGGATGAACAAGAACAAGTATTCAAGCTACGAGACCAAGTGTTGGAAATGGACGTTTCTGATGTGTACTTCATAACCGGATTGTCGCGTAAAGGTCAGGTACCCATACTGACAGGGAGCAGAGGCTCGAGTGAGAAAATGGAGGAAGGGATGGCACGAGTGTGCCCTTGGGCACAAATGGGATCAGGGAGTAAAAAGGTGGATATCGACACTATCCCCGATCTGGCACTATGAGTAGTTTTGCATACCATCACGCAGGCTACAGGATCGTAGGCATCGCACGAAGCGATGAAAGCCCAACTCTTACTGGCTTTGGAGTGCATGAGTCCCATACTGTTTGACTGGGCCACAGTAGTAATGATCAAAATCAAAAGACAACTGACGAGATGAAAACAAGCCAAGCTGAAGTAGTTTGGCTATGGGTCCATCCTGGTATCGTTCATTCTGGAACGATGACAAATCTTCCAGGGCCAAGGGGCCATTGTAGCGGAGCCGATACCATGAGAGATGAGAATGGCTCGCTGGGCAGCACTAATGCCCAGAGCAGGAGGAGGCCAACAGATGTCCTGGAGGCCATAGTTTTTTCGGTGGCTGCGGCGCCAGTTGACTGTAGTTGAAGACTGGCCCTATGCCAGAGACAGACTTTACTGGAGACCCAGATCTCCCACTGCCAGAGGGAGAGGATTGGGATGAAGAGCTGGGTATGATATATTTTATTTTTTATGTTTTATGATTTTTGTTGTTAATACATGTCCGTTCTGATAGCAGTTACATGTGTATGCAGATGTTGGCCCAAAGAGACCAACCGAGATGTCTCCTATCGCACGAAGAACTCAGCTTGCAGTCGATCCTCATGAGGAGGGCGCGGAAGGAGGAGAATTAGTTCAGAACCTTGAAGGGATTTCCCGAGGGATTCCGGACTACGCCCGGCTAGTGGATGTACTGTTAGCATATCAGCGACATACAGTAGGAGTGCCTAGTCACCTCCATTGTCTACTGAGACACCTAGTGTGTGCAGTGACTTGTTATCATGAGAACCATGCAGACTAGCCTCTTAGGGTTTTATTTCATGCATATTTTTGAGAGACGTGTCATCTCCGAATGTAATAAGACGAACATGTATATTTTTTGATCTTATGCGACGCACACTATGTAAACATTTCAATATCTATATATATACATATCTATTTCTGGATGGATTTTCCTTTTACATGTTATGATGATTTACAAATTGCGCAAATGCCTATCTAACACCAAATTAGCCACTGCATCTGTTAATGTATTCATGTGCTTGGGTATATGCTGATATGTAATATAGTCAAAATTTATTTTCAGTAAACGAATACACAGATACAGATGTAAAATGTGTGGATTTCTGACCGAATAATGACCGTTCAGTTGTAATACCACAAGTTGGAGTCTAGATACACAAGAAATTCACGAATACCAAGGTTTACAGCCTCAGTTAGTAATTCTGATACAGCACTATATTCCACGATGTTATTTGTAGTACGTCCCAGACACACACCTTGCAGGTTCACTAACTCACCAGTAGGATCATAGATTACCCAGGCTGCCGAAGACAGATTCCTGGTACTGCGGGAGGCACCATCCGCGAACCCAACAAATGGATTGATGGACATCTGCACAATCAGGAATACCTAATCAGCAGAAAGACGTTTACACTGCACACCACACCACACATGCACACAAATGAAAAGACACACCTATGTACACACAAGACGGGCATGCCCCCCAAGCTTCAGTCCATAGGAAATGGAGTGAAGGTTGAAAACAAAAAGAGAGTTGAACTAAATCTACCAAAACTCGAATTGAACATGCTCATGTTTCATTATTTTAACGAGGTTGACACACTTAAAAGAACTATCCTTGTAGATGTTTGTTTCATGGTTTTAGGAACTTGACAGAAGAGGAAGAACTCTGCTCCAATGAGCTTAATGGAGGAGGCTCAAGAGAGAGATGATCAGATACATGATGCTCTAGAAAATCTGACATTGCCCTCAAGCTAGGCATAAAAGAGGAGCGATGATGTCCATCGCCCTGAGGCAGCTCCTCAAGAGACGTAGTTTCAATGATGGCTTCATCGGAAGGAAAAGTCTCTTTGAGAGAATCAGGTGAATCGGCCTAACCAAGCCAGGGGGATTGAGAGTAGACGTAAAGAGCCATGCTCAAAGGAGCATGCTGAGGAGGTGGAGGATCAGATGCGGCAACAATTTCACAGTAGCTGATCTCTACTGGAGTCAAGGGCATTGATTCTCCAAACTCAAACACCTGCTCAGGCGTAGGATTAAGCCAGGGGTCATCAGACCTGGAAATCATGTTAACTTGAGTGGTGTGCAGTGGTGGTGCGAGAAATATACCCATGAGGACAGGGTCTTTGAAGAGACCAGGTCCTACACTGTCAGGGGGATTCAGAATCGGATCCACGTATGGTATGTTGTTCTCGGAGGTAGAGGTGAAGAAGGACAACTGATCCACCATGACGATTTTTCCCTCGTGAGGGAACCTAAGAAGTCGAAAGATAGTGGATGGCACGCAGAGCGTGGCATGAGTCCAGCTGCAGCCAAGAAGTATATTGTAGTTTAGTTTGGCGTCAACCACTTCTACTTCCACGTTGACAGTCTTCCCCTGTAAAGTGATCGCTAAACTCTCGAGAACACCCAGGGGTTTGGATTCCCGACCATCAAATGCCTCGAGGACATTGGGAGAGGACAAAAGGGCTGAAGAGCCAATGGCCTTCCAGCAAGTGGATGACATAACGCAGGTAGAAGCACCTTCATCCACTACGGCTCTATGAATGTTCAGACCATTAATCTCGACTTGAATAACAAGAGCTATCTGATGTGGAATTCGGGGGGAAAAATTCTCTAAATCGAAGGTGACAAGACTCGAGTCGGCGGGATCAATGCCACCAATCGCAGACAATAAAGGCTTCCGTTGCGAAGGACAACTTTGAAGAACTTCTAGTGCAGACATGGCAGACGGTGCCTGTGCCAAGTCTTCAAAAATGCTGTAATGTTGAGCAGCACGAGCATTTGGATTATAAGAAGATCTTCGTAAGACACCTTTAGAAGGTGGCTTCACAACGGGTTCAGGAGTAGGCTTCTCGATTTCCAACGAATCAGAGACAGGTGGGGGAGGCGGTCCATCTGCAACTGCCTTCCCGGGTGCCTGCTGTGATTCGTTGTAATCCTCCGAACGTGTAGCGATAGAGATAGGTGCAACAACCTTCATCATGAAAACTTGGGACCCAAATGGTGCAGATGGTGACGGTTGTTCCACCATATGGGTCTGCTGAGATGGGAATGGCTCTTTAAGAACTTCCGAGGTCCCTTTTGAGCCCTTGATAAGTTGACTAACTTCGGATCTTCATGGACAATCCTTAGTATAATGGTCTCCTTCGCAAATGAGGCAGGGGTACTTCGGCTTATGCTGGGAACCATTCTCAGTATGAGATTTAGATTCTGGCTTTGGGCCATCAGATTTAGATTTTCCTTTGCCCTTCTTTTTCCCTTTGGAAGTTTTCTCCATGGGATTGGCCTGAACAAAATTCACCTCCGCGGTTTTGCTAGAATCGAACAGGGCAGGATTATCAGGAGCATTGTTGGAAGAATTAGACTTCTGATTCCCATTCGAAGATTTCTTCGAATTCTGAGAGATAGAACCAATGATGCCATCCACTGCAGGGGTAGGCGGAGCCTTAGAGGTTCCGGACAGCGGGGCATCAGGCAAGATATCATAAAGCATGCCGGACTGAGAATACACAAGATCTAAATATTGGGCACGCGCAATGGCTTGTTCCTCCATCACACACGCTCCCATCACAATATCTTGGGCGATTTTATTCACGAAGGAGGTGGTGAACCAGTGAGTTAGTATCTGATCAGGTATGTCAAACTTGATCAGTCTATGATGGCGCTGCCACTCATGAATGTGATCAGAGATGTGAGTGGCTTTATCCTACTTCAGAGAAGTCAGGAGGTGTGTCCTGGCTTCATAACGAACCGGTAACTGAAAGTGCGTGAGGAAAGCCATGGCTAAAGAATTGAAATCTTGGAAAATGCCACGGGATAACTCTATGTACCACTTAGCAGCAGCTCCCATCAAAGTGCGCTGGAAGAGGCGCAGATGAATCGAATCGTTGACCCAAGAGTTAGACGAACACCAAAGATGATACGTCATGACATGCGCCTGGGGGTCCTCTCCAGCTTTTCCCTCAAACTTGGGGTAATCACCTGGTATCTTGGTAGGAACCGGAGGCCAATACGGATTATGTAAAATCGGATCATTGGTCAATTTTGTAACATCCGGAAACTCCAGGGTGGCCAGGAACGGCAATGGCGGATTAACTGGCATGCCTGGCCCGGGATGAGGACCGGTACCTGTACTCCACAATGGTTGTGAATATCCTTGCCCCCATGGGTTATGTCTCGTAGGATTCTGACTGTAGGGGGTGTAGTTCGTATAATCAGACTGATTTGGATGCTGGTAACCTGAGTGTAGGGCTTGATAACCAGAGTACGGACCCTGATTATGTGTCGGCTCGGTGTAAGCAGCATTTGGATTTGGCTGTTGAGTATAGGTAAAACCGGGTGGAGGAGGATAATACTGAGAACCTCTGGGGTGGTTATAGCTCGGTTGAGATTGACCATGAGGATAATAACCACCCTGAGGATGAGTAGGCTGCTGAAAAGTGGAACACTGCGGAGCCTGATAAGTAGGGCGCAGCTGTTGATTTGGCTGCGGCATCGAATGAATCAGCTGCTGGGCAGGGTTAATGGAATGACTGGGCTGCCCTAAGTGAACAGGTTGACCCGACTGAGAGGGTTGCCCTGAATGAACAGGTTGACCCGGATAAATAGGCGGTGCCGGTTGCACAGGCTGACCTGGTTGTGAAGGAGCCCTAGGTTGTACCGGATGGGCCGGTTGGCCTGGAGGCGGAACAGGGCCAGGTGGTTGCTAGAAACTAGTTTGACCTGAAGCGGAAGCATAGGATGGTCCCGACTGATATGCAACGTTAGAAACAATAGGATATTGAGGTTGCATTGGTAGAGAAGGCTGGATTTGTCCCCCAGGACCATAGACCGGTCCCGGTTGATACCCCGGCTGAGGCTGAACAGGTTGACCAGAAGGGCTATAATACTGTCCTTGCGGACCGTACGATGGCCCTTGCTAGCCCGCAGGATAGCCTTGGATGGGCTACCCATGTGGGTCATAAGGATAGCCAGGTTGGCCCGAAGGTTGGCCTTGGAAAGGTTTCCCTTGCGGGTTATAAGCCTGATTATAAGGTAAACCTTGAGCATGGAGGTAAGCCTCAGGAGCGGGCAGACGTAAAATGTCCCCGTGCTCGTCATACTGACTTGGAAAAGCATACACGGGCATACCATCCTGTGCATAGTGCAAAAAATAAGAGCAGTTGGGATCTTGGGAGGATGGTCCAACCTTGGGGTTCGGCTGTTGCAGAGACAACCGATACTCCTCCGGAGAGATGTTCTCCGGTATAGCAGTCGCTAGATAGATATCTTCAAGAGTTGGCATAGCCCTGGAAGAGGCTGCTATGACAACAGGAGAAGAGGCGGCCATAGAAATAGTGGGCCGAATGGGTACAGAAGTAACGGGCATCTGAGGAGACACCCAGGGTGAATGAGCAGCTGGCCTCGGAGAAGGAGCTGACACTCCCATAGAGGCTGTGACAAAAATGATCTGACCCAAAGACCTGTATCCCGGTGGTAAGGAGGGACTGGCTATTGACATGTCAGCCAGCTCAGAGTTGTCTCCTAGAAACAATCTTCGTGGGAAGAGTTGATAGTATTCACCAGACGTTGGGATTTCCTCACCAGAATCACTCATGGTTGAGCCCGTCGCTAGATCTCGTAAGAGATGACGAGGACTAGGAGGAAATATAGCAGCAATAAAAGGCGAACCCGACGTAAGAGAAAGGAAATCAGCTCCTAATCTCAATTCAGACACAGGGTTCGAAAAGGGCCAATCAAACTCAAATGGTCCCCCAAAGGGCTGCTCAGAAAGAACCGGTCCCCCGTCAGGAAACTCGGAAACAACAGGCTGCTGTGGTTCAACAGAGGATTGTGACACCTCTGAAGAATCGTCTGTGTAAGGACTACCAATAGACGAAACTGAAGGTTCCGCCACTGTGGCAAACAACAAGAGAAAAAAGAACAAACACACACACGGGCTGAAAAAGAGTCAAGACACACGATCAAACGGTCAACAAGAAAAAACTAAGAGGGCGTGTAATCATGGGTGATTAATTTTTACCACATCGAAAAATAAGAAACTTTATCATTTCATGTTTTAAGAGTCGAGAAACGATAAAAAAGATGACTCTATCTCTTTCAGATTTGACACAAGCGTGAAAGGACAAGCGCTCGGCGATCTTTTCAAATTTAGGGAGTTAGAAAAGATCAAATGACTGCTCGGGAATACTAGGAAAAAAGGGTGTACCAAATAACTGTTAACTGAAATATACACCTTGGTTTCAATAATGAAAGAGAAATCAACCAAGGACTTTCCGTACGTGCAGGCAATCTCCCCAAATGCTGTGTCCGGTGTATCACGGGCATAGGGCGGCAAACTCGGCTTCCTATGGATAAAGGATTGAAACCTAGAGGGGTCTCCCTTTATATACGCGACGGTACGGGGAGCACAAGTCCGTACTAGCACTGTCTAAAGCCAAAAGGCGAACGATAGCTACTAGGTTTAAAGACGCTAGAACACGTCTCTAGCCTAGACCTCTAAATATGTTTCGTTAGATTTCAGTGCTTCCTTAGTGTAAATTGAGTAGATTTTAAAGTTGATCTTCAATTACATTTCAGTTTCTAGGCCCTAACGAATGTGTTGTTTCAAAAATCTCCTAAATGCAAAGTTACATGCCACAGTACATCATTTTGTTCAATGAAAACTAGCTACAGAAGAGTTGAGAGTTTTTACACAAACAAAATGATCGGAAGACAATCAATGATATCTCTAATGCAACTAATGAAATCAAAACTTTTCATTCAAATCACTAATTACTAGTAAAATCGAAAATATTTCAATTTTAACTAATAAACCAAAAGCAAAAGAGATTTTTTTTTTCAATTTTCAATGTTTGATAGCTAGATGCACTAAACAAACTGAAAAAAAAAAGAGAAGCAATTTGAGAAACGATATTGAGAGAGATAAACACACAAAATTCACTCAATGGCACAAACAATCAGATCTCAAATAGACCAAAGTCTCTCAAAACCAAGAAAAAGTCCCGAAGGCTCCAATGGACTGTGTGATCTAGGTCCAAAGCAAGACCAAACGAAATTTGAGTGCAGAGAAGAACAATCACCCAAAAATCGCAACGAAACGGTGAACAACTACTAAGAGAATGCGGAGGAGCAATCAAAGAATTGACTGGACTAACAAAACACCAAACTCCTAAGGAGGGCTCGATACACAAAGCCTCTAGATGCCCTAGGGCTTAAAACGTGAAATCGATGGAGAAAAGCAAACAACCAAAGGACGAAGGAAAACTCCCAGTCAAGCAGGACCCCAACACACTCAGGTAGCTGAAAAACCAAAAAGAAAAACACTGATCAGACCCAGAGAGCTCAAAACTGAGAAAACCCTAATGCCTCACAGGAGTGGCACGACTGTGAGGTTGTAACTGGCACCAGAAAGCAATTGGCGCGGGCAATACAAAAGCAACATGCGCCAATTGGCGCGACTGTCGAGCTAAAAAGCGTGCCAGCTGAGTTCCTCAACCAAAAATAAAAAAGAACTACTCCAGAAGCAGATCAATGATATCCAAGCAAACCAAGAAGAAAAAACAGCAAAAGAACCCAGCCCAGAAGGCTAATCAAGCAAGGAAAACCGCGAAACAATCAAAAGGAGACAATAAAAAATATACGATCCCTAGCGGAGTCGCCAAATTATTGAGGGGGTAAATCCCCTCTGCGGACAGAGGCGATCCCTACTAACCCAGCACGGGTCTAACAACAATCATCAAATGCTACAACGCAAGTTCCTAATTTCGAATAAACAGACCAACGCTGGATGCCTACCTGGAGTCCAGTGCTATGATTCGTAGAAGAGACAGCATTACCGTTCCTTAACCTCGGCAGATCACGATCCCCGCGATCTCCGTGAATGGACACCTGCACATGCAAGAAACAATACAAATACAAGCATAAAATCCAGAATACGCAACTATATATAAGTCAGAAAGGATATAACTCATCATTATCATAAGTGAAAAACAAAGTGGAACCATAACCAGTAGTCATTCATTAATAAGCAATCGAAAGAGAGTACAACCAATGTTCTAACACTGAGGTCTCCTTCGGATGGGTCTCCAGTCGTACACGTCTCGTAAAGCCTGCCAGGGATGGGACAAGCCTCTCTTAGAGTCTCTCGACAATAGTCTCCTTGCTTGAGTTGGCCTTAAGGGAAGAATGAGGGCTCTTGCAGCATTAAGGCTCTTGGGAATTTGAGAACTTGGCGATTCAAGGCTCAGGCACTTCAAGACTAGCTTGCAATGGCAATGGGCAAGCTTTTATAGAAGGAGGAAGGGGAGCTGGGATCCCTATAATTGTGGGATTGGCCCTATCATCAAGGAAGCTTCTATGAGAGGTGGCAAACCACTTCCTCTCTATGGAAATCCATAGCCAAACCTCCCAACTCAAGATAGAAATCAGTCCAGGAATTTGTTAGGATGAAACTTCCGCCTTCTTATTTTAAAAAACACTCCTTAAATTGGCTGGCGTGACTGCGACTCTCGGACAGAGCACCAGTTGGCGCGGCCTCTTTGTAGGATTTTCCCCAGTGGCGCGAGTGATGAACTGTCTACCCGCGCCAATGCAAAAAGGGATGTTTTTATGGTTTTTTGCAAGGAGATGTCTTCAGCGCAATTGAAGCTCATGTTTAGAGGAATGAAATGATAATGGTTTCAAGGCATGACATTGCTCACATGTCACAGAATGGGCCCTCCAATGTGTGGGATGGGGAATGGTAGGGATGGTGAAAAATTACTGTGTAACATTAACCTTCGAGGACATTTGGAAACTTTTACCTTCACAAACTAAACTAGTGAATGCAATTGTGACACTTGTCACAGTCCCATTGGAAAAAAACTAAAGAACATTCTCTGCATGCTGACTGGACTACTATGTCATTAGCTGTACCTGTTCTGCAATATTTTTTTTTTTTAAATTTTCCTATTCTAAACGGAGATCAACATACCATAACTTCCTCATCCAAACTCAATTTTCAACGAAATGAGTTGTGTTGGATTCCTAGTGACTGGATGGTTGCTTTCATTCTATTTTGGTGCAATTTTGAGAACTTTATTTTTTAAGCTAATTTTTGCCCCTGATCCAAATTTCGATCAATTCTTAATATTAAAATTCCATTATGTTTCATAGATGTTGAAGAGTATTTTCATTGAAGAAATTTCAATGTAATGTAGTATTCCAGCCATGGTTAATCATGGTAATTAATGGGTTGTCTATCGTGGTTGATCATGGTTTATCGTGTTAGTCCATGGTCGACCACATTTGATATACATTGACCATGTTAGACCATTCTAATCATATTTATCTTGATCAACCAAGGTATAACATGGTTAACCATGGTATACCATGTTCAACTATGGTGGACTATAATGAATAATTCTTGACTTTGGCTTACCTTTTTTTACTGTGTTTTACCATTATAACCATGATGATCTTCATTAACCATGGTTGAATTAATTGATCGTAGTTTACTATTGTTGATCGTGGTCGAGCATGGGTGACCATGGTTGATCATGGTTGACCATGGTTGACATTGATTGACCATGTTCAACCTTTTCAACCATAAGGATCTTGATTGACCAACATGGTTGATTGATGTTGACCATGGTTGACCATGAATATTCTTACTACAATATTAACATATTCATGTTATAATTATACATGGTTGAACATTCTAACCATATATATTAAAACCTATATTATAAAGCATAATATTAAACCCTATATTTTAAACCAAATTTTATAACCCAAATATTATGGCCATAATGGTTCGCCAATATTGTTGACCATAATGGTTGATCATATTCAACCAAGTTTCACGATGATTTAAATTTTTTCATAAAGGTTGACCGTGGCTGATTAATGTGGTTGAATATGTTTTAAAGATGTTGAATATTGTTGTCATTGAATAAATTGCAATGTAATGTAACATTCTAGTCATGGTTGATGATGGTAATAAAGGGGATGCATATCATGGTTGACATGGTTGATCGTGGTAGTCCTTGGATGACCGTGGCTGGTCATGGTTGACCTAGGTTGAACATGTTTTACCATTATAATCATAATGATTTGGGTTTACCTTGAATGAACATGCTTAACCATGGTCGATCATGGTGGACCATGCTTGACAATGGTTTAACATGGTTAACCATGGTACACATGGTTGAATATAGTGAACAATGGTTGACTTTGGCTTCCCTTTGTTTACCATGTTCTACCATTCTAACCATGCTGATATTGGCTGACCTTGGTTGACCTTAGGTGACATTGGTTGATCATGGTTGAGCATAACCTTTGTTGACTATGTTCGAACATTTTAACCATAAATTTACTGATCGTTATTGACCATAAATATTATTATTACCTTAATAATATATTTATTTTATAATTGTACGCGGTTGATCATTCTATCTATGTTCGACCATTCAATAATGTTTATCATGGTTTACCTAGGTTAATTATGGTTGCCCATGGTCGATCATGAATATTATTATTACATTAATAATATATTTATTTTGTAATTAAATTAATATTGTTGATGTTTTGTAGTAATAATAAATATTAAACCCTTATATTCTACGATAATACTACAAACCATATATATTGAACCCTATATATTAAACACCCTATATAATAAACCCAAAAAAATAAACAAATTATTATAAACCTCAATATTGAACCCATATTATTAACCCAAATATTAAACCTAAGAATTTTAAATAGTATATATTAAAATCTATATTATAAACTCTAATATTAAACCCTATATTATAAAATAAATGTTATAAACCCAATATTATGGCCAATATGGTTGACCATAATGGTTGACAATGGTTGAGCATATTCAACATCATTTCACCATGGTTCAAAATGGGTGATAAAGGATGACCATGGTTGATAATGGTTGACTATGCTTGATTAATAATATTAAAATTTCATTGTTCTTTATAGTTGTTGACGAGTGTTTTCATTGAATAAATTGCAATGTAATGTAGCATTCTAGCCATGGTTGATCATGGTAATAGACATGATGCCTATCGTGGTTTATCATGGTTGATCGTGGTATTCCATGGTCAACCATGGGTGGTGATGGTTGACCATGGTTGACCATGTTTGAACATTCTCATCATAATGATCTTGGTTTACCTTGAATGAACATGGTAGACCATGTTCAATCATGGTTGACCATGGTAAACCATAGTTAATCATAGTTGACCATAGTCAAACATGGTTGACCATAGTCAACATGGTTCGATATAATGGACAATGGTTGACTTTGGATTACCTTTTTTGACCATATTTGACCATTCTAACCATGTTTAAACTTATTTGACCATAGTTGATGATGGTTTACCATGGATGATCATGTTCGAGCATGTGTGACCATGGTTGATCATGGTCTACCGTTTCTGACCATGGTTCACCATGTTCGACCATTTCAACCATAAATATATTGATTCACCAACATGGTTGGTCGATGTTGACCATGGTTTTCCATGAATATTATTATTACATTATTAATATATTTATTTTATAATTTTACATGGTTGATAATTCCAACCATATACATAAAAACCTATATTATAAACTGTAATATTAAACCCTATATTTTTAACTAAATCTTATAATCCTAATATTATGGTGATAATGGTTGGTGAATATTGTTAACCATAATGGTTGAGCATATTAAACTAGGTTTCTCCATATTTCAAAATGGTTGACAAAGGTTGTTCATGGTTTACAATGGTTGATTAATGTGGTGGACTATGTTTAATATATGTGAAATATTGTTTTCATTGAATAAATTGTAATGCAATGTAACATTCTAGCATTGGTTGATCTTGGTAATATCTAATATTATAATCCCTTACACTAAATCTTAATATTATAAGCCATATATATTAAACAACCTATATTAGACACCCAATATTAAAAACCCAATATTAAATCCCAAATGTTATAAACCCAAACACTATAAACCTTAATAAAACCTCATTAGTACATGTGGTTGATATATGTTGATCAATGTGTATGAAGCACATACACAACTAAATTAATAAATCTTCTTGGACAATTTTATAATGTCTCATTGTGACATTGGAGAAATTGAAATGTAATGTAACATTGCAACAATATTTGTCACATTGCAATGTTAAAAAAAAAATGTACCATTTCAACATCATAACATGTTTTGTTATTAATATTAATCAATCATATTCATATGTGATTAATTTTGAATGAACTTTAAGAGTGTTGATTGTCAAAGGTAGTAAAACATAGTGAACCACATATGGTTGACTAATTTTGTATTCTTGCATTGTGTTATTGAGAAAATTTGATGATTATCAACTATAATGGAAAATTGTTTACTTTGGCTTAACTTTGTTGATCTTATTTGACCATTCTAACCGTGTTGACTGTGGAGCCTCAAAACTGCCTCAATTTTGACATCCATTTTCACTATCTTTCCTTCCTTTTGATAAATCCATAAGCTCAAACAAGTATTGAAATGCACATTTGAGCCTGGTAAGTTATGCTAATGATACATTTTTCATATTTTCAAATTTTCCTTATTATTAGAATAAAATTTGTATTTAGCTACGGAATTAATGCAATTCTGCAGCTAAACTCTATTTTTGTAGCCACCGCCACAGTTTAGCAAGTTCTGAGGAGTCAATGAAGAAGAAAAAAATATGGGAAGTTGATAAATGGTTCGATCATGGATCATATCCTATCCATATATCCATAATCAAGGAATAAAACACCTAGGATTGCGCTCAAAGGGACGATCAAAACAGGAACCAGAACAAGCGAGTGAGAAATATTGAGGCTTCACGATTTGTTCTCCATGTAGAAAATCGTGAAGCAATGAAATTTGAATTTTTTTTTAGAGTTTCATACATATTTTTCTTAGTCTCATAAGGCATAAAATCCTCAAACATTTAATATAATACTATTATAAATATTAGGTTGTGTAATTGTGAAATTTTTTTGAATTATTGTGAGATTGGTATTTTCTTGAACTCTGTTTTTATTCACTAATTGAAGAAGGAAGTGTTTTGGAATCTTAATGCGTAGCTGGTAAAGAATAGATCAGAAGCCATTCTTTTATGGGGGGCCCCTGCATAAAAGAGGTTTATTTGTTTAATTTATTGTTCTTTCATAGTTCAATTTTTCATGCTTTCGCTGTATTTTTTTCACATAGATACATGCTTTGTTTCTGTTGTGGTTTATAGGCTAGATGTACTTTGTTTTCATTTTCGTTTCATATCCCAAATACATGCTTTACTTTCATACTGTAGACATACACTTTACTTTCATTTACATTGTAATTATTTTCGTATGTCTATAGTGTATATGATCAGGTTTATTATTTTTATTTCACTATTTGTTAGAATCATTTGCATAATATCATTGTGTTAAGATAAATTATTTATTTACAACTGGGTAGATTCAGAGACAACTTATCGTAGTATTTGGCATAGATTAATTTAGTATAGTGTAAGTTATCATCATTTGGATTAATTTCTTTTCATGCAATATAAGTTTATCATACATTAGTTTTATTTCTGAAGAAAAAAATTCCTTTTCTTCCTTCTTGCAATTTTTATTTTTTAATCATTAAAATATTTCTTTTAATAAGTGTGAATACTCTTTAGTGATTTCTTGTTTTAAATTTCATTCATATAAGTTTTCAAAAAAATATAAAAAAATAGTTGGATCCAGTAATACTTGGATCCAGAAATACAGAAATATTTTGATCGAGGAAGTTCCATTGTGAAAGCACACATCAATGGTATCAAAATCCCAAACACATTGATCAAATTAGGAGAATCCATAACCATCATGATTAAACAAACTATGGAACAACTAAAACTTCCAAATCTTCAATATACACCAACATTGTTACAACTAGCAGATAGATATGTAATTAAACCTGATGGTGTATTAGAAGACATTTATGTATCATTAGATTATTGGGAATATCCAGTTGAATTTATGATCTTAACTCCAAATAATAACTTTGGAGGAAATCCATTGATATTAGGAATACCTTGGTTAGCTACAACTGATGCTTTCATCAGTTGTAGATCCGGTGACATGTTTATCTCTGATGGGAGTTCAATAAAGAAACTCACATGATACCCTCCAGAAATAAAAATTATAGGAGTAGAAAATGAATAATGGATCGATGATGACAATGAAATACAACCTATTTTTACTATCTCACAAATTAGTGAAGAAAATAAAATTCTAAATTCAATAGAAAATTGTGAATTATTTTCACAATGTGAGAGTAATCAAAACTTCTAGGAAAAAATGTAATATTGAATACTTATCATCCAGAAAAATGTCTTTATATTATATGGAAGAATTTTGTAATTTTTCAATTTAAATCTTTCTAGGTAAAATTTTAAATTTCAACACAAATCTAGAAAAATTTCAAAAGGAGAAATTAATAAAAGCATTGCAAAAACATTATTTTGCATATGCATGGGAATACACTGACATGAAAGGAATCAAACCTAAAACTTACATACATTACATCTATATTCAGGAGAATTCTAGACCAATCCGACAATCTCAAAAAAGAATAAATCCAAATCTTAGAGAAATTGTAAAGGAAGAAGCACAAAAACTATTGAATGTAACTTTATTTATCCAATATCATACAATAAATGGGTTTCACCTTTAGTAATTGTCCCTAAAAAGAGTGGAAAATGGAGAGTGTGTATTGATTATAGGGAATTCAATAAGGCTATTTTAAAGGATCATTTTTCATTACCTTTCAGAGATCAAGTTTTAGATAAACTAGCAGGGAAGAATTTTTTTTCACTTTTTGAAGGTTTTGATGGGTATAATCAAATTTAGGTAGCACCAGAAGATAAAGACAAAAACCACCTTTACCTATCCATGGAGAAATTATTCTTACCGAGTACTTCCTTTTGGCTTATGAAATGCACCTGCAACATTCTAAAGAGCAGTATTAGGTATTTTCTCTGATTTAATTCATGATTGTCTCGAAGTTTATATGAATGATTATACATTCTATGGAAATTATTTTGAAGAAGCCCTTCAAAATTTTGAAAAAGTTCTCATAAGATGTAAGTAAGAAAATCTCTCCTTAATTCATGATTTTTTTTATGATGTTTACTGAAGAATTGTTTTAGGACACCATATTTCAAGAAATGGAATTAAGCTGGACTCATCTACAGGTGAAGTTTTTTCCAAATTAGAAATCAGAAATTTTCAAAAAGATGTTAGGATTTTTCTTGGTTTTATAGGATACTACATAATATTTATAGAAAACTTCACAAATATTGCATCTCCACTCTTCAAATTTCTTGCAAAAGATTGTGAATTTAATTAGAATCTTGAGTGCCAAAAGGCTTTTAAAACTTTGAAAGAAAATATTTCTGAAGCACCCTTCCTAAGAGGACCAAACTGGAAACTTCCTTTCCATGTCTCAACTAATGCTTCGGAGATAGCTCTAGGAGTTGTATTGGGAAAAAATGACTTGAACCCTTATGCCATTTACTATACAAGTAAAACTTTGACTATGACAGAGTTAAACTATACTGTTACCGAAAAAGAGTTTTTAGTTGTTATCTATGTCATTAACTAATTCATACATTACATCACTCACTATGAAAATTTCATTCAAAAATATAATTCTGCAATTATATATCTAATAAATAAATCAATTACTAATGGCAGAATCACAAGATGGTTACTATTATTGCAAGAATTTAATATCACCATTTTAGATTGACCTGGAAAAAAAACACATTTTTTGACTTTTTATCTAGAATTCAAATTGATAACGATGATACACCAGTAGAAGATATTTTTCCTGATCAATATATTTTGGCAATATCTACCAAATCTCCATGGTTTGCAAACATTGATAATTATTTAGCCACATGAAATCTACCATCATATTTGTTTCCTAGAGAAACAAGGAAGATAATTCAAATGAGTCCATCTTATGCATGGGTAAATTAGGAGTTGTACAAGACAAGTACAAATATCGTCATGAGGATATGTGTATGAGAGGATGAAATACATGAAATAATAAATCCATGTCATGATGAACCATGCACAGGACACTTTGCTGAGAAGAGATCTTCCTATAAATTCCCTCTTTTAGGATATTATTGGCCTTCCCTTATCAAGGATGCTAAGGAATATGTTAAAATATGTGATAGTTGTGAGAGAATGGGGAAACCTATTCATTCAGATGAAAGACCTTTATAACCATAGGTACTTATCAAACCCTTTGAAAAATGGGCTCTCGATTTTGTTGGATCAATCAATCCATCATCAAGACAAAAGAGGTATATTCTTGTGTGCACTGATT
The DNA here is from genome assembly GCA_034641835.2 of Pinus albicaulis. Classification (NCBI taxonomy): domain Eukaryota; kingdom Viridiplantae; phylum Streptophyta; class Pinopsida; order Pinales; family Pinaceae; genus Pinus; species Pinus albicaulis. The sequence continues at coordinate 114,817,337 of CM076571.1, read as the reverse complement.
ATGTCACTAGATGGGTAGAAGCTAAAGCACTTTATTTTGCTAATGAAAATGATATGGTTTCATTTCCTTTTTAGGATATTTTTACTCGTTTTGGTGTCCCAAGGGAAATTTTGATAGATCAAGGAACTCAGTTTACATCCAGAATGATGCAAAATATCGTGGAAGAATACAAAATCAAGCATATAAATTCAACTCCATATAATCCACATGAAAATGGATAAGTAGAGTCCAGTAATAAATTGATTGAAGCCCCTAAATGTGGGTGTTTAATGTGGTCAATTTGGCTGGCCACCTGGATTCTATGTGCGAGGGTAGTTGGACACACCCTGGGCATGTACTTGCCTCCCACGTGAGTGCTTTAAACATTCCCCCCCTGGGATAGATGCCGACACCTACAAAATTATCTCTGGCTCTCTGTACCTTAGCTCCTACATTTAGTTCTCTGGCCATATATGGACCATGGCACCAACTCCCATTCTCATTTGCACCATTTTTCATTTGAGTTATCATTCGCTGCTCGTCGTGCCCTGCAAGCCTCCATACATTGCTCTGCAAGCCTCTATCTCGCCCCCACCCACCTTTGCACTCCTCAGCCACCCTCTGACCACTCCTTCCTCGACCTGCAAGCCCATCACTTCATCAACGATATGCCATGCTGACACCGTATGAGATGTCACCATGGAGGAGGCAGAGGATCTCCCTCTCACATTCCAGTTTCAGCTATGGCAGAGTGCTCCTTGGCATTTTATGTGGTTGTGGATGATATTGAGATCTTTGACCCTCAATTTCTGTCCGATCATCTGTAAATTCTCCTCCCGGAGGCACAACACCATCATTCCAGCTCCGACAACAGGAATCACCCTCGAAAATCGACACTCTCTCGCTCCTCCTCACCTCAGCCAAGGAAAATATTTGGTCTTCTTGTCAAAAGCATGAAGGATGCTTCGGACAGAGGAGAGAGTAGCTCTACGGAAGGTGTCCAACAAAATGTCAAATAAGTGGAAAAAGATGCACACTCAACCTCAACTCCAAAGCTAGCTCCCTAGCTATCCAAGAAGGATGATGCCTTTCCTGACTACGAATGTTTCATTATTGAAGAAACTCATCAAATGAAGCATCATGACTCAGAGGACCAGTAGTTGCAGAAGCATGGCTCTCCTCTTTCTCTATTTTTTCATGCTTCTCTACCATTTCTTAGTCTATTTTTTTATTTTATAGAAAACTCATTTATACAAATCTATGTTATCAATTAGTTTACCTAAGAAGGGATACTCTCTTTTTGAAATTATAAACCCTCTAAGGGATGGTTTCCCCCTAAATGGCAACCCACTTTTTGAATTTTTGAAATTTCTTCAGCCAACAGGTGTTGACTAATTTAACAACCCCTATTTTGAAGCTCAAATGTATTTTTTGTACAATATAATAGAATTTAGCATTACTTAGAAAAAAATAATATGTTATTGAAGAAATCCTCACAAAAAATGTACATCTACATAGGAGGGATTGGGTAGAAAATTTTCCAGAAGCTTTATGGGCCTACCATACCACATGGAGAAGCACAACATGATATATTCCCTATGAACTTGTTTATGGGAAGCAAGTCTTGTTTCCAATAGAGTTCCAAATAAAAACATTTAAAACAACAGTCAAACTGGCACTTGACTTGTCAGACACACAAAGGAATAGAATGGAACAACTCAATGACCTTAATGAGATAAGACAAGATGCAATTCAAAATCCCAGCCTAGATCATCAACAAAGATCTAGATGGCATGAAAAATAGATTAAAAAAATAAAATTTGAAGCAGGAGATTGGGCACTTCTTTTTTATTCATTGTTCAAATATTTTCAAGGGAAATTTCAAGCTCATTGGCTTGGGCCTTATGAGATATATATATATATATATATATATATATATATATATATATATATATATATATAGAGAGAGAGAGAGAGAGAGAGAGAGAGAGAGAGAGAGAGAGAGAGATTATAATAATAATAATTATAAATAAATATTTTGTATAAGTATGAAAACCAATCATTGATTGGCATTCTTATCCAGAAAATATAAGGTGAAAACCAAAGATTTGTTTTTCACACCTTACATTTCCTTTATTCTTGTTCTAAAAATCCCAATTATTTATATTCCCTTTCTTTTTTTACAGAAAATAAAATTATACCTACAGAATTGATGAGTTTCTACAGCTCTCATAAAATTGTACATCTCTTCTGAATGTCTGCAGCTCAGATATAACACGATATTTTTGACTGACGCAGCTGAAGACTACATTGAAGAATACACTAGAGAACACCTGAAGAACAAAGATAAGGAGAAACAATTGAAGGTTAGCAATGTCTAAGGTATGGAAATACAAAATTTTATTTAATAATAAGGTTGAAAACATTGACATATGAATTAGATGATCATTTTATACCACCAAATCAAATGACATTATTAAAAGAAATGACTATGTCAAATCAAATTCTAATTTCACATTCTGCCACTAAACCCTTAACATTTACATGATCGCCCCAACATTAATTTCGATTGTGTTGGTTAATAATCCAAACAGTCACTTTCCATTTTAAAAACCTACTCATGCTCTTAACAACCTTGAAGCCTCACTGATTCACTAATTCACTCACAAATATAACCCATTCCACACCATAATTCATCCATGTTCCCAAAATAATATTGAAACCCTCGGTCTACCATGTGAAAAGAGGTAGTCCTAAAGGTGAAGCTTCTTGACAGCTGTGTGATTAGTTGTGAGGACAGAGCCTATAGGGAGAAAGTTTATGGAAGGTTACCTATAAATAAAGGAAATTTTATAGAGAGCACAGTGCCAGTTTTGTGGAAAAATCAAAGGGTTTCATAAAGAAGTTACTAAATCCTTTGCCATAGATTTTAATGGAGTAGAAGTTGAAATCAGTGATATCGAGCTTGCAATCACAAAAGCTTTCATAGCATAAACTACTCGATTACCAACGACAATAGAAATATGGTTTAAAAACAGAGAAATTGAAAGGGAAAGATGGAAAATCTTCCTAAAGAACCAAGGTATCGATACTAGAATTTTCAGAAATGGAATTCGTAGCAAAAATCTTAAAGTAAAATGGAGAAATATGTTATTGATAATATAGAAATTTGTTACCTGTGAAGGAAGGTTCAGATGTATGTTATTTTATCATGCTAGGGTGTTAATGAATTTTCTTTAATATATGGAAATAAATCTTCCATAATTTTTATTTCATAGCTTGAAGAATATGCCACGAACTATTCAGAAGAGAATTCATTTCATAGATAATACAATGTATCATCATGGGTTAATAAAAATTCTTATTGAATTCCATCTTAAAATCTTAGGGGAAACTTGGGAAAATTTCTTAATTCGAAACCATTTCTAAGAAAAATAACAATAACAACCTAGTTGCTATAAGGTAACAAGAGGAAGAATTTTTTTTTGAAAGCTTCATTGAGAATGAACAACCATCTCAGGAAAAGTCAAAGGATAAAATCCCCATTGCAGAACTTTTGGGAAAATAAAAAAAGCAATTTGATATAAAGAAAAAGGATACCATGAAAGGAAAGGAAAAATTCATAAACATAGAAAAGCCAAAAATTCAAAGTCCTCCTCGGCCAGTAAGAAGAAGCTCTAGACTCAGTAAAGCAACAAAATAAGCACCTTCAAAAAAGACATAACTTGTTAATGTAGAAGAAAATCCTAGGGTGCAATCACCCACTACTATTTCACCCATGTAGGTTCCAAGTCGAGTTGACCTAGTGGAACAAAAAATTTATGATTATATTGAGTCTTCAGAGAAAAGAGATGTAGGAAATACATCATGTTTTGAAGAACAACCTTATAGTCCACAAGAATCTCTAGTTGTGAATACTCTAAAACATTAAATATTTGAACTATAGACACTAAATAGGCATATAAAATAGGAACATGAAGCTCTGAAGTTGCAGAATCAAATTGAGAAGACCATAAATGATAATACTCCTTTACACCTGCGTTTATGGTTCAAGAAGAATAGAAATTTGAAAAAGAAGGATAAACAACTAAAAAAGCATATCATAAACCTGAAATATAAACATCTAATGAGGAAACCAAGGGTAGATGTAACCACAAGGAAGGAAAATAAGATGAAATTATATGTCTTGGCAGAAGTATCAGGTCAGATGTAGTAACGTGATCAAGACTCACAATTTTGTATTTTCATGAGAACATGCAATGGTCTCCTAGTGGGGGTATGTGGAGCCTCAAGACTGCCTCAATTTTGACATCCATTTTCACTATATTTCCTTCTTTTTGACACCTCTATAAGCTCAAACAAGTATTGAAATGCACATTTTAGCCTGGTAAGGTATTGTAATGATCTATTTTTCATATTTTCAAATGTTCCTTATTATTAGAATAAAATTTGTATTTATCTATGGAATTAATTCAATTATGTGGCTAAGATTTGTTTCTGTAGCCACTACCACGGTTTAATAGGTTTTTAGGAACCAACGAAAAAGTGAAAGATATGGTTAGTTGATAAATCATCTAGTCATGGATCCTATCTTATCCATCCGGCCAGAATCAAGGAAGAAAGTGCCTAGGACTGCGGTGAAAGGGATGGTGAAAACATGAACCAGAACAAGCGAGCGAGAAAGATTGAGGCTTCACAATTTTCTCTCCACGTAACAAATCATGAAGAAATGAAATTCTCATTTCTATTTAGAATTTCATACATATTTTTCTTAGTCTCATAAGGCGTAAAATCCTCAAAAATTTAATACAACACTGTTAGAAATACTAGGCTATGTAATTGTGAAACAAGTTTAAATTATTGTGAGATTGCTATATTCTTAAACTCTATTTGTATTCACTAATTGAAGAAGGAAATGTTTTCGAACCTTAATGCATAGCTAGTAAAGAATAGATCAGAAATCATTCTATTGTGGAGGGCCCCTACACAAAAGAGCTTTATTTTTTCAATTTCTTGTTCTTTCATATTCCAGTTTTTCATTCTTTCGCTGTATTTTTTTCACATAGATACATGCTTTATTTCCATTATGATTTATAGAATAGATGTACTATGTTTTCATTCATAGCAAAAATACACACTTTACTTTCATACTATATACATACACTTTACTTTCATTTACATTGTAATTAGTTTCGGATTTCTATAGTGTAGATGATCATGTTTATCATTGTTATTTCATTGTTTGTTAGAATCATTTGTAGGATATCATTATGTTAACATAAATTCTTTATTTATGATTGGTTAGATTTAGAGACAATTTATCATAGTAGATGACATAGATTAGTTTCTTTTCATGAAATATAAGTTTGTCATAGATTAATTTTCTTTCTTAAAAATATGTCCTTTTCTTCCTTCTTGAGAGCTTTATTTTTCAATCATTAAAATCTTTCTTTTAATAAGTGTGAATACTCTTTAATGATTTCTTGTTTTAAATTTCATTCATATAAGGTTTCCAAAAGCATTCAAAAAAATATTAGAGTTCCTTCTTATTTATAGAACTTTAGTTTTTCTCAAGTCAATCATTAACCATTAACAAGATAAGATAAGATTTTCATCACAGTTTTGGAACTTAGTTGAATTTAGATTTCATTTCACAAATTATACATTTAGTTTCTCAATCCAAAATAAACACAAAATATTAAAAAAACTTTAAACATATAAAATCACCATAATAAAATTAAGAAAAGTCTTCTACATATATAGTGCACCTGCACTTCATAAGATTACCAACTATGGTCAATAATTTATGATAGAAATTTAAGACATTAAATTGAATAAACATTGACCATTGTTGAACATGGTTGACCTTGGTTGATCATGGTTTACCGTTAATGATCATGGTCGAGCATAGGTGACCATGATTGATCATGGTTGACCATTTTTTACTATGGTTGATCTTGGTTGACCATTTTTGACCATTTTAACCATAAATATATTGATTGAAAACCATGGTTTATCGATGTTGACTATGGTTGACCATAAATATTATTATTACATTAATAATATATTTACATTATAGTTGTACATGGTTGATCATTCTAACCATATATACTAAAACCTATATTATAAACTCTAATATTCAACCCAATATTTCAAACCAAACGTTATAAACCCAATATCATAGCGATAATGGTTGGCCAATATTTTTGACCATAATGATTGACCATGGTTGAGAATATTCAACCATGTTTAACCATGGATCAAAATGGTTGATAAAGCTTGATCGTGGATGATAATGGTTAATTAATGTTGTTGACTATGTTTGATAGATGTTGAATGTTATTCTTATTGAATAAATTGCAATTTAATCATAGCTTTATAAGCATGGTTGATCATGGTAATCTAGGGGATGCCTATCACAGTTGACATGGTTGATCATGGTAGTCCATGGATGACCATGGTTGGTCATGGTTGACCTTGGTTGACAATGCTCGACCATTCTAATCATATTGATCTTGGTTGACCTTGAATGACCATGGTCAACCATGGTTGATCACAGTTGATCATGATTGACGATGGTTTATCATGGTTAACAATGGTAAATCATGGTTGATTATGGTTGATCATGATTGACCATGGTGTAGCATGGTTGAACATGATCAACATGGTTGACTATAATGAAAAATGGTTGACTTTGGCTTACCTTTCTTTACTATGTTTTACCATTCTAACCATTTTGATGTTGATTTACCTTTGTTGACCATGGTTGGCTTAGTTAACCTTGGTTGATCATGGTTTACCATGGCTTATCATGGTTGAGCATGAGTGACTATGGTTGATCATGGTCGACCATAGTTGAACTTGGTTGACCATGTTCTACCATTTTAAACATACAGATCTTGATCGGTGTTGACCATGTCTCACCATGAATATTATCATTACATTAACTTATAATTGTACATGGTTGATCATTCTAACCATATAAATCTAAACTCACCATCATCATTGACAATGGTTTACCAGTCTGAGCATGTTTGACCATTCAATCATGTTGATCATGGTATACCTTGGTTGCCATCGTCGATCATGAATATTTTTGTTACATTAATAATATATTTATCTTATAATTAATATAATATTGTCGATGTTATAAAGTAACCATAAACATTAAACCCTAATATTAAACTCATTATTATAAACAATAATATTAAATGCATATTATAAACCCTAAAATTAAATATTGTATTATAAACCAAATGTTATAAACCCAATATTATGGACATAAGGGTTAGCCAATATTGTTGATCATAATGGTTGACCATGGTTGAGGATATTCAACCATGTTACACCATGGCTCAAAATTTTTGATAAAGGATGAAAATGGTTGATAATGGTTGAATAATGTGGTATACTATGTTTGATTATTAATATTAAATTGCCATTATGTTTGATAGCTTCTAAAGAGTGTTTCCATTGAATAAATTGCAATGTAATGTAGCATTCTAACCATGTTTGATTATGGTAATAGAGGGGATGCCTATCATGGTTGATCATTATGGATCATGGTAGTTTGTGGTCGACTATGGCTAGTCATGGTTGGCAATGTTAGACTATTCTAATCATATCAATCTTGGTTGACCTTGAATGACCATGGTAAACCATGGTCGATCATGGTTGACCATGGTTTATCATGGTTGACCATGGTTTATCATGGTTGACCATAGTCAATCATGGCTGAAAATAATGGAAAATGGTTGACTTTGATTTATCTTTTTTGACCATTTTCAACCATCTAACCATGATGATCTTCGTTGACCATGGTTGACCTTAGTTGACCTTAGTTGATCATGGTTTACCATTACTGATCATGGTCGACCATGGGTGACCATGGTTGATCATGGTTGACCATGGTTAACATTGGTTGACCATATATTATTATTATTACATTAATATTATATATATATATATATATGTGTGTGTGTGTTATAATTGTACATGGTCGATCATTCTAACCATATATATTAAAAACTATGTATAAACCCTAATATTAAACCCTATATTTTAAACCAAATGTTCTAAACCCAATATTATGGCTATAACAGTTGGGAATATTATTGACCAGAATGGTTGACAATGGTTGAGCATATTCAATCCAGTTTCACCATGGTTCAAAATGGTTGATAATGGTTGATTAATGTCCTTAACTATGTTTGATTATTAATATTGGAATTCCATTATGTTTGAAGATGTTGAAGAGTGTTGTCATTGAATAAATTGCAATGGAATGTAGCATTATTCACATGGTTGATCATGGTAATAGAGGGGATGTCTATCATGGTTGACATATTTGATTATGATAGTCCAAGGTCGACTATCATTGGTCATGGTTGACCTTGGTTGACCATGTTTGACTATTCTAATCATATTTATCTTGGCTCGTCATGTTTGATCATGGTTTATTATCGTTGACCATGGTCAACATGGTTGACTATAATGAAAAATGGTTGACCTTAGTTAACCTTGGCTGGTCACAGTTTACCATGGCTAATCATGGTCGATCATGGGTGACCATGGTTGACCTTGATGGACATTTTTTGACCACTTTAACCATACATATCTTGATCAGTGTTGACCATGGTTGACCATGATTATTATTATTACAATAATAAGATATTTATGTTATAATTATACATGGTTGATCATTTTAACCATAAATATCCTAAGGTACCATCATCGTTGACAATCGTTAACCATTCTAACCATGTTCGACCATTCGATCGTGAATATTATTGTTACATTAATAATATAATTATTTTATAATTAATTTAATATTATTAATGTATTAATGCCATATATTACAATTACTCATAATATTAACATTAATATCATTAATATTAATCTTATAACTTCTTTTTTTTATAATTATATTATTGATAATTAATATTTTTATAAACTTAATATTATATTAAAATAATAATAAAACCTAATATTATAATCCTATCATTATATAACAAATCTACTAAAAACTTATAATATTTTTTATTACTAAATAATTCTAATATTGTTATAAAATAAATCTAATATTATTATACAAGTATTATATTATGCAACAAATATAGCAAAAACTTTTAATATTTTATCACATAATAAACCTAAGACAAATAAAACATTAAAACTAAACAGAAAACGAAACATAAGGCTAAAACTGAAAACTAAACAGCAAACCAAACTGAAAGGCTAAAACTTAAAACTTAACAGAAAACCAAACTTAAAGGCTAAAGCTTAACGTAAATCTAAAAGGCAAACCTAAACCTGAAGCCTGAAGTAAAATAGATAAACCTAAAAGCTAAAGTAAATAAATCATAAAACCTATAACAAATAAACCATAAAAACTATAATAAATAATCCTCAAACAACTAAAACTTAAAACATGAACATAAAACTTAAACTTAAAAGTGAAACAACAATATAAAAAAATAAAACCTAAAACATAAACGTAACACAAAAATATAAAAATGCAAAAATAACTAAACGTAACACAAATAAAACCTAAAACAATAAAAGGTGAAACGTAGAAGATAAAATTTAAACATGAAATATGAATATAAAGCTAATAAAACCTAACATACAACAACTAGCAGGGCTATGTGGCAGCCAGTCCTTTCCCAGACATCTGTTGTGTAGATTAAAATTTGGATTCGATTCAATGTTGCCGTGAAATAAATAGATTAAGAAAGTTGCAAACTAGGTAGCGGAAGAACATAAATTAAATTCAAATTTATAATTATTTAAATCAACTTTTTCCTTTTCAGTAGGAAAAAAAGGCTACTCTTAATATTGATAATAAAAAGTAGTATACACATCCTTGGTTTGTCTTTCCTTATGATCTTACATCTTTCAAAAACCATATATGCAAATCTATTTAACCAAAAAAATAAAATTGTAGACTATTACATCATGTATCTTTTCAAATTATACTACTTAAAATAATTTGTTCCACTCTATGTTAATAATGTTTGTTACAAAATTCATCATTTTCAGCCCATAAAATTGTTCAACTCTGGTTACTTTCAGATACCTCTTATCACTTTTTGTTGCTCAGCTTCCAATCTTTTCCTTTTTATCATTTATAAATAATTAATGATACCTTTTTTTGATCATTACACCATGGTGAAATGATGAGAAATAAAACTTACATGTCCTCCTTGTAATACCTCTTTTTCAAATCAAGTTAGTAGTCTAATTATGTTCACTATATAGATGTTCAAAATTCACTTTCGGAAATGTATTTACCAAAATTTTGTTGTGTTCCATCCAAATTTCTAATATAGGAGGATTGAAATAATTACTTCCCTTGACCCATTCTATGATTCCTTTGGCAACGCCGAAAAAATGAATATGATAGATTCCAAGCCATTTTCCCACAATCAACACACACCCCACTGCAGAGCCCGCTATAACTCCTAGAGGCTACTCAACTTTACTTTATCAACCTGGGGTTCATACAAAATTGGAGGTGACAGTGCTATATGCACAATAGATGAATTCTACTCATTCCATCCTCTTCTCAATTCTACCATGAGGGGCTACTCGAAGGGTTATTTCTAGGAAAGGAAGTTTGTCACACTTCTAAATGAAAGATAAGACTGAAAACAACTCATGACCATTACTCTATCAACAAGAAAAAAAAACTATTGTAGAGCATAATGATTGATCTAGATATATGTAAGAAAGAGAAATTCACACTTAAGCTAATACAAGAAAGGAAGTTAAACTAAGTGGCATTCAATATTTAAATTTCTGAATTGAACTTGCAAAAAGGGAAACTAATTAAGGCACATATATTGAACCAAATGAGTGATTGAACTCTATCTATCTCATGCTTGATTGTTATGCTTAACAATGAATCTAACAATGAGCTAAATACACTTTTAAATAACTATTTTTTACAGTAAAAGGAGGCATTGAGGTGACTTAAGAGGGTCACTGACTCATGGTTTCATGGTTTCAATTCAGAAGGTGTCTTGGAGGCTGTGCTAGGAATAGATGAGGTAAAAGAGAGGTTTTTTATCTAAAGGAGTGAGTGGTTGGCACTGCTACAGGATATGCTACAAGATGTCTTAAAAAATAACAGTAAACAGGCCGAGGGTAGTTTAAGGCCACAAATGGTGAGGAAAGACATAGGGGAGGTGGAATGAAGGTGGATATAGGTTGATGAAGGGTGTCCAACCACTTGGTCAATATCATAACTTGTCTCAAATATTTTCTTTCACCTCCGAGGTGGATCTCGGCATTGTGATGGAGATTTCCAAAAACAGAGCTCAAGGTGACTTGGTTGGAAGTTTTTTGATGAGGGGTGGAGACTGAAGCCAATGGTTCTCGGGAAGTCCGCCTCTACTTCTCTTCTCAAACCTGCAAGAAAAATTCTTGTTCATGCATTCATCATTAACAAATCTATCATGAAAATGGTTTAAAAGATGAGTTGAATTTGAATAAACCTATCTATGTACTTGAAACAAAAATCTACCTCTACATCTATAACATGTCCATGATAAGAAAAGTAACCTATCTAAATTTTCCAAGGAATCATAAGATGAAAGAAATTTTGGGTCAGTGGTAACCATCTACCCTCCTCAAGCTCCAATGGAAGAGGTGATACACGAAGGCTTTAACACACAATTTTGAGATCTTATATGCTACTACAACATGAAATATAAAGAGACTAACTAAAACAACATGAAATGTAAAGAAACTAACTACAACAACATGTAATTTAAACAGAAGTAGATAGGAGAGATTGAGGCCAATGGATTGGGCCCTAACCCACAAGCTCAACTCCATGAAACTAACTCAATGGAGAAGAAACAAAATACTCATTTTATTTCATAACCATTCTTGTACATAACATATGAATGTCATAAATGTCTATTACAAGAGCTTAGAGTGCTCTAGCTACATACAAAATTTGAATCCTAGTGAGCTCTTTCTCTGCCCTATTTATCCTAAATGGTAACCACCAAAAACTCCCTAAAAATTAGGTGGATTTTCCCCTTGGAACTCGAGGAAAGTGGAGCTTTTCTCCCCTTGATCTTTCACTTTCTTGGCTGCCTCTCATTTTGAGCTGTTGGAGGAGAATCCCAAGGATATATTGGTTGCCTTTAGGATTTGAAGAGATGATCAACCCTCCTACAATCACTCCTTGATGTATAATCCAAGCCCTAATTGTGAAATATTCCTAAAAAATGGCATATTCTCTTGATTTTTCTTCATTCAAACCACATTCGGCCTTCCAAGCATGACAACCATTAATACACCAGCTACACTAAGAAACATATGACAATAATGCAATTAATTATGAGAAATATAGAATAATTAGGATAAAAAGGTGACAAATAACCCCTTAAAATGTATGTAATAATGGTGCTCATCATTAACCCCCTACCAAATGGTTTCTCATCCTCTGAGCAGCTTAGTCATGTTTCTTCAATTCATTTGGTACCCTTGATCCGGATTTATGCAGGAACACAAAAGAATAAAAATATAACCATAAATACAAAGATGCAGTGGAAATAACACTTGATTTCATTAATATCAAAGAACTGAAATTTTCTTACAGACAGAATGGAAATAAACTATCTAAGGCGCTGGTAGCTTTCTGTGAGAAGAGATGTGGTGGCTACAGGCCTCTGAAATGAGTTACAATGAGGCTCGAGGGCCTATTTATTATTTAGAAACAATAGAAAACCCTAAACATCCAAAACCCTAACCCTGGAGATGAAGCACCAAAACTATCGACCCCGTTTGGGTAAATTGGTGTTTCAACTTCCTAAGGACGTAACTTTGGCATACGATCTTTGTTTGACGCGAACCATACCTCGTTAGAAAGATCTATCCAAGGAATACAAATTTTTGGTGAGAAACATCAATCCATGGACCCATATTACTCCTGGTTTTCCCAAAAAACGTCGTTTAGGGCCTCAAAACAGCTCCGGAAGTTCAGGACCCAAAAAACTCCTAAAATATTAAGTTGTGGTGAAACTGAAAAATTGAAAGAGACAATGGTAGGGCCCCAAGTGGAATAGGCGGGTGACCACCAATATCCACCTGGATCATTCCTCCCCCCCTTAGGAAGAAATGGTCCCCATTGCGTTAAGTTCCTCCATTAGATGAGGAAACTTCTGTTGAACTTGGTCCCTGGTGAACCACTTTCCTTGGTGTAGGAGTTGGCTAGCTTTGACAACCCGATACAGTTGGATCTTTTGTTGGTGAGTGTTCTTGATTTGCATGTCCATGATACAATCTGTGGTGGCCTTTTCCATGCAGTTTGGGTTTAACAAAGTTGGTGTGAGTTGTTCTGCAATGTTAGAGGTGGGAAGTAAAGACGAAGGCAATCCACATTGAATACTAGGTGCAGACTAAGGAATGGTGGAATACTGATCTTGAAGGAATTGTTCCCTACAGCCTTGGTGATGGTGTGTGACCCGTATCGGAGCAGGAAAATCTTTCAGTGGGGTCTGGTGAAGCGCTCCTTCTGCAAATGTAGCCACACTTTGTCACCCACCTGGAAGTTGTGTGGCACCCGATGTTGATCATGGAGTTTCTTGTACTTAGAATTGGCTTTGTCCAATATGTCATGAACCTGTTGGAGGATGTGTTGAATGTGCTCGATGAAGTTGTTTGCTTTTTCAACTTCAGACAAGACATGAGCCGAATCAATCTGAGTAGTTGCAAATGGCATGGCTACTTCAATGGGACATAGTGGCTAGAATCCCAAGCCCACCTGAAAGGGGTTGTGGCCGATTGAGCTGTGGAGTGCCCAGTTATAACTATTTTGTACATAGAGGAGGCTCTTGTCCCATGTGTGGGGATGCTTTGAATTGTACATTCACAGAATGTCAAAAATCATTCTGTTGATGACCTTTGTTTGGCCATCTGTTTGGGGATGGAAATTTGTGGACTTGGTGAGCTTGGTGTCCACCATTGACCAGAGGCTCGACCAAAATTTCCTGAGGAGCCTACTATCATGATCTGATATGATAGACTATCGGATCCCAAAGTGCACCCACACTCATTCAAATAAGAGTTTAGCATTGGCTTCTGCTGTGATATTCTTCTTGCAGACCGCCATAATGACCATCTTTGAGAATCTGTCGATGACCACAAAAACACAGTCATTTCCATGCTTAGTAGAAGGCAAGCCCGACATGTAATCCATGGAGATGGATTCCCAAGGTTGGCTAGGGGTAGGTAGCGGAGTATATAGGCCTTCCTTCTTGATGGTCAGTTTGGCAATGGCACAAGCAGTGCAGGATCTATTGTGCTTCTCGACATCCTTTCGAAGGTTCGACCAATAGAAATACTTCTGCAATACTGCTACTGTTTTCTCAACCCCAAAATGCCCAGTGACTCGACTGTAGTGTGCTTCCCATATCATCTTGGCATGCTCGCTTGAAAGAAAACAAAGGTGTCCCACATGACATAAGAGTGCATCTTGGAGGTGAAAATTTGGAACTTGCGTACCCCCTAAGAGTGCCTTGTATGTGTGGCTAAATTCTGGGTCGCTCTCATAGAGAAGCAGCCAATCAAAAGTCTCATGCCCACAAGAGTTGAGAATGGTGGTGAGTGCCACGAGCAGTGGTCGGCTGAGGAAGTCTGCAACATTATTAGTGCTACCCTTCTTGTACTTGATGTTCAAATGAAACTATTTCAGATATGTGGACCACTTCTGATGGCGATCATTTTGAAACCTCCTTTGTGTCTGTATGAATTGCAGGGGTCAGTGGTCTATGTGGATGATAGTTTCCTTCCTCAAAATGTAATGCTTCCATTGTCGACAAGCGTGCACAATGGAATACATTTCTTTGTCATAAGTGGGATACTTGCGAACTGTGTCAGACAATGTCTCACTGTGATATGCCACTGGATGTCCCTATTGAGTAAGAACTACCCCCATAGCATAGTCAGAGGCATCTGTCTCGATCTCAAATGGTTGTTGCAAGTCTGGTAATCTTAGCACTGGGGCAGAACAGAAGCAATTTTTCAATTCTGTGAACGCCTTCTGTTGAGATTTCGACCAAAATAATTTTTCTCTCACTCCTCCCTTGGTGACTTGACTCAAGGGCCAAGTGATATGAGAGAATCCCAACACGAACCTACGGTAGAAATTAGAAATACCCAGAAAGCTGTGAAGCTCTGTTATAGTGGTTGGGGCTGGCCAATCCCGAATGGCTTGGATCTTGGTTGGATCCACATGCACCCCCCTTTCATCAATAATGTATCCCAGATATTGAACGTGGATCATGCCAAAAGTGTGCTTCTCCAAATTGGCACACAACTTGTGTTGCCGCAGTGTTTGAAGGACTTGTCGGATGTGGTGGAGGTGCTCTTCCCAAGTCTGGCTGAAGATCAGAGTGTCATCCAACTACACCACTACAAATGAGTTAGTGAATGGCTGCAAGTTGTCATCCATCAACCTCACAAAGGTTGCGGGAGCATTCGTCAATCTGAAAGGCATGACCAGCCATTTGAAAAGGCATTCCTTGTCTTTCAAGGTAGTTTTCCACACATCAGAGGGTTCAGAGTGATACCCAGACTTCAAGTCGATCTTGCTGAAATATTTCACCCCTTTGATTTGGTCAAGAAGGTCATCAATCTGTGGGATTGGGTACCTATTCCAAACAATGATCTTGTTAAGTGCCCGATACTCAATACAGAGTCTCCACGTCCCATCTTTCTTCTTTACCAACATGATCGGGCTCCCACAGGGCGATGAAATTCATCGGATGTGACCTTTCTAAAGCAGCTCCTGAACATGCCTCTTGATTTCATCATTCCCCATAACAGGGCATCGATAGATTGGTCAATTGGGTAGCGGTGCACCTAGGGTCAGATTAATTAGGTGCTTGACCTCACAGTGCAGAGGAACCCTTGTGGGTGAGGTGAAGATTTCCCCGTACTCCTCCACAACCTTGTCCATTTGTTGTTGTCGTGTAGAGGAGCCCTATCTGGAGGTCGTGGCCATAGTCTTCTTCTTGCCCTGGGGGCAGATCATCAGGAAAACAAATTTCCTGGTTTGGGAAATGAGTTTACTGCATTGTTTTGTAGTAACCAAAGAGATAGCAGTAGGAGGTGGTAACTCTGGTATCCTCTACAACTTATTTCCCAAAGTAACAATAAGAGAGCGAGGCCGAGACTCATACACAGTATGATGCTTCCACAAGTACGGTTGTCCTAATAATACATCAAAAACATCAATAGGAGCAATGTCACATAATACCTCATCCGTGAAGGGCTTGATGCTATAGGGAAGGCATCACTGCTGGCTGACGCAGAGATCTCCTCTTTGGTGAAGCCACCCGATGGTGTATGGATGTGGGTGAGATGTGGTCAGCAAGCCCAACCGCTTCACAGCGTCTGCTGAAATGAGGTTCTTTTGTCTCCCATTGTCGACAATGAACTATACCGGGGATCCCTTTACCCACATATGGGAGTGGAAAAGACATTCCTCCTCCTCTGGATCTTCCGGTTCCTCCTTCTGGATATTTATAGTGGCAATAGTGGCTTTGGGCTCCACATCAATAATCTATTTCCCTTTTTCATTCCCCTTGTTAGGTTCTAATTCAAATTCAGAGCATGCATCTGACTCAGAAGCCCTCATCTCGGCCACTAGTGATTGTTTGGCCCGACACTCACTTGTGTTGTTAGTGGATCTCTTATGGAACTCACACCACTTTCCCGTGTCCTTCTTTGGCTTTGTGGTGTTGTTCTTTGCTTTTGGCTTCGACAGGTTTTCTTGAGCCACCATGCCTTGGCTCAATCCTTTCTTCTATATTTTGGGAGCACCTTTCCCTTGCTTTTGATTCGCAGATCCAAAGTCTTGCTTCTTCTGTTTGAATTTCTGCTCAATCTTGGCAGCATAACGGTATGTCGTACCAAGCGAGATGTCGAGGAAATCCATTTCCTCATGAATGTATCTATGCAGACAACTGCGATACTTTAGCACCAGATGTTTCTCTGAATCTTTAACACCCAAATTTGTGTGTAGGGTATGGAGCAGATTCGTCAACTCATGCACATCTTGATCCCTTTGTTGTCGTAGCATGGTCCATTGTATGTAATTTTCCTCATATCTCCCCATGGGATAGTATTGTTCCTTGATGGCGTCTCGGAAATAATTCCAAGTGGGTACAGCCGAGAACAGAGAGGGTTTTTTCTCATCCTTTTTCTCATAGTAGGTTTCCCACCAGTCCTTGACATGGGGGTAGCTTTGAGGAGTGCAAAAATAATCTTCTCCCGATTGGCAAAGTCATGAACCGAGAAATATCCTTCTAATAGATTCAACCATCTCTCTACGACATCTGCATCTATTTGACCCTCAAATATGGGAATGCCAAAATTTACTTGTACCTTAAAAGGAGTCGCACCTCCAGAGTGGCTGCTGGTGGGCAGCCGTTGAAGGATTCGGGAAAAGTTATCCATCATCGCATTCCTTTTTTTTTTGAGGTCCTCCTCGAGCAATATTTTGATAGGATCTCCTACTCCCTCATATTTCTTTTCGTCCCCCATGGGTGTCCATTGGGGTTTGTGTGGCTGATCTTGCAAAGGTTCCACCAAATCGAGCCCTAAATCCTTATACCCCGACCTCGTTGGGGACATGCAAAGAAGGATCGAGAAAAAGAAGACCGCTCTGATTTGACTGATCCAAATTTATGTAGGAATGCAAAAGAATAAACATATAACCATAAATACAAATATGCAGTGGAAATAACACTTCATTTCATTAATATCAAAGAACTAAAATTTTCTTACAGACAGAATGGAAATAAACTAGCTAGGGCGCTAGTAGCTATCTCTGAGAAGATATGTGGTGGTTACAGGCCTCTGAACTGAGTTACAATGAGGTTTGAGGGCCTATTTATTATTTAGAAACAATGGAAAACCCTAAACATCCAAAACCATAACCCTAGGAGATGAAGCGGCAAAACTATTGGCCCCGTTTTGGTAAATTGGTGTTTCAATTTCCTAAGGACGTAACTTTGGCATACGATCTCTGTTTGACATGAACCATACCTCGTTAGAATGATCTATCTGAGGACTACAAATTGTGAGTGAGAAACGTTGGTCGATGAACCCATGTTACTCCCGGTTTTCCCAAAAAATGTCGTTTAGGGCCTCAAAACGGCTCTAGAAGTTCAGGACCCAAAAAACTACTAAAAATAGTAAGTTGTGCCGAAACTGAAATACTGAAAGAGACAACAGTGGGGCCCCAAGTGGAATAGGTGGGTGACCACCAATATCCACCTGGATCAACCCTTGTGGGCTCTATGACATCCAAAGGAATCATGGAAGGAGTTCCCTTAGGAGGGTAGAATCCTTTATTATTTTATGCCTTCTCCCATTCTTTGTTTTCTTCACGTTGGTCTTTCGCTTCACCCAATCCCAATAGAAAAGGTGAACCGAGTTTTAAGCCAAGCCATTGTATCTTCATTTTCTGCATGGCCCTCTTGGACAAAGGTTCCCATTATAAGTAAAATCTCAATCACTCTAGAGTATGATACTCCATGTTTATTATACTAAGAGGGAGGCCATTCCATCTTCTCTGACTTGCCATCACACGCTCCTCTCCCAACAATCTAGAAATGTTATCATAGTGTGTAATTTATTGTTCTTGGGTATTTATCTACAAGGTTGGCATCATTTTATATCATTAGGTGATTGTTTATGACCCCTCTAGGGATGAATAGATATACCCTAATATAGATAGGTTCTTTTCCTTCCCTCCTAATCACCTTTTTTACCTCCTCTGCCCTGGCCTCTTCACTGGTAATCCAAGAGGTTGGGGTGATCAGTTGCATATCCCCCAACTAGGAGATAGGGTCTCAAATGTTTAGATCAATCAAGACAATATTATGCATATAAAATGCTGCCAATTTGGCCTTATCCCCTATGTTGGATTGGTTGCAAAAATTAATAAAATGCCTGAAATTCTTGAAAGGTAATGAGCCATATGAGGCTAGTGTTCTGATTTGAAATTGCAGCTATTGTTTCTTCAAGTAGATGGAATAAGAGTTGGATGGATGCCTTTGTTGTATTTCCTCTATGCACAGGTCCGTCATGGTGGAAATCGTCTCGTGCTTCTGCTATAGTTGGCCTTGTAATGTT
Source organism: Pinus albicaulis (assembly GCA_034641835.2). Taxonomy (NCBI): domain Eukaryota; kingdom Viridiplantae; phylum Streptophyta; class Pinopsida; order Pinales; family Pinaceae; genus Pinus; species Pinus albicaulis. Next base: position 114,798,197 of record CM076571.1, on the reverse strand, counting down.
GATTTTTCTGATTATGCCTCTTGTATCTACTCCTTTAACACTACTTCCCTAAGTATGGCATCAGCCAAATATATCCCTATCTCAGTGAGTTTCTCCTCCATGATCCCTATATCTTTCACACACTTAGTTTTGGAAAATTGCATCCAATGGTGTGTGTGTGTGTGTGTGTGTGTTATCTCTTTCTCTAGCTCATAAAACATGGGAATTGCATGATTTTGAGGCATCATCATTCCTCCTTCAATGAACATGTAATAGGAGCTCAGATTTGGCTGTGGGATAGGATTTGGAACTATTTTTATGGCTTTTGGGACAGTTTTTGGAGAGGCATTCCCCTCCTTTGGTTCCTTCTCTTTCTTTCCATTGGAATCGTGTCCCTCAATTTTTTTTTCTATTTCATCACCTTGGGCTTCTTTCCCTTCCATACGTTCCTTATTATCTTCTTTCCCCATCACTTTCCACTCTCTCTATGGTAACTTTTTATTTTCTTGTAGAATTTCTTGATTTTCCTATAGAAAAAAATGTTATTCCTGTAGAAAACCCTCTTTTTCTTTCTACCCCTCCTTTTATTCTTCTTGAAGGTCTATGGGGGTTGGCACTTGTTTGAGAGATGCTAAAATTGAAGAGTGTCTTATTGTATAGTTCATAGATGTCTTCTTGGGTGAAGTGACCTCTTGAATTTTTCCCTCATATGTGCCTATTTCATCTTTCTTATTGGGTAGCTCTTAAATTGTTATTGGGATCTCAGATGGAGTTTGGGGTCTCCCTTATTTTTCCCTAGCACTCTTCCTAGTCCTGAAGTACATGGGGGTCTATGTTTTTCTCTTTTCCTTCACATGGGTACTTAGAGTGGCTAAGGTGGTAGTCGCTTCATTTTATGAGGTACCCATTGATAGGCTGCTTTTTGAGGAGATATATCCATGCTCAACATGGGGTATAGTATCTCCTCCTTTCCTATCTTTCCTTCCTTCTATTCTTCTTTTTCTTCCTCCTCATTTTCATCTTCTTCTCATTTTTCATCTTTATTTTCCTCATCCTGTTTTCTTTCATTTGTTCCTAGTTTTTATGTGTTGTGATTTTGTTTTTATTTCCTTCTCTTATTATTCTTCCTTCGTCCCTTCAGTCTCTTCCTCTTCTTCTTTCATTGCCCTTTGTGCAAGGCTAGAGGCAGGGGTTTTCCAAGGAGTGACAACTTGTGTTCCAATGAATGCTTCTCTCTCTATGTCTATGAAGGTGGACCAAGGTACAGAGATGTTCAGTCTATTGAGAGAGTCTCACACTATAATTTTAATAAGGCCATGGTAAGGTAGGTGTTAATACTTTCTCTCCCTAACTCTCTACCTCATGTCTCTGATTGAATGTAGTGTTGGGTATGCGTTATATTATTTCCATGATTACTCGTATGCAGGGGTTGGGGGGGGGGGGGGGCTGGCAATGGAGGGGAGAAAGGCCACTCTATATGTTGTGCCGAGTGCAACAGGGGGGTCAAAGGAGGGGAAACCACCCCCCTTTTTCAGGGTCCAGGGCAGCTCCCCAAGAAAATAAAAATGGACCTTTTTCTCCAGTGGACGGACCTTCCCATGCTTTTTTGCATGGTTTTACACATATTTTTGGGGCATGATGTTTTTTAGCCCCTGGTATTTTTTAGATCTGGTCAAGGGAAATATGGTTATGTTCTAATCCAGGGTTAATGGATTGGTGTTTATGTATGCTTTGACATGTATATATATGTGTTGTAAAACTAAAAGGAATATAATGAAAAATCAAGCTGGTAGTCCTGATTTGGTATGCAGGGGAAAATATCTATGTATATATGTTTGATGTTTTATGCTCTTGCTATTTTTTATTTAGTTTCTTTAAGATTCGTTTGCAGATAATTTCTCTATAGGGTTAAAACCTACATTTTGTATCAGAGTTGTTTCAACTTCAAGGGGATGTCTTTGTTGCTAAGGGGTTTTTTGATTGGGCCTATGGTAGACCTTATTCAGTGGGAGATATGCAGGATCAATTCTTGCAGTGAAAGAAGATGGCGAGCAGTGGCAAGATAGAGATAGAGAAATTTAATGGCTAGAGTTTTGAGTTGTGGAAGGTCAAGATGGAGGATTTGCTGGTAAATAAAAATTAGTGGATCGCGATAGATCTGAGTACTAAACCAAAGGCAATGTTAGACGAAAACTGGAAGAAGTTGGATCAGAAGGCGAAGAGCACAATACGGTTGTGTCTCTCAGAAACAATATCGTTGAATTTATCTAGGGAAGCTACGAGGAATACTTTGTGGGACAAGCTAGGGACTTTGTACTAATCTAAGTATTCAGTGAATAAATTGCTTCTCCAGAAAATTTTGTATAAACTGTGGATGAAGGATGTAGACTCAGTGATAGATCATCTGAATGCCTTCAATACTGTGGTAAGTAAGTTGTTATATATTGATATTAAAATCTCAGATGAAGATAAGTGCACCAGTTTGTTTTTTCTACCAGATTCATGGGACAATATGGTTATTACAATAGGTAGCAATACAACTACCTTGAATTTTTATGACATGGTCTCAACCTTGTGTCAGAGGAAATGAGATGGAGAAATATAGAGGGCTAAAATGGAGATGCCTCATATGTACGAGGAAGGTCCCCAGAACGGAAACAAGAATAAGGTTTCAAGTGGGAGATCTAAATCTAGAGGGAGATATAAATGTCCAGGAAATTTTGTAAAGGTGTGATGGAAATGCAGAAAGGAAGGGCACTACAAAAATTACTACAGATCTAAAGCTCATGAGAAAGGAAAGGGATCTAATGATGCTCCTTTTGTAGAGGCAAAAACCACCTAGGATGAAGGTGGGGATGTGTATTTGGATTCTTCTTCAAATACACATGTAGATCATGAGTGATGGTTGATTGACTCAGGTGCATGCCTTCACTTCACTCCCCATAGGGAGTGGTTCTGCGAATATGAGAGATATGATGGCGGTGATGTCTTATTAGGGGATGATAGGAAGGCAATAATCGTCGGACATGGAAAATTTAAGTTGAAGCTCCAAGGTGGAAGGATTAGAACACTTCCTGGTGTTTTGAACATTCATACATTGGCCAGAAATATGATTTATATAAGCAAGATGGATGATGCAGGTGTAAAAAAATTATTTGAGAAAGATACCTATAAGATTGTTCCAGGAGCACTAGTAGTAATTCGGGGAGTTCGGATTGAAACTATATAAAAACTTCATGGAAGCACTATTATTGATGGGTGTAACAGTTTTGTGCTTCCTAAAATTGGAGAAGAAAGCCTAGCAGTCTCTGGAGAAAATACCATGCTATGGCATAAAAGGCTTGGACATATTGGAGATAAGGGCCTTCAGATACTACATGAAAATAGTATGGTAGAAGGTATGTCTAATTTCTCTCTGGATTTATATTTCTCTGAAAATTGTGTATAGGGGAAGTAGAATCGGGTGAGTTTTCCTTCTAGTGCTAAGAGGGTGAACACGATATTAGATCTTGTGCACAGTGATGTGTTTGGACCTGTGTCAGTTCCATCACTGAGTAATTATGTGTACTATGTTTCATTCATATATGAATTCTCAAGGAATACATGGATATATTTATTGAGGAAGAAATCTGAAGTCTTTAGCAGATTTAAAGAATTTAAGGCTCTGGTAGAAAATCAGACATAAAAGAAGATAAGGGTGTTGAGGATGGATAATGGTGTAGAGTTATGCAAGAAGGAATTTAAAGAGTTCTATAAGAAGTGTGGTATACAATGGTAGAAGACTAATCCATACACACCTCTGAAAAATAGAGTTGCAGAAAAAATGAATAGAACGTTGATGGAAAAGGAAAGAAGCATGCTCAGTGGTACCGGGTTAGGACAAGAATTCTGGGCAGAAGCAGTGTAGACTGCATGTTACCTGGTTAACAGATCACCTTCATTAGCATTGAGGATAAAACTCCACATGAGGTATGGACTTGTAAGAAACCCTCTCTTTCGCATCTGAGGGTATTTGGATGTGATACATATGTACGTTTTCCAAAGGAGAAAAGAACCAAGCTGGATAATAAATCTGAAAGGTGCATCTTTATTGGGTATAAGGATGGTTTAAAAGGTTACAAGCTTTGGAACCTAGAAATAAGGAAGGTTATCTACAACCGAGATGTGGTATTTAGAGAGGTGAAAGATGTTGTTAAACATGAATTCCTACCAAAGGAACTTGAGAAGATAAAGTTTGATATAAAGGAGGATGAATCAGACTCTATAGCAAAAGAAGATTCAGAAGAGGAAGAGCCACAAAAGATCATTTCGGGAAAGAAAACAACCAGAAAGGTATAGTCCATTTGATTTTTTTTCAAATTTTTCTTTAACTATCATTGATGATGATCCGAGAAATGTCAGGGAGAGAGTGGATTCAGAGGATGGAAAACTCTGGAAGGATTCCATGGTTGATGAAATGGAATCCTTGTGCAAAAATGAGGCATGGGATATGCTGGAAGGAAGCCCATCGGGATAAAATGGGCATTTAAGAAGATCAAAGTAGAATTCAAGGTGGAGAAATACAAAGCTCTATTGGTAGAAAGAGGTTATTCCTAGTTGCCAGGAATTGATTTTGGTGATATTTTTTCTCCTGTTTCCAAGGCTACTTCTATTAGATTACTTTTATCATTTGTTGTCTCATTTTATTTTGAGGTAGAACAGATGGATGTGAATACTACATTTCTTCATGGGGATCTGGAAGAGGAGATCTACATGAAGCAACCTGAAGGCTTTATGGTGAAGGGTAACAAGGAACTGGTATGCAAGTTAAAAAAGTCTCTATATGGGTTAAAACAATCACCAAGGATGTGGTATCAAAAATTTGATACCCATATATGGGGACTTGGCTGCACCAGAAGCAAATAAGATCACTGTGTATATTTTAAATTAATTGGTGACCGTGTTATTTATTTGGTCTTGTATGTGGATGATATGTTGTTGATTGGAAATGAAAAATAAATTATCCAAGATTTGAAAACCCAATTGTTCTCCAAATTCTAAATGAAGGATCTTGGTGTTGCAAACTATATTTTGGGCATGGAAATCAAGAGAGATCGGGCAAAGATGAAGCTTTGGTTAAACGAGAGGAAGTATGTCGAGACAATACTACAGAGGTTCAATATGCAGGATACAAAACTGGTGAAGGTTCCTATTCCTGTAGGTCTAAAGCTATCTGCCTAACAGTGTCCCAAGACACAAGAAGAAGAGGAGTATATGTCCCATGTTCCATATGCAAATTGAGTGGGTAGCCTAATGTATGAAATGGTGTGTACTAGACCATAAATTACACATGCAATGGGAGGATTGAGCAGGTTTATGTCAAAACCAAGGAGGAGTCTTGGACAACATTGAAGCAGGTTTTTAGATATTTGGGTGGAACTAGTGATTATGGCTTGTGCTGCCAGGGAATACTAGGATTGGACAAAGTTTTGGACATCCCAGGTTTTTTTGATGCAGACTGGGTTGGATATCTGGACCAAAGAACATCTACAAGTGGGTATGTTCTTAGCCTATTTAGAGGTGCAGTCAGTTGGATGAGTAAAAGACAGTCTATAGTAGCTCTTTCAACTACAGAGGTAGAATACATGGAAGCCACTCATGCAAGCAAGGAAGGATTTTGGTTGTAGATATTGTGTTCAAGTATGGGGTTGGCGCAATAGGCTATAACGATAGACTGTGACAACCAAAGTGAAATTTCATTGGCTAAGAACCCTACTTGTCATTCAAAGACAAAGCACATGGATGTTCAATATCACTTTGTGAGAAATATTGTTGAGGATAAAAGGGTGTTGTTGGTACATGTGAATATTTTTAAGGATGTTGCAGATGCATTGACAAAGTCTATGAGCACTCAAAATTTCTCTTTGTGTAGAGAAACAATGGGTGTTGCAAAGTTGGGATAATGACTAAGCTCAACTGTGGCCCCCTGCAGAAACAAAACAACAAGTGGGAGAATGTTGGGTATGTCTTATATTATTTGGACTCTATTTTTCAATGGGCGGACCTGCCCATGGTTTTATGCATAGGTTTTCACATGGTTTTAGGGCATGATGGTTTGCGACCCCTAGTATTTTGTAGATTCGGACAAGGGAACTATGGTTATGTTCTAATCCAGGGTTAATAGATTGGGGTTTATGTATGCTTCGACATGTATATATATGTGGTATAACACTAAAAGTAATAAAAGGGAAAATCAAGTTGGTATTCCTGATTTGGGATCGAGGGGAAAATATCTGTGTATATCTATTTTATGTTTTATGCTCTTGCTATTGCTTAGTTTCTATCTTTAAGATCCTTTTGGAGATAATTGTTGTACAGGGTGAAAACCTACATATAGGAGGAAGTAAGGAATGTTTAGTATATTCTCTAGTGGAACATATCCTTTGAATCTAAGCTCATGGAATAATGTGAAGTGGTATCCATAAACCACACTTATTCTTCTCTCAAAGGAAATATATTTCATGATGTGATATTCTACCTCATCCCACGGGTAAGGGAGACTTTCCATTCTTTCCCCATTCTTATCCTCAATGTATTAGTCATTACACAAGAAGAAAATCTTCTTAGAGGCAGTGATAGATAATTTTTCCTCTCTGTTCCACTTAACTTCTAGAGGCAATGTTGTACAACTACTAATGAGCTTAGGGGTTATGGTAATGGCCATACCTCTAGCCACCGTGGTGGCCCTATAATATCCTTGGGAGTGCAAGGATACTGCAAATTATCAAGCCACCTCATCATCAAAGCCTTTGAGGAGCTCAAGAACCCTAGCCACTAGTGATTTCTAAAGACGTCAACCACACGACGGTGTAGTCTAATTGTTTTAATGTCTATGGGATCCATTTTGTTAAAACCTCCCCCCATCTTGTGACTATATTAGAGAGATTTTTTTTTTGCTTATGTCTCAAAAAAATGGTGATATCAGACCCCAAAAGCTTCAACTTAACACAAACTGAGATTTTCTTACCCCTACTTCTCTGAACAACCTCTTAAATTTCTGAATTATTACTTTGACAGTGCATACTTTTTCATGAAAATTTAAACAAATTGGTGGGGTGATAACCACTTAGCTATGCACTCTGATGTTTTCTTTCTTGAAAGATGGTGGTGTTGTGTGTCAATACACTTTGAGGGTGCCTTTCATGGTAGTTTATATCACTGTGCAACCTTCCTGTAAACATCCTATACCACCAACAGACTTCCTGTAGCACAGGCTTGCATGCAAAACTCGACCTTCGTTCAGAATTCCTTGATGGCTATTGTATCTTTCTTAATCTAACCGATCTCAAAATGCATAATGAAATGATGGAGAATGAGCCAAATTACACCTTTTATTCGATATTGAGCGGATTTGGAGCGTAGTGAAGATTTGGATTTAGCACGGGGTTTCCTCATTTGGACCATCGGTCCCACTTGAGCCATTCATTCCCATATGCCTCGGAATAACCTCCAAATCCTCGTGATATCTCCCTTAAATTATGTGACAACCCATGTGGCATGTAAAACTCCACTTTCTCTTTACTTTAACTTTATGAGGGTCACCAAGTTAATTGGCCACCTTTTTCCTTTTAAACTCTCTATTCTCAACATTAATTGAATTTATCCAAATGATGCATAGTGAGAGGGTGAGGGAGCCATGCTTGAGCCTGCTTATTTTTGAGGAGTGGTAGGATATTTTGATGTAGGGAGCTCGAGCATGGTGAAGGCCATCAATGCTTTTCCTTTTTTGTGTATTTTTTTTTCAATTTTTTTTTTTTTTTTTTATTCTATTTTATTTTTCTGATTGAGCAACTTATTTATGAGTGAGCTTTCTTATTAATTTTATTTTCTAATTCTTTTTGCAAGTATTGTATGGATATCCTAAGGTGTTGTTGCTGGTGATTCCTTATGAATTCCTCTAGTGATCATCTAAAGCCTTTTTGACTTGTTGTTGCGTGTACATGATTGCTACAAGAAGTGATCATCTTCTTGTACTAGTCCCCTTTATGCAGTTTTGGAGCTCCACTTAGCTGAGAAAAGAGGAGAAGTAGTGCAAGGATGCTAGGTATGTATTTAGGACGTGAATGGAGTGGTGAAGTGTGTTGGGCACTAAGATGAATCCTAAAAATAAATCTTAATCCTATCTCATTAATTTGATCAACCTAGGATTCATCTTTCATTTCAAGTCTATCGACAAAGTATATGCAAGAATAAGGTATTAGACTATGGAAAAGTGCACAATAACTATTACCTGAATCATTATCCTAATTCAACCATTGCAGAAATAAATGATAACAGCAAAAAATTACTCATATAGTTACAATTTTGATGAAACAAAGTATTCTAACTAACAAACCATATTCATAAGGAAAAACTATTAATCACACAAATGCTAGAAAATATCTACTTCAAACGTAACTTCTCAGATTCACACATTCACACTCTTCATCTATGTAATACAATCCAATCAATACTTTGGAAAAAACTTAACATAATTCATTATACGAGATTCAATCAATCACTTGCTATAAAAAAAAAGACAAGTAAAAGTAATATCATTAATGCAAATCATGGAAAAGTAATCTAGCTATCAATGATACATAATAGACAATTAAACCTATGATGATTGGGCCCTTGGTATCAATACTTCCTAGATAAACTCAATCCATAAGACTTAAAGTAAAATCCCATTCAACTTTATTAACTCAAAATTTCTTACAAAATAACCTAAAATTTTTTTAACTCAGAACGTTGTATATAATATACAATAAGAGTGAAATAATAAATCAGGGCGTTAAGAAAGAATGATTTTTTTTTTCACTTTGCTGACTTATATATTACATTTAGAAAACTAAATATAGAGCTATCCTGAGAATTGAAAGATTCTCAGAATTTCTCCTTCAATCGTGCATCTTCGTATAGTAACAATTAGTTCCTAATGCCTTCTTTTCGACTGCGCTCAAACATAAAGTTGTAACCTTCTATAAATATTGCGTTGGTTCAATCATTTTCTCTCTCAATTATATCGAGGAATAATAGTCATTCATTTAGGTTGATATGAAAAACAATTTACGCGAATTACAACCTTTTTGATATCAGAAAAGCTCACATTAACTAGACTATTTTCAACTTGCTTTAACTGTCTTTTTTCTCTTGAATCCTTACGAATTAAGGACAAACTTGCCTAAAAACATAACAATTATCAAGAAAATAAGGATGGGAACTATACCTCTTCCGTGGCCCAACATCACCCCATATATTACCTATTTGCATGTCCTCATGCAAAAGGATGATTCACATGTAGCAAAGTTACAGAGTAGGTTGGGTAAGATTGTTTTCCATATGTCCAAAATCTGTTTTTACTCCTAAGAACCTTGAAGTGATCGCTTTCTGCAACTTTTGGGAGTCCATACTCAACATTATACCTATCCAGGGGATACTAGATAACAGGGCATCGATATCGACATCCAACCCAAGTAGGCTCATTAGACAAAACCATCTGATTATACTGCTGTATCTAGTTAGCTGCTACTTGGAATTTTATGTACCCAAAAGGATCTCACTTCTTAACCCCCTTAGGAGATGCCCTCCATCACTTCCTTGATTCCTGTAGGGATTCTTATTTGATGTCTTCAAATTATTCAATTCCTATGATAAGAACATCCTCATGTGTGGGAGCCAAAGCATAAACGACTTCGGGTAGGTGCATGAACCTTTTGTGTTTTATGGAAGTTTGCAGTGGGCTACTAGGTTCTCCTCTAACCCAAAGGTCTAAACTGTTTTATCTCCTTTGGAATATGTTATAGGCTTTGTGCCACTTGATTTGATTTCTCACAAAGAATATGAAAGCTTGGAACTGTACATCCCCAATGAAAGGGTTGGGGTCTCCATCCCTATGTTCTTCCAAGAAGAAGTTGTGCATGTAGAGTTGACATAAGAGATACCTAACATTATCTTCCTGTTCTTCAAAAGACTTAAAAAATCAGAAACAGAATTGAATTCAACATGTTGACAAACCTATATGGATTTTAGTTTCAGTAATAAGTATAATTCAACAAAAAACATGGCATAATGTTTGGCTGGAGACCTATAATAAAATACATCAGAGTATAAAGAACATATCTCCTTGATTTGTTCTAGTGCTTTCTGAAGCTTCCCTTGAAATTTCCCCGTTTTCTTTTTCTCTCTTCTAATTTTTGCATGAGGTTCGTCCTCAGTAACGGTCAAGGCTTTGAACTTTTGTAATAATTCTTGATGTTCTACCTGAGGTATCATTTCTCCTCGATGTTGTTCCAAAAGTTTTTTGTGGCTTTCCATTTCCTGGTTTAACATTTTAATAGTGGCTTCCTTAATCAAATGAGATTAAGGAAGCTCCAAGTTAGTTTATGTATCCTAGTTAATGGTCATCAGTAGATCTATCTGGCTCATTTCCTCAACTGTAACCACAAAGAGATTGATATCTTTTTTAATTCCCATAGAACTGGTGGGAATATCCTCAATTTGATTTTCTGCATAGGTAATGGGGATTTCTTCAGTTTGTACTTCTACATGAATAATGGGAGTTTCTTAAGTTTGGACTTTTGCATGATTCAAGAAATTCTCCCTCTGGACTCCCATTTTCACATTTTTTATTTTCTTTCTATCGTAATCTCTGAGTATTTTTCTGAGTTGTTCCATCTTATTTTGCAATTTCAGGTTCTCCTGCTTCAAAAAATTGATTCTTCGTTTATTTTTTCCTGTCAACCCTTCAATGGGTTCTACAATTGGTGATGTAAGTGAATATGGCATCATAAAAACATTAGGAGAAAATTCAATTTCTTCATCAATCATGACAGTAACAATGGAGTTACCTTCAGAATTATGGTCATCGGGGGTTAATAGCATGGTCTCCTCTCTACAAAAGTCTATTTCATTCATTCTTATGGTTGATTCTTGTGGATGGTATTGGTCATCCATGCTTGGTGAGGACGAAAATATTTCCATATTATGATAATTAGTTGTAGAGGCTAAAAAATTAGTAGCCGGTTCAACCGAGTTCTTAAAACAATCTTCATTCTCTTCACAAGAAAAGAGGGTTCCCATGTTTTCCAAAACCTAGGTTATTTCCTCTACTCTAATTCCCAATGAGTTACCCTTTTGTTCCATTGGATATTATACTTTATGTTTTGTCTTGGGCAACCTTTCAGACCTTCTACCCTTAGCTGGCTAAGAAACTAGAACATAAGCTAACCTCTTCTTAACTCTAGACAAATTTTGCAAAGATGGGGCTTGATTAACATTTTCTTCTCTTGACTGACTATTTTCAGGGGGGATATTTTCCATGTTAGGCTGATTGTTTTATGTGTCAGGCTGGGTATTTTCTTCCTCAAGCCTTTCTTATACAGGTGGTAGGTCACTCAATCCTAAAACATTTTCCGAGCTTATCTGAGATAGTTCCAATTCACTACTGACTATCAGTTTAATTAAACAATGGTGACTGATTATGGTGCTTGGGTCCTTGGCTCGACTCATCCTACCAGCAACCTCATGTAATAGAAAATTTGAAATAAAGGCTTGTCCAACACTATTCTCTTCTTTAAAGCTGATAATAACTTGAGATGTCATGGTCATACCACATCATGGCGTCCGTCACATGTAATATATTGCTACACTATGCTTGTGAGCTCCTGCCAAGGTTATCTGAATGAGGCAGGGTGGAATAATTTTCCTTTGTGGACCAATTCATCACAAGGGTCAATGAACAATTCCATTGCACTCTGGAGTCCAACATGCTTTTCCATCCACTTCTCTCCTTCCATGGAGAGACTTGTGACTTCTTCCAGGACTCTTCCATTCACTAGCATATGCTTTCCTTTTACTGTTGTGGTTTCATCATTTAAATTCTGTAAAAATTATAGAGCCACATCATTATCAAATCTATACAACCGAGTGAAATACTCTAGCCAACCCACCCTTTCTAGGATTTTTCAAGCTTGTTCAGTTACCCGTAGTGTATCAGGATCATTATAGATGGATTTACCTCCCATTGCTGTTGGTTTGGAAATAATTGTTGCAAAAAACATACACAGAGTTGTTTCAAACCAAAGAACAAAATGAGAGATGTGATAGAATGACATTGTTTAATGTGCTTTGGTGTGACGAAAATTTCTATTTTTGTTTATTGTGCATAATCACATCATGCACGTGATGTGCCTTACCTCCCCCCAATAAAAAGGTGGACCACGATCGGTAGCATTATCGGAATTAAATTGTCACGCAGAAGTAGTCATTAATGCACAAGGGAAGGGTCAAATCTGGCGCAGCCAGGTGGGTGGGATAATTAACTGTCACAGAGATGTCGATTGCTGACGTACAATAATAATAATGACATACCATGTGTGAAAAAAATTTCCTTTTTAAGATAAATAACCATTTAGGAATCATAAAAAAGTATATATTTCGTGTCATTCCTTTATAACTAATCTACATATTTCAGAGGTCTGAAAGTTTAAATTTATGTTCATATGATAGTTTATATACCAAATCTACTTGTTTTTAAAAAATATGTGTAGATAGTGATGATGGTGATTTATTTATAAAAGAAATATGTTGAACAACACAATTATGAGAAGGAAATTCAAGATATATTCCAATGCCACAGACAAAGCCATTACTACGAGCAGCTGTTCATAGCCTGGACAAGGTTGTATTTTTAACCTGTATATGAGCCAATATCCTATGGATGATATATCGTATTTATTGTTTCAATTTTTTTTTCCTAAAAATTCATTGTTCTGGCATGGTGACCAGATAGTAATAATGCTACTCACCGGATCACAATAAAGTGAACAAGTCGGCTCGTGATGAGACCTCTTGTCCTTTTGACGCTAGTGCAAAAAGGCCATAAACCTAGTTTGGTAGCCATAATGGAAATGTCACTTATGTTTTTATCTTATGATCATAGTAGGCTGGCTCAGGATGATACCCCCTATACTTATCAGGAAATCTAGCTTTAAGTGTCATATATTTTTGAAAATTTGATATTTTTATTCATCAAGGGTGGCTCATCAACTCCTTAAGAGTTTAAATATGGTGGTGATAGATCATGAACAATTGATAATTCTTTCAGAAATATATGAATATAAGAAAATATTTAAAATAGGATGTACGAGAGGGTAAAATAATGTTCCTCATAGGGTGATAGATAAGGCATTGATTTTAACATCATGATAAAATAAATATCAATAATTTTTAAGTTCCCTTTCAAATATTGGAATTAATTAAAATAGCTTGGTGCAAAGGGAACAACAATTGTACTGAAGGGAACAACAATTGAGAATAAGGGTACAACAGTTGTGCCCAGGGCCTCTTTACCCCTTTCTTTTTATTATCAAGAGAAAAAAAGGAAGGCAAAGAAAGAGATTAAAAAAAAAAGAAATTTAATTAACTATGAAATAAAACATATGTAAATTATATACAAAGTTGATAAAGAAAATTAGATTTATGAATATCAAGTTGGTGGGTTGTTGCCCTGGTCAGCTAAGATCTAAAAAACATGATCATTACTTACCTCGTGGTATTAATACTCCTTTGTGAGTGGTTGGTGGTAAAGGCATAGCCGATTTCCATTTACTAGGAAAGAGGTACTAGATACATCAATGGTGTTTAATGTTATGGTCCCATTATTGTGTAATTCATTGATTTCATATAGCCCGAACCACCTTGTTTGCAATTTCCTTGGAAAATCATGGAACTTGGAATCATATAGCAACTCCCAATCGCCTATTTGGAATGAATTATTTTTAATTCTTGTGAAACCAGCTCCAAAAAGAGAATAAAAGAGATATCAATGCCTTAGAAATAAGCCACTTCGAGGGGGCAACCTCCAATACATTACATGAATGAAAAAATCTTGGATGATTCAAATTACAAAACCTCCTTTCTATATATAGGAGTCCATGGGGCCAGAATGTAATCCTAGTGGGGCCACAATGCAATCCTAGCCGACCTAACAATAATAATTTAAGGGCACAATAATAACAATATAGGGGTTACAAGGGTACAATAATAACAATAAGGGGGTTACACTAACAATAATAAGGGACTATACTAGTAATATAGGGACCTAACATGCCCCTCTCCTTCAAAAAAGTGTTTTCCTCAACGCTTCAATAGCTCTGGGTGCTTTTGTATAAAATTCTCATCCTCCCATGTAGAATCTTTAGTTGGTAAGTTCTTCCACTTGATGAGATACTCTGAAATTGATCGATTCCGTAGTTGTCGAGTTCTTATTTCCGTGACCACTTCAGGTTCCAATATGATTTTTCCTTCCTCATCAAGTTCTGGAAATATTGTTTGAACTGGAATATTTTCGCCTATAACCTTCTTTAAGCATGAAACATGGAAAATAGGATGCACTCGTGAAGAAGTAGGAAGCTCCAATTTATATGCCATAGTACCAATATTTTGCAACACCTTGTAAGGACCATAGTATTTTGGCGATAATTTATTCTCCTTCTTAGCTTGCTTGAGGGACATTTGTTTGTATGGTTGTAGCCATAAAAATACCCAGTATCCTACATCAAAAATTCTCTCGCTACGATGTTGATCTGCCTGTTGTTTCATTCGATTTTGTGCCAAATTCATGTTTTCCTTTAAGAGTTAGAGAAATTCTTGTTGATGCTCGATGTGATCTTCCACTGCTTGAACCTTAAAATTTTCTCTTAAACATGATGTGATGGATGGTGGATGATATCCATAAAGTGCCATAAATGGGTTAATTTTTGTTGCAGTATGGAAGGAAGCGTTATACCACCATTCTGCTAGAGGTAACCACTTGACCCATTGTGTTTGTTTATCAGATAAAAAACAACGAAGATATCCTTCCAAACATTTATTTACTATCTCAGTTTGACCATCGGATTGAGGATGATAAGATGAGCTATGAGCTAATTGAGTACCCAAACAAGAAAATAACTCCGTCCAAAAATTTGCAGTAAAAATGGGATCTCTGTCTCTCACAATAACCCATGGGTTTCCATGTAGCTGTTGAATTGTGTCCATAAATGTAGTAGCAATTGTACGTGCTTTAAATGGATGATATAATGCACAAAAGTGTGCATACTTGCTAAGTCTATCAACTACCACCATGATGAAATTATTTCCTTCAGACTTAGGTAAACCTGTGATAAAATCCATTGAAATATCCTCCCAACATTGACTTGGAATGGATAAAGGTTGTAGAAGACCTGGGGTCTTAATTGTTTCAACTTTATTCTTCTGGAAAACCAAACATTCCACCACAAAATTTTGAATATCATATTTAAGGCCATCCCAAAAAAATTCTTTCTTCACCCTGTGGTAATTTTTTAAAAATCCTGAATGTCCTCCTAAAGGAGAAGTGTGCAATTCCAGAAGAATATTTTCTTTCAGTTGGGAATTCTTACAAAGAAATAAGCAATATTTGTACCATAAGGAATCATTTTTCCAACTAAATGTATCAGATGTACTAGGATATTGTTGCAAATTTTGAATGAGAATCCACACATCTTCTTCCTTATTCCATTCATCTATTGCTTCAGTTATCCAATCTGGTTGGATAATAGAAATGGGACAAAGCAATGCTTCCACCTATTCATTATTTCTTGAGAGTGCATCTGCAACAACATTTAGCTTCCCTTTTTTTGTATATTATTTCAAAGTCATAACCCAACATCTTTGTGACCCATTTTTGCTGCTCTTCTGAAGATAGTCTTTGTTCCAAAAAGTGTTTAAGACTATCATGATCAATTTTTACCTTGAAGTGTCTTCCCATTAGGAAAGTTATCCATTTCTTTAGTGCATGCAATATTGCTAGCATTTGCTTCTCATAAATAGGTTTATGTAAATACTTTCCTTTGATTGGACGAATTTCAAAAGTAATGGGTCTTCCTTCTTACATTAAAACAACACTAATTCCATTTCCTGAGGCATCACATTCCACAATGAATGTTTTTGTGAAGTCTGGCGTAGCTAAGACTGGTGCTAGTCACATTGCCTCTTTAAGATCTTCAAAGGCCTTAGTTGCTTCAGGAGTCCATGAAAATGCATCTTTCTTTAATAATGTTGTTAGAGGTGCTGTTATTCTCCGATAATTCTTAACAAACTTTTGATAATACCCTGTTAACCCAAGAAATCCTCGCAACTGCTTGATGGTTGTGGGGACTCTCCATTCCTTAATGGCTTTAATTTTGTTAGGGTGTACCTTAAGACCCTCGTGAGATACAATATGACCCAGATATTCCACCTCTTGTACTCCAAAGAAACATTTGGATGTTTTTGAATATAATTATTTCTCCTGTAATAGTTTAAGCACCCTATCAACATGTTGAACATGATCCTTCCAAGACCTGCTGTAGATTAGTATATCATCAAAAAATACTAGCACAAATTTTCTAATGAACGGTTTGAAAATGGAATTCATCAACCCTTGAAATGTATAAGGTGCATTGGTAAGGCCAAAAGGCATGACCAAAAATTCATAATGACCCTCATGAGTTCGAAATGATGTTTTCAGAATATCTTCAGTCTTCATTCTAATTTGATGATACCCTGAACGAAGATCCAATTTGGTAAAATAAATTGCTCCATGTAATTCATCCAATAATTCATCAATCAAAGGAATGGGAAATTTATCTTTAATATTGAGCTTATTGAGCTCCCTATAATCCGGACACATGCGCCATGATCCATCCTTCCTGTGTACCAATACTACAGGAGTAGAGAAAGAACTTTGACTAGGTTGAATTATACTCACCTCTAACATTTCTGCAATCATACATTCAATTTCTTTCTTTTGGACATAAGGATATCTATAAGGCCTAATGTTTGGAGGAACACTTCCTGGAATCAAATGAATAGCATGATCATGATCATGAATAGGTGGGAGTCCTTTTGGAGTTTCAAAAATCTTGGAATGATTATCCAAGACTTTTTGGAGATCTGCAGAAATAGATGATTTTGATGTTGGAACTTCTGGTGAGCATAATTGTGTAATTATGCTTCATTGTTCTTTATTTAGAAGCTTTTTCATGACATTAGAGCTTATTATCTTTCATGGCTTCCCTGCAATACCCCGTAATTCGACTTCCTTTCCTTCTGCAAAAAAATTGAAGAAAAGTTCTTGAAAATTAAAAGCTACCATCCCCAAAGATTGTAACCATTGTACTCCTAGTACAACATCAACACCTCCCATAGGAATGGAAAGCATTGGAATATTCAATATATATTCCCCCATGGTTAGCTTGATATTATGACATTTTCCAGAAAAATTTATAGTTCCTCCATTTGCAACCATCACTTGACATTTTGGTGTTGGGTATAAGAAACAATTCAATTCCTTCACTACCTTAGAATGAATAAAATTATGGGTACTACCTGGATCAATCAACACTATTACCTTTCTCTTCTTGATATGTCCTTCTATCTTGAGAGTTTTAGGAGTGGTAATTCTTGCCAATGCATTACACGATATGGTCAGACTCATTTCTTCTGCTTCTTGGGTTGGTTCCTAGTGTACATACTCTTCTTGTTCATTTTCTTCTTCCTCTTCACAATCTATGTAAAATAATTTCTTCTCAGCACACTTGTGACCTTTAGTGTACTTTCTATCACAACTATAGCAAATACCTTTTGCTCTTTTTTCTTCCAATTTTTGTGGTGTCAACCTTGTAGGTTGTGGAAATATAGGACTAGCAACACTTCCCTCTTTATAGAAGTGAGTCGTAGGCTTCCTTGTCGCCTTAATTTTACATTCAATTTTTCTTGCCAAATTGAATGCATTCTCCAATGAATCAGGTTCCAAAACATGAACTTCATGTTGGATGTTATCCTTTAAAGTACTTGTTAGCCACCTATAATATTTGTCATAGAAAAAGGTGGCTAAGACTTTTTGAGCCTTCAAAGAACAAATTTCATTGCTAAAAATTGTTGGCTCTTGAAGACTCTAGAAGACCTCATGCCTATGTCCAAAATCTTCATTGTTGTTCCCATTTTATACTTAGAAATCCTGCTAAAATCATGAGAAGAAACTGCTGCAAAATCATCATTCTTTCCCCCTCCCCCCTCTTCCAAAACTAACCTTCATTTGCTCCCCTTTTTTCTCCATAAAAATCCTTTGTTTTCATGATTCCTTTTATTCCCTTCATGAAAATCATTGTTAAAAAGTTGAAGACTCACTCTTTAACCTTACCAAAACCCTCCATTTCCTTTTGAAAATCATTCAAAAACACTTTTTTTTTATATAGGACTTAAGCCACTTTCGGCTAAGTCTCTGACCACTCCCGATCATATGCCCACACCCTGGGACCAAGCACTAACTCTGGAGGCGCTTATCGCATCGCACAAACCCAAGAGCACGAGTCTTTGTGCCATATTCCCAAAGTTTCGATGCGATTAGCTTTTTATTATAAAAACCCTGATCATATTGTTTATATATATATATATATATATATATATATATATATATCCTGTGGGCCCACCTTCTGCGCTAAAAACCATTGAATGATCCATGCCCGATCTCTTCTTTCCTTTGTAAATGATAAAAACCCATTTATCCAAAGTTTAAACTAAAAAACCATAACCACGTGTTGAGTATAAAATGGGTAGATTGAAAGATCGATGGCGCAATCGCAATCACAGAAAATACAATGGGTTGATTGAAAAGCCTGGGCCCGAAGTTTCGATATGCGATAAGACCCTTCGCTTTTAAGCCCTTAGTCATATCATTCTCCATGTGCCCAATGGCCCCGCAATCGGGTGCCTAACCCAATTTTTTACGTTTTCCGCCCACGAAATATTAAAATTTTAAGTTATTTATCAAAACTTTGGTTTTTATTATTTCTCTAAGGTTTTCTGCCGGTCCGAAATCCGAGCAATCTCCACCATCGATCTGATCTGCAGATTCGATGGTGCAGAATCCATCAAGCCCGGTGGTCCCCTCCATCCATTAACCGATTGCAAAACCGCGTGGTATCTATCGCACTGCCTTTGGGCAAGGGCGATTTTTTCCTGATCGGTAACGATTCCATACATCGCTCGACGCGTGTCCTGGGTACTATTTTCAGAACAGTCCTCCATCACACATTAATGTTCACACGAGGATGCCCTGCGATATTGACCACAACCGTCCGATCAGGAGCAAGCCATCCGATGGCTATCGCTCTCCGAAGATGCTCGATGTTTAAACAGGCTACGGCGCGAAATTCAATCAATCTCCACCGTCAATCTAATCTGCAGATCGATGGCCCATAATCCATTTCCCTGATTCATTTACCAGTCAAGAAATCCAGACCTGGGAACTTCATTCAACATGATTTTATTATAATTTTTCAGATCCGAGCACATTTTATAAGGTTTTGGGCATCTTTTCTCCATCGTTGATCTGTGAACTGATCTCATCTGACGGCCCACGATCCTCCCGAACCCCGAACATGATTGTAAACATTTTTTGACCAAAACAAAGGTTTCAAACCTTTTTCACTTTTATTTTTCCAAAGATAACGTGACCCCTTTACGTTATTATCACCTTCGCTCCCGTCCGTCGATCTCTACGCGGTCGACGACTCCAATTTAATTTCTCTCCCACCTTCCTTTGACTCCCTTTGATCAATCTCAACCATTGGATGATTCCATCCAACGGCCCTGCTTTCTCCACATGCCTTTCGATGCATTTGATCTATATATGCAGGATTTTATCATAGTTTTTTGTATTTTGCAGGGTTTCGAGGTTTCCTCACCGTTTTCGAGGAAAATTCAAAGATGGAAGATGACGATCTTCCTGCCTTCGATTCGCCAAAAGGAAAACCTTTGTATGGTATAAATTCATGTTTCTTCAGTGTTTTCCTCAGACATTGATGCCACATAACCCTGTGCAACCTTGTTTATCAGCAAAAACCATGGATCGAGCACAGTGAAAGAATATCAGTGCATAAGACCAAAATTTATCAGAACAGAGAATTAAGGGACAGATTTTGCGGGGATCACGGCTAAGAATTTTTATCAAAAGCCTAATCCCTAATTTAAAACATGGTTCAAAGAAAATATGAAGTGTTCAAATAGACAAAAAGGCTTCCACCACCACATTTTGAGGTGAATTGATCCCTCTAGCTACCACGATGCCACCTCTGCCTCAAAGTATTCAATCAGAGGCCGAAGTTATTGATCAAGACCATGTGTCTACCTCACAATGCAACGAAAGAGTAAATTCTGCCAAGGAACTTAATCACAGACATCTGCAGAGTTACTTCGACGCTACACAGAGCCTCAAAGGTCAACAAAAGCTCCCACCGAGCTAAAATATTTATGTAAATCATTTAATATAGAGGATATGTATGTAAATTTCTTCATTGATCCCCCCTCAAGGCCAGAAACCATTAAGTCTGTATTAATTGTAATTGAGATATTTTATTAGATCTCGCCTCCTCATCCTTCTATATATACATCTATAGAAGATGAGTGAGGGGTTGGTTGCAGAACTTTGAAACACATTTGAGCTGAAAATTCTAATTGTAAATAGTGTTCATTGGCCCTTGAAGCTCTATTTGTGATAGATTAGCTAGGCTGAATAGCGAAGATGATTGCTGAATTGAAACATTGGACTTAAAGCTATAACTAGTTTGGAGCATTAATACAAGCTGATTTATGGGATCCTGGTCTATGTTAACGGTGATGTTTTTCTCATTGTAACCTGTTATTTCATTTTTTTTTTCCATTGTGTTCATTTTCTCCTATAAATAACAGCATGCATGGAGTTAGGACCTACTGTATATTAGTAACCTTCTCTGACTGAAAATCTTTATTTACGTGTTTTCTTCCAATCTGTGTTATTTAGGAATGATTTAATTCAGTTTAAGCATAGGAATGCTGGAATTCCCTCGTCTTATTTTCTTAGCTGAATATTGTTCTTAGATGTTATTTTCATTTCATGTTAAGTAGTGATGAACTAAGGAAGATATGGTGAGCCCTGGTCCTAGTTTTGTCACAAAAGACTGACTGAAAGTTTCCCTTAGAATGTGTTGAAAGCTGGTTGGTTTGAAAGTACTTATCAGATCTTAGGCCATTCTTGTTATCATTTCTGTTTCCCTTGTTTTTAAATGTTTTCTATTGAAAGTGTATTAAAAGAAGGCTAGTTTAGAAGTAATTACCTAATCTTAGATTTCTTTTATGTCTTTCTTAAGTGTATGTCAAAGCTGGATAGTTTAAAACTACTTACTAGATCTTACGCTGCTCTTTGTTCTGCATCTATTAATTTTACCTTCTATTTGTATCATTTCATTCCATAAATCAAACCTTAAAAGAGATCCTTTCACATAGATGACTTGCCCCATGGACCACTCTTTCCTCTTGCTGTTCCAATTAAATCCTATTATGACTCCATAGCCCAATGGACTAAAAACCAGCGTTATATCTATCTTTCTTGCCGAAACTTGTTCTATTTGTTTGCAACTTCTCACCTTTGAAAATTTTTGCACTTGGAACTTTCCCCTCAGGTAAAATTCATGCTCAACCATCCAAAAAAAAAAAACCCCTTGGCCTTCATAACTAGCCTAATATTATTACCCCAAACTACAAAGACAAATCCATCTTTACACTTATTGGAGAGATCCCTCTCCGGATTCAGGAGGGCTAGATCCTAGAATCCCAAATTTCGTTGAAACGATGTTGCTTCCATGATTGGACTTTGCCAATCTTGCTGATTACGGAACCCTAACATTTATGGCAACTCCGCTGGGGACTAAAAACCTAGGATCATTTTCATTTAAAGATAACCATATGATATCAGAGGTTTGGTTCATAGAGCATCTGCTTTATTAACCAGCTAAAGCCACCTAACTTTTCTGGCTACTCCGCTAGGGATCGAACCCAGAATCTCTTCATAAAACTTTGTGAGTAAAAGAAGCCTTTTCAAGCACTACCAAGTCATGGTAATCATGGTAAAACTTGTTTGAATCAATGACAAGCTAGGTAAAACCTAGTATTCTTTCAAGACTTTATCTAACCTTGAAATATCAGCTGGCTTAGCCATAAGAGTAAACTCTTTTTGTCTCATAACCGTAGCTAAGTTTTGAAACAAATATTAGGATATTCTTAAATAATCATGCAACTAAAAAATAACTTAGAAAAACCTAAAAATATTTCAGATTGGTTCTCAATAAGCATGGTGGTGGACCATAAAAACCTTTTACCTCCTTAGGAGCTAAAAATTTCCACTTGGCGACTCCATAATCCTGAACAGACCTTAAGACTCCACTGGGAAGAACCCCTATCATTATAAAATATTTCAAACCCAGTCAGAAGACTGCATGATTAAAATTTTGCATAAAAAAATTTCTTAACCTCTTAAAGATTGTCATACTTGGTTGAACTTGTTTTTTTTTATTTAGGTCTGAAAAACACATCATAGTGGCTCCTAGAAAGATTCACACTAGAGCCCACCCTGACCCGGATCCACTTGAAATAGTTGATAACACAGAAAGTATCCTTTGGAAGTATCCTAAGTTTAAATTATCAACTGTTTTTAGATCACCCTTGAGAGCTAATTCAGTCCCTGGAAATATTTCAGCTCTACAACAATCACAAGCTGACTTAGTAAATCCTTTTAGAACTAGGTCATTTGATGATATAATTCAGCTAGATTCTGAGTCTTCACTTTCACCTCCTGAAACAAGTGAACATCCTGGTAGTAGAGAAACAAAACCACCTGATCTACACTTCCTGTTGAATTTATGTGTCTCTCATCCAAGATCAGCTCAATAATCTACTATTGTTCCATCCACATCTACTCATCCTTCATCCACTATTCAAACCACTCCACTTCAGCCCACCTTCCCTTTTGTCAACCCATCTGTAAATCCACCTCCACCTCCTATCATGGCAGCATGGTATGCTCCATTATTCCTTCCTGTACCATTAGTCAATCTTCCATGGGACTATCAGTCCAAAATTACGTTATATGATGCTAGCAATACTACAACTGCATCCCAACATGTGGATAAAATGAATGACTACTTTGACAGAAATGAAATTGATGATGATTCTGTCAAGCTTAGGTTATTTGCTCAGATCTTAGGGGGAGAAGCAAGAAAATGGTTTAAAGGCTTAGGCCCCCATAGTATTAATGATCTCCAAGCCTTCCATCAAACATTCTTAAACAAATGGGAAGTAAAGAAAAACCCTCTTCAAGTCCTTTGTGACTACAAGAACCTCCATAGAAACCCTGGGGAAAGTGTGCAAGCTTACTTCACTAGATTCAATAGTGTGTATAACGCACTCTCACTAGAACTAAAACCTCTGCAGGGCTCAACTTTAAACAAGTTTCCTAAAGGGTTTGACTCCGACATGACCTATTCGTTAAGAGAGAGAGATTTTGAAACTCTTGAAGATATGAAAAGGGGTGCTCTTTTTGTGGAAGTCAACTTAATGGAGAAGAGAGCAAGAATGAAAGCTGAAAAGAGAGTATATTTCAGAGAGGAATCCGCACCTTCCACTTCAAACTAAAAAATGGAGAGAATGATGGAGGAGATGATAAAGAAAATGAGCATCCTTGAGAGAGCACAAGCAAATCAAAACCAAACTGCTCCTCAAAACAAAAATTGGAACCAGAACCAGAATTCTAGAAGGAACCAACCTCCAAATAGACCTAGGGAATATGATCAGTAGATCACTCCTCCCTTTCATCAAAACTATGTAAGTGAGGTTGAGGAAATAGATAATATAACAGAGGACGATGGTATCAACATGCTGGGAGTAGAAAACGATGACTTCGAAATTCACTATGATAAAAAACAAGGTCTATACACACCTTATGATGAAAAAAGAGATGATGATGAAAATTGTTATCAAGACATGGAAAATGTCATCATAGAGCCTCAAAGAGACTATGACGTTAGAAGCAAAACTAGTCAACAAAATCCAAACACCAAAACCTCTGAAAAATCTTCACAAAAAAACACTACAACCAAGCCTAAAGTTGTCAAACAAAAGGATAAAACAGTGGCTGTAAATTCTGATAAAGATAAAGGGAAAAGCACTCTAAACAATGAAAAACAGAGTGCAGACATTAGTAGTACTAACACTTCAGCTAGTACTCCTATTAAAAATATTTTTTCAAGTGTAAATAAAGCTAATCAGCAATCTGATATTGTTGATAAAGTGATAGCTAACAAAGCTGAAACCAGCACTTCAAAGAACCAATTTCCTTTTAGCCTCGAACAAGAAATTTCAAAAATCAAGATCTCTGTTCCACTGACTGAGTTAGCTACCCAACATGTATATAGGACTCAAATTTTGAAGGCTTTAAATATAGAAGAGAGTGGGGATACAGTCAATCTTAAAGATGACCAGCCAGAGCTTATCTTTGTTCCAAAGATTGAAGGCAAATATCAAGAGGGACCTGTTCCTCCCTTTTATGTGAGTTTAAACGTTCATGAAAAAATTTTGCACAACGCTATGCATGACTCTGGGGCTTCTCATAATTTAATGCCTAAAGCCATGATGGAGAGCCTTGGTTTGGAAATTACCAGACCGTATAAAGACCTGTACTCCTTTGATTCCAGCAGAGTAAGATGTTTAGGATTAATCAAAGACCTCTGTGTTAACTTAGCCCAGATTCCAGCCAAATGCCTAGTTATGGATATTTTTGTGGCTAACGTCCCCCCAAGTATGGAATGTTATTATCAAGGTATTAGGGGGCTAAGTTATAGGGGACTATACAAATGGACATGGCCTACATGACTATCCCTATTTTCAATCAAAATAGAAGACTTTATAGGGAGTCTCATATGCAATACACGATTACAAGTCAAGACAGACCGCAAAACTCCCCTTTATACTCTGTAGATACTGGCCTTGATTCATTTATCCTTTTTAACGAAGAAACGTTAGATGAACAAGTAACTTTAACAAAGTTAATGGCCGATAGAGAGGAGGAGGCAAATACCACAAAGCAGACAAAACAGTTTGCTACGTTGGAAGACGTTAGCAAACTGAACAAAGGTCTTGAACTACAGGTTATACGTCCTTCTTTTTGAACCTGGACACTAAAGAAAAAGACCCTCAAATAAATGAAAATCTGGAAGAGTTGAAACAAAGAGAACTAAGTGCCAATATTCAAGAAACACCCAAAAGCACAATAGTTAAAGAGGACATTCGCCAAATAGATGAAATCAAGAATAGTCCTTTATGGAGTATGTTTTTTGATGGATCCTACACTAAAACTAACGTGGGCGCAGGTGTATGGATTTCTAACACTGAAAATGACCGCACAGAATGTATTTCCTGCAGATTAAACTTTCAGTGTTCCAATAACATAGCGGAGTATGAATCCCTCCTCCTAGGCTTACGTTTGTTGAGAAAGATAGGAGCTAAAAGAATTAAAGTTCACGGGGATTCAGAGTTGGTTATTAGGCAGGTCAATGGGGAGTATAACGCAAATCATCCCAGACTTTGGGCCTATCGAAATGATGTAGTGGACCTTTTAGAAACCTTCAAAGAGTCCCATTTAATTTTTGTCCCAAGAAAGAAAAACATCGCGGCCCACAACTTAGCATACACAGCTAGAACATGCTCGGTGCCATATAGCACCAAAGACTGCACAACTCAGATAAAATTCAGACCAGTCGTGCCTGATAATGAGAAGTATTGGTAGGTGTTTGAAAATGAAAAAAAATAGAAGACTTCATAATTCAGAAATGAATTTGAACCAAACAGTTCGAACTCAGACTATGAAACAGACTGCAGTGAAGAAACTTTTCTTGGTAAGGAAGAACCGTCTCCTGAACTTGCCGATATAAACCTGTTATCTAGCAAAATTTAAGACAAAATAGAAATGAATTTAGAATCCCAAACAGAGGAGTTAGAAACTCTGAATTCTAAAGATGAAAGTTTGCCTAAAGGTCTGAATCCTTTAGAAGATTTGTTCGATTTTAACGATGTGGCGAATAAACCAAAAATGGAACCTGTAGAGACTGAAGTGGAAGAGTGTAATATTGGCAGCAAACTTAAGCCGAAAATGATTAAACTATCTAAAAGTTTACCAGCTCACATTAAACTTAAATACATTGAGTTGTTCAAATAGTTTTATGATGTTTTTGCATGGAGTTACGAAGATCTTAAATCCTATGACACTGAAATAATACAGCACAAAATCCCTCTCAAGGAGAACCAAAAACCATTAAAACAGAAACTGCACAGAATAAACCCTGTTCAGTTGCCTTTGGTTGAGAAGGAGATTAAAAATATTTATAAAGCTAGTGTTATTGTCCCTATTAGAGATTCTGAATGGGTGTCTAATCTGGTGTCTGTTAGGAAGAATACTGGAGAAATCAGGCTTTGTATAGACTTTAGAGACTTAAACAAAGCTTCATTAAAAGACAACTACCCTTTACCTAAGATGGATCATATTTTACAAAGGGTGGTAGGGTCTAAAAGAATTTCTTTGCTAGATGGCTATTCAGAGTACAATTAGATTTTAGTTCACCCTGCTGATCAATTAAAGACAGCCTTTACTACACCATGGGGCACTTTCATGTATGTGAAAATTCCTTTTGGTCTAATGAATGCTGGAGCAACATTTCAAAGAGCCATGTACATAGCATTCTCGGATGAACTGGGCTTCTTCATCATCATCTATCTTGATGATGTCACTGTTTTTTCAAAAACAGATGAAGAGCACTTAGAACATTTAAGAAAGGTTTTCGAGAAATGCAGAAAGTTTGGAATATCTTTAAACCCTAAGAAGACACTGTTTGGTCTCCAAGAAGGTAAACTTCTTGGGAACATTATTTTTGAAGAGGATATAAAGATAGATCCCAAGAGGATTGAGGCTATATTTCAAATCTCTCATCCTCGAAACATCAAAGAGTTACAATATTTCATCGGAAAGATTAACTTTTTGAGAAGTTCCATCCCCAACTTGGCTGAGCTCCTTAGGAATATCACAAACATGTTGAAGAAGGAGCAAGGGGTGAATGGAACTTTGAAGCAAGGAAGTCTTTTGAGCTGGTGAAACAAGCCTTGACCAAAACACCGGTCCTAATAAGTCCCGATTTCTCAAAAGATTTTTGTATTTTTTCATTTACATCAGAACATACCATTGCTGTTGTCCTTTTACAGAAAAATCCTCAAGGATAAGAGCAGCCTATTGCATTCTTTAGTAAGTCATTGAGGGATGCCCCTTTGAAATATAACATCGTGGAGAAGCAAGATTTTGCTTTGGTTAAAGCTTTGAAAGACTTCAGAGTGTACATCCTTCACTCACACATCATTTCCTTTGTCCCAAATTCAGTTGTTAAAGACATTCTAACACAGGACCTAGATGGTAAGAGGGGTAAGTGGATTGTTGTTATTCTTGAATATGATTTGGAGATAAAACCCACTAAACTCATCAAAGGCCAAGGTCTAGCTAGGTTGATGGCTGAAAGCAATTTTGAAGTTCTTGATATTAATATTATTGATGCTTTGGATGACCAAGAAGGATTCTCAACTCCTATTTTTGAAAACCATTTTATGAATTCTTCTTGGTATGCTAATATAATTTATGTTTTTATTAATTTAAATACACCTCCTGGTTTAACAAAGACAAAGGCAAGATTTCTAAAGTTAAAAGCGGTTAACTATTACATTATTGATAAATGTCTTTATTGGAAAAATGCAAGTGGTTTATTACTTAAATGTTTGCATGAGTTTGATGCAGAGAAGGTTAAACACGAATTCCATGAAGGAGAGTGTGGAGGTAATTTATACTGGAAGACAACAGCCAACAAAATTTTGAGGGTTGGTTTCTATTGGCCTACTCTTTTTCCTGATATACAAAAGATGATCATTGCTTGCCATAAATGCCAATTGTTTGAAGGCAAGAGAAAACTGCTACCCCTGCCTCTGCATCCAATCACTGTTGAAGCCCCTTTTCAATAGTGGGGACTTGAATTCATAGGAGAAATACATCCACCATCTTCTGCCCAGCATAGATGGATTCTCACTGCCACAAACTATTTCACTAAGTGGATAGAAACCATACCTTGTAGACAAGCCAATGATTCAGTTATTATAAAATTCATGGAGACTAACATTCTCTCCAGATTTGGTTGTCTTACCAAAATCATTATTGATAATGCAACAGCATTTGGATCGAAGAAAATGGTTGAATTCTGTCACAGATATCAGATAACATTGGGGCATTCCATGGCCTATTACCCTCAAGGTGGACTTGCAGAATCCTTAAACAAAATTTTAGTGAATATAATCAAGAAACTATTGGAGGACAACAAAAAGTCTTGGCACACAAAGCTATTTCATGCACTTTGGGCTGAAAGATTGACTTTGAAGAAATCTATTGGTATGTCACCTTTCCAGCTTGTGTATGGTACCGATGTAATTTTTCCAAACAGACTTGGTGTACCACTTATGAAGTTAATTCAAGAGTTGGAGACCGAAGATAATGGCATGATCAGAAGAATAAATCAGACCATTCATCTTCAACAAACCAGAGAGGAATTTTATAACAAATCATTGCAGAAGCAGGACAGCATTGAAAGGATTTTTGACAGAAGAACAAAGGCCAACAATTTCAAAATTGGGGACAAAGTTTTAAAGTGGGACTCAAGGAGGGAAGACAAGGGCAAGCATGGAAAATTTGACAACTTGTGGCTTGGCCCTTATTCTATCCATTTAGTTGTTGGTAACAATGCATTTTACTTACAAGAGTTGGATGGAGCAGAATTGTTTGGGGGTCCTATCAATGGCAGGATGCTCAAGCATTACTTCTCTTGATCCATACTATGTTCTGAAAGCCTTCTTTTTATTTTTTCCATTCTGAATATCTCATCCACCATTACATTCAAAGTTGGAAAAATAAAAAATACAAAAACAATGAAAAAGAGAAAAGAGGGCAGATTGACAAAACAATAAAGGTACAGCCCCATACCAAAAATAGAAACAAATTATGAAAGTGTGCAAGCTTAAATGCTACTCTTGAAAAACACACTTCTAGTTAGTCAAACAGTCTAATCTTGACTAATTAGCTTTAAATTTTCTGCTGATAGGATAGGGAATTCAATTTGCCAAACTGTTTAATCTTGGCTTATCAGTAGTTATATTAGGATAGAAATCAAAGGTTCAAAAATGAACAAAACCTGAACCTAAGTTTCCAAAGGAGATGACTCAAATTTGTTTTATTTTCTAAGTCAAAGGATGTAAAAAATCTGGTTCTAATTAGCTCAAAATTTGAACCAGAAAGCCAGGAAGAAACAACTCAAACAAGAGTCAAAACATAGCTGTAAAGGGACGAAGGAAGTGTTTTAAACTTTCAGATCTTAAGCCTTCCATTTTGATTTAATTTTCTGCAAAATAAATGTCTGTGTGTAGCTTGTTTTATGCCATAGACCAGCATCAAGTTAGAATGATCAATCCTAACTTGTATGATTTTAAATTGCTGTTATAGAATTTAGAGAATAAAAATTTGTTGGACAGTTTAATCCCAACAGATGGTAGATTAGGTAGAGAAGCATCTGAACTCAACTATTTAATCCGAGTTCAGGGAGAAATAAGGAGTAGAAATAGATTAGGTTTCTTTCTTTCAAAAGAATAAAATGTTGTAAATAGAGTTTGCCAATCCAAGTGCACTCTAATGAAGAAAAAATGTTAGATCAGTAGGATTGGGTAGGTAGAAAGTTTGTGTTGATGAAAATCCATTGTTTTCATGTCTGCTAAAAAGTTTTCAGAGCAAAATCATCCCAGCATAGGAAGGGCAGCCCAATGGATCAGGCACAGGTCACCCTCGCAGAGAACACAAATGGATGAGGCAACCGATCAGCCTCCCAGAGAATGCAAGTCTGAAGTTCTTGATACCTTCAAGAAGGCACCATCCCCAAGTGGAGCCACTGTTAGCCACCTATAATATTTGTCATAGCAAAAGGTGGCTAAGACTTTTTGATCCTTCAAAGAACCAATTTCATTGCTAAAAATTGTTGGCTCTTGAAGACTCTATAAGACCTCATGCCTCTGTCCAAAATCTTCATTGTTTTTCCCATTTTATACTTAGAAATCCTGCTGAAATCATGAGAAGAAACTGCTACAAAATCATCATTTTTTCCCCCTCCCCCTTCTTCCAAAACTAAACTTCATTTTCTCCCCTTTTTTCTCCATAAAACTCCTTTTTTTTCATGATTCCTCTTCTTCCCTTCATGAAAATCACTGTTACAAATTTGAAGACTCACTCTTTAACCTTACCAAAACCCTCCATTTCCTTTTGAAAATCATTCAAAAACACTTTTTTTTTTTTATGTAGGACTTAAGCCCCTTTGGGCCAAGTCTCTGACAACTCCTGATTATATGCCCACACCCTGGGACCAAGCGCTAACTCTGGAGGCGCTTATCGCATTGCACAAACCCAAGAGCGCGAGTCTTTGTGCCATATTCCCAAAGTTTTGATGCGATTAGCTTTGTATTATAAAAACAATGATCATATTGTTTATGTATATATATATATATGTGTGTGTGTGTGTGTGTGTGTGTGTGTATGTATATATATATATATATCTATATATATATATATATATATATATATATATATATATATATATATATATATATATATATATCCTGTGGGCCCGCCTTCCGCGCTAAAAACCATTGAATGATCCATGCCCGATCTCTTATTTCCTTTGTAAATGATAAAAACCCATTTATCCAAAGTTTAAACTAAAAAACCATAACCACGTGTTGAATATAAAATGGGTAGATTGAAATACCGATCGTGCAATCGCAATCGCATAAAATACAATGGATAGATTGAAACACCGATCATGCAATCGCAATCGCAGAAAATACAATGTGTTGATTGAAAATCTTGGGCCTGAAGTTCTGATATGCGATAAGCCCCTTCCCTTTTAACCCCTCGGTCATATCATTCTCCATGCACCCAATGGCCCCACAATCGGGCGCCTAACCCAATTTTTTACGTTTTCCGCCCACGAAATATTAAATTTTTAAGTTATTTATCAAAAAATTGGTTTTTATTATTTCTCTAAGGTTTTCTGCCGATTCGAAATCTGAGCAATCTCCACCGTCGATCTGATCTGCAGATCCGATGGTGAGGAATCCATCAAGCCCAGTGGTCCCCGCCATCCATTAACCGATTACAAAACCGTGTGGTATCTATCGCACCGCCTTTGGGTGAGGGCAGTTTTTTCCCAATCGGCAGCGATTCCATACATCGCTCAACGCGTGTCCTGGGTACTATTTGAAAAACTGCCGTCCATCATGCATTAAAGTTCGGACGAGGATGCCCAGCGATATTGACCACATCCATCTGATCAGGAGCAAGCCATCCAACGGCTATCGCTCGCCGAAGATGCTTGATGTTTAAAAGGGCTACGACGTGGAATTCAATCAATCTCCACCGTCAATTTGATCTGTAGATAGACGACCCATAATCCATTGCCCTGATTCCTTGACCAGTCAAGAAATCCGGACCCAGGAACTTCATTCAACATGATTTTATTAAAAAATTTCGTATCCGAGCACATTTTATAAGGTTTTGGGCATCTTTTCTCCACCATTGATCTATGAACCGATCTCATCTAATGGCTCACGATCCTCCCGAACCCCGAACATGATTTTAAACATTTTTCAACCAAAACAAAGGTGTTGAACCTTTTTCACTTTTATTTTTCCAAAGATAACATGAGCCCTTTACGTTATTATCACCTTCGCTCCCGTCTGTCGATCTTTGCACGATCGACGGCTCCGATTTACTTGCTCTCCCACCTTCCTTTGACTCCCTTTGATCAATATTGACCGTTGGATGATGCCATCCAATGGCCCCGCTTTATCCACATGGATTTCGATGCAGTTGATCTATATATGTAAGATTTTATCATTTTTGCATTTTGCAGGATTTCAAGGTTTTCTTGCCATTTTCAAGGAAAATTCGAAGGTGGAAGATGACAATATTCCTACCTTCGATTCGCCAAAAGAAATCCTTCGCAGGGTATAAATTCATGTTTCTTCAGTGTTTTCCTTAGGCATTGATGCCACATAACCCTGTGCAGCCCTGTTTATCAGCAAAAACCATGGATCGAGCACAGTGAAAGAATATCAGTGCAGAAGACCAAAATTTATCAGAACAGAGAATTAAGGGACAGATTTTGCGGGGATCATGGCTAAGAATTTTTATCAAAAGCCTAATACCTGATTTCAAACACAGTTCAAAGAAAATCTAAAGTGTTCAAATAGACAAAAAGGCCTCCACTGCCACATTTTGAGGTGAATTGATCCCTCTAGCTACCACGATGCCACCTGTGCCTCAAAGTATTCAATCAGAGGCCGAAGTTATTGATAAAGACCATGTGTCTACCTCACAACGTAGCCAAAGAGTAAATTATGCCAAGGAACTTAATGAAAAACATCTGCAGAGTTACTTTGACGCTACACAGAGCCTCAAAGGTCAACAAAAGCTCCCACCGAGCTAAAATCTTTATGTAAATCATTTAATACAGAGGATATGTACGTAAATTTCTTCATTGAGCTCGCCTCAAGGCTAGAAACCATTAATTTTGTATTAATTTTAATTGAGATATTTTATCAGATCTCACCTCCTCATCCTTCTATATATACTTCTGCAGAAGATGAGTGAGGGGTTGGTTGCAGAACTTTGAAACACATTTGAGCTGAAACTTCTGATTGTAAATACTCTTCATTGTCCCTTGAATCTCTACTTGTGATAGATTAGTTAGGCTGAATAGTGAAGATGATTGTTGAACTGAAACATTGGACTTAAAGCTGTAACTGGTTTGGAGCATCAATACAAGTTGATTTATGGGATCCTGGTCTATGTTAACGGTGATGTTTTTCTCATTGTAACTTGTTATTTCGTTTTTGTTTCCATTGTGTTCATTTTCTCCTATAAATAACAACATGCATGGAGTTAGGACCTACTCTATATCAGTAACCTTCTCTGACTGAAAATCTTTATTTACATGTTTTCTTCCAATCTGTGTTATTTAGGAATGATTTAATTTAGTTTAAGCATAGGAATGTTGGCGTTCCCTCGTCTTATTTTCTTAGCTGAATGTTGTTCTTATATGTTATTTTCATTTCATGTTAAGTAGTGATGAACTAAGGAAGATATGGTGAGTCCTGGTCCTAGTTTTGTCACAAAAGACTGACTGAAAGTTTCCCTTAGAATGTGTTGAAAGTTGGTTGGTTTGAAAGTACTTATCAGATCTTAGGCCATTCTTGTTATCATTTGTGTTTCCCCTGTTTTTAAATGTTTTCTATTAAAATTCTATTAAAAGCAGGTTATTTTAGAAGTACTTACCTAATCTTAGATTGATTTTATGTCTTTATGAAGTGTATGTCCAAGCTGTATATTTTAAAACTACTTACCAAATCTTAGGCTGCTCTTTGTTCTGCATCTGTTAATTTTCCCTTCTAGTTGTATCATTTCATTTCATAAATCAAACCTTAAAAGATATACTTTGACATAGATGACTTGCCCCATGGACCACTCTTGCCTCTTGTTGTTCCAGTTAAATCCTATTATGACTCCATAGCCCAATGGACTAAAAACCAACGTTATATCTATCTTTCTGGACGAAGCTTGTTCTATTTGCTTGCAACTTCTCACCTTTGAAACTTTTTGCACTTGGAACTTTCCCCTCAAGTAAAATTCATGCTCAACCATCCAAAAAAAAAAAAAACCCTTGGCCTTCATAACTAGCCTAATATTATTACCCCAAACTACAAAGACAAATCCATCTTTTCACTTATCGGAGAGATCCCTCTCCAGATTCGGGAGGGCTAGATCCTAGAATCCCAAAGTTGGTTGAAATGATGTTGCTTCCGTGATCGGACTTTGCCAATCTTGCTGATTATAGAACCATAACAATACCTATGAAGAGATCAATCCTATGTTCCTTTGGAATATCAGTTACCCTTATATTCAATTTTTGGAATTCCTCAATGTGCTCCCCCATTAAACCCTTTTGTTTGAGATTTATCAATTGGCTAAAGAAGGTGTTGCTCTTTGTATCCTCATAATGTGCTATCATTTCCTCTGTAAAAATTGACCAAGTGACAATTTTTTTACGGGAGCAAAGCCATTGATACCATACAAATGTATTTTCTTCTAAATGTAAAGTTGCAATGCTTACCTTTTGTGTGTTTTGCACATTATGGAGATCAAAATATTGCTCCATCTGTAGTATCCATGTCACAGGATCCTTTCCATCAAACTTCCTCATATCCATTTTCGGAATATGGTGGTTCTTCCTGCCAACATTTGATTTTATGAAATCACGATCAACATTTATTTTTTTGTCATCATGAGTTTCCTCTACTATCTTTTCACCATTAGGAAACATTTCTTGTATCAACTTTGTCAAACCTTCCATGTCTGCTTTTAGATCATTCTTCATGTTTTCCATTTTCTCATCGATCTTAGATTCCATGCCAACTTCCATGCCATCTATCTTAGATTCCATGCCATTCTTCAAACCATCCATCTTAGATTCCACGCCTTTCTTCAAAACTTCCATGTCATTTTTTGTTTCTCTTTGCGAGAGCGAAATTTGTTGCACTTGCTCTTGAAATTTTGATATGTCATGTTGCCATTCTTCGTCTTCATGAGTCATAGTAGAGCTTTCTAAAGGCTTAATGGGTGTTGAATTATTTTTAGGGGCCATTTTAGAATCCAATACTGATATCTAGTCTACAATATTCCATTGGAATCAATTCAACTTGATTCTTCAAACAAGATTTATGCAATTTGGAAAACAAATACACACCTTTTACTTGCTTTTTAAGCGATCGATATTGAAATTGAATTATCTCTATAATTGTGGATCGTAAATATTTGAAATTCATCCCTGTAGTAGCCCTCTGAAGCTTCTTTCAAATGCCACAGGTCTGATCTAATTTCGATTCTTCAATACAAAGTTATGTCCAAACTCCCACAATGACCCAATTTTGGATTGGTTCAGTAGAGAGAACTGGTATGACTTGCCACGTGTCACTGTTTCATCTTTAATATATGAAATTGATAGAAATGAAACTCCATTCTATTTTTTTGCGTCCAATTTTTACAACACTCCAATCTGATGCTCAGAGAGAGAGTTATGAAGATTTTTCCACGATCACCTCTTTGAGATGAAATTTAGGAGCCTGAAAAAGCACTACCTTCCACAGATCATATCTCCGAAACTATCGCTAACCAAGCTCTGAAATTGTTTGACAGGTCTTCTCCAGATTTCAGCTTTGTGCCCTAAAAATTTCAGATTCTGAACCTTCGTAGAACAAACGTTATAGCGCAAATTCCACGATGACATGTTTAGATTAAATTGAGGAGCCTGCAAAAAGACTTAACTTCCACATACCATATCTCCGAAAATATTGTGAACCAAGCTCTGAATTTTTTTGAAGATGTTCCTCAATATTTCTTCTTCCCACCCTAAAAATTTTAGCTTCTGAAACTTCGTATAAAAAATGTGATAGCGAAAATTCCACGATGACCTGTTTGGAGCAGCAAAACCCTAGAATACAAACCTCTGATACCAAATGTTGTGAAACCAGCTCCAAAAAGAGAAGAAAAGAGATATCAACACCTTATAAATAAGCCACTTCGAGGGGGCAACCTCCAATACATTACATTAATGAACAATTCTTGGATGATTCAAATTACAAAACCTCCTTTCCATATATAGGAGTCCATGGGGCCAGAATGTAATCCTAGGGGGGCCACAATGTAATCCTAGCCGACCTAACAATAATAATTTGAGGGCATAATAATAACAATATGGGGGTTACAAGGATACAATAATAACAATAAGGGGGTTACACTAACAATTATAAGGGAATATACTAGTAATATAGGGACCTAACATTAATCAATTGGTTGTGCCATTTGGCTCTTTGCTTCTATATAATGGTAGAGTGTTACTCAACAAAAAAATTTCCGATTTCCCTCGCAGTATTGAGTCTTTATTTCAAATTCTATCGGAAAAATGGATTTTTTGCGAAAGACAAGGTCATATGGAAAGTGGTCAGTAGTGTTCCACCATGTTGTCTGATAAGTCCACAGTGCTTTAGGGAGTTTGGTTTAACAATTTAGACGATTTATGCATACGATTTTAGTAATAATTTCTTCCAGGACCTTTTTAGTGCTTTCCACTTTTCCATTTGCCTAAGGGTGATATGGGGAAGTAACTCTATACTTAATATGATAGTTCTGAAGAGTGGCTGAAATATTATGACCTTGAATTGCAGCTATCCATTTCTTATTATTTCCCTTGGTAATCTGTATCATACAAAAATTTCAAACATGAAATTAATCATTTCCTCCTCAGTAGCTCTTGGAAAGGCTACTACTTCAAACCATTTGGTTACATAATCTATGCAAACCAATATGTACACTTTTTGATTTGATGGTAGGTTAAAAGGACCAAAAAAGTCCAGTGCCCATCTTTCAAATGGCTCCACTACCACTTGTGGCTATAAGGAAATATCCTTAGCTTGGTCAAGACAGCCCATTCATTGACAACCATCACAATCCTGAATATAATTTTCATGTATTTAAATATTGTGGGCTAATAATAACCCATTTGAAGGAATTTATGTCGAGTTCATTGATCAAAAAAGTGTCCTCCTCAAGGTGTGTCATGGCACACCCTTAGAATGTGATAAACTTAATCTTCTTTGATACACCTTCGAATTTGAAAATCATAACCATTGTGGAAAATATAACCACCTATCCAGGAAAATCGTGCGTTGTGTTGTATGATCAAATTATTTTATTGTGGTGACAAATGTGTTGGTAATTTTCCTAATGCCAATTAATTTTCCACATTAGTGTACAAGGGCATTTTATTGTCATATAAAATAGATGCTCATCTATAAATTGGTGGTGCAATAGCTGATGGTCATCCACTTTAGGTACTAGAGACAGGAAGTATGCCACAAAGTTTTCTTTTCTCGGTCGATCTTTGATGTTGATATAAAATTTTTGTAACAATAATAATCGTTGAGTCACCTGGCCATTAGTAATGGGTTCATTAGCTAAATATCTAATAGAAGAGTGGTCAGTATACAGAAAAAATAGAAAGCCTATTATATAATGTTGAAATTTATTAATAGGATGTATAATAGCTATAAAAAAAAAATTTGTTACTCTATAATTTAACTCAGCTAGAGTGAGGTTTTTTCTCATATAGTAAATAGCAAAAGTTTTTTTGTCCTCCTCTTGCCCCAGAAAAGCGTCGGTGGCTGTGTCTAATGCATCCCATTTTGGTCCTCTTAATACCGGTGCTATCGAAAGAAGTTCTTTGAGACCTGCAAACACAACACCACAATTGTTAGACCATTCAAATTCGATATTGCGTGTTAAAGTGTATAAAGGTGGAAATATATTTGAAAAATGTTATATAAACCTGAAATAATAGCCTACATAAATGAGAAATTATTTTACCTCTGTTTATGTGCGGGATGTAGGCAACTAAATACTTACCTAAATCTTGGCGAGATCCACCTAGATTCCTACATCATAAATGTAACGCCCTAAAACTACACCTTCATTCATCATCATACGAAATTTTTCATTACTTAAACACAATCTGGTAGTGATACAATGTTTAGGGATTTTTTCTAAAAATTTTAGATCCCAATCAAAATCACCCCCAAATGGGGTAAAATCAACCATATACAACTCAAGTCCCTCATTAATCAGGTCAAAAAAAATTCTGAATATTTCTCTTTCGAATGTTGTGGGAGAATTTCATAGTCCAAAGGGTAATACCCTATATGCAAATGTCCCCCATGGAAAGGTAAATCTGATTTTTTCTTGGTCTTCCGGAGCAATCTAAATCTGACTGTAACCACTAAAACAATCTAGAAAATAAAATAATTTCTTTCCAGCTAAAGTGATGGCAGGCTACCCTACCAAACCCACATTCTCCATTATCAATGCATATAAGATGCAATTCAATTTTATGCCCCAATCTAAAACCACTTTCTGGAAAATTAAATATAAAAAATTGTGGAAGCTTTAATATCTCAGATCATAGATTTGAGATATTCAAATCAATTTCTTAAGATTATAAAACCACACCTCCAGAATTCAAGGTTTTTAAAACCTATCACTATGATTCAAAACCATATTCCTCAGGTTACAAATCTGTATCGATTTAATTTCATTCAAAACCTTTATATCTCAAATTTCTGATTTTAGATCTTATGTTAACATCCTAAAACTACTCGGCTTCGCCTTTCTCGGGTCTATGGTCAAAAACCACATATCAAAACTGTTTAATGAGCATTCATATATGACTTCAAAACTCTACTTCAAAACCCAAAACAATCTGTGGTCACAATATACCAACCCACTATACAATTGTACCATGCGAACAAATCAATCCTTTGAAAGAGAAACCTTGGTAAAAACCCAAATTATACATTTCCTTACGTTATTATTCCACTATCGCATTCAATCATCGAATACTGTTAGGCCCACATATTCATCCCTATAGTTTGACCTTGGATTAAAATCATTTAATCGTTCATCACTTAGAATTTCCATAGCCCTTAACGCATAAACTAAATATCAACACGTTAGAGTTTTGTCATCAACGTTTACTATTTCCCTCAGGCCCACATATCAAATAACTAATAAACACTTACCAATGAAAATAACGCTAGCCATGCATGGAGTTAACGAACCCACAACTTGCAATGCAAATTCCCTTGGATCCCTTGCCTCAATGACCGATAGCAAATCACATATTTTTCATCACTGAGATTTAACTTGCAAATATTTTGTGAAATAGGCAGTATTTCGATGATGATGTGTTAGAATTTCATTGGATCTCATTCTATTTCTTGAAACCACTTCTTGGCCACAATGTTGTGCAAAACTGGTGGTATTTTTCTTCAAAACCACTCAACTTCAAATGACTTTTAGAACGCATACAATTCAGGATTTCTGCTCCTTTCAAACCCATATTTCTCTGCTTTAATGTTGTGAATCGACCTCGCTAATATAAACTCAAAAAACCAAAATTCCAATAAAAAATTCTCAATTGCAAATTTAAAGCACCTATTCTATTGAAATTGAACTCCACTAGATTCTCATATCAAAATAGGGTTTCAGTACAGAATTTAAACATTTTCAATAATCAGATGCTGACATTTGATTGTGTTCTTCATCAAAAGGCCCAAACTCTCATCTATTTCTATTGAATCGTTCATCCAGAATTTAATTCCTCATGGGATTACTATATTGTGGTTTAAACACACTAACCCAATGTGATCCCAACACAGATTTCACTCCGCCTCAATTCTTCACTTGAACGCACCACTTGAACTTAATTCCACAATGGTTATAAATCATGTGCCACGCTCACTCAGTATTTTCTGAGTATCGATTTGAATGTTACTATGCCATCGATCTTATTCAATGATCGATAACTGAAATTTAACTATGTTCACCCAATCTTCAAGCCCTCATGGTTCTTACGATGGCATTGATTTCCCAAACCAAATCCCCATCACATTATTAAATATCATTCCTTTAAATATGGAACCATTCTCATGATCTCTGCAGTGTGATATTTCAAAAGGCTACGCTCGCCTTTGGATTATCTCTCTACTCACTTCATTACCAGATCTTCTTTGAATATTCGAAGCCATTTTCAACCACTACTTCCACAGTGATGTGCATTCAACACGAATTACACAATTTCTCCATAAAATGGGTTAAATTAACCCAACCCAATTTCGTAATATATCCAATCAATTCAATACTTAAATCTAGAAGTTTTAAGCTTAAATCACATAGAGTTTCATCACGGTGTCATATTGAAATTCTACCAGTTCTTTACATGGAATTCAATCGCCCCCTATATACATAATTTAGAAACATATTTTTTCCACACATATGAATGAAATAACTTACAAAATTCTTCTTATCTTGACTAGATCTTCAAAATCAATTAGCCCTTTTGCAACTTCCCGTAGGCTTACAGGAACAAACTCCTGTTTTGCCCTCAACTGAAGCACTCATACACTCTGCCACTCTCTCCTCTTGATACCGTTAGCTTACATTTATACAAAAAAAAACACAAATGAATCAATTCAGCTTCTTTGATAGCTCAACAAAACTTTTGGAATTCTCAAAGTCCTAAAATTAGCCTAAATCCCCAGATTTACTGAAACTGAATCTTCACATTCCCAACTAATTAAATTATCTCATGTTCTCCAATGATTCGAAAAAATTTACAATCCCTTACAATATTTAATTAAAATTACTTAAAACCCCCTGAAATTATTCATTAAAATCCAACTCCTTCAAACTCCTAAATTTATTTAAAAATACATGGATTTTTTTTCTTTTAGCCTAATGCCCCTACATCATAAAGTATCAAGGACTTGGTATATGAAAGGAAGGGGAAAATGGTATTTTTGGGTAGCCTTATTGATTTCTCTGTAATCTACACAAATCCTCCATTTCCCATTTTTCTTAGGGACGAATACCAATGGGGAAACCCACTGGCTATCTAAAATTGGGTATATGAAGTTTAAATCCAATAATTTATGCAATTCCTATTCCACAATGTCTCTGAGGTGGGGATTCAACCTCCTTTGGGGCTGCTGAATAGGCCAACCATCTTTCGCGATATAGATGTGATTTATGCACAACTGGGGGTCGATACCTTTCACGTCAAAATCTTCCCAGGCAAAGGCTTACTTGTATTTATAGAGAACCTTGTTAATTTATGTTGTTGATGTTTTTCCATACCAACATTGATATTAAGGGTTTTTCCTATTTCTATTTCAATTGGAATGATGTTATGGACAACAATTTTCGGAATATGATTGTCATTTAAATTTTCTAAGGGGTTTTATTCTGAATCATTATCAAGTAGAGATTTTATCATCTGCATGATGGGTTTCCAGTAATGGTTGGTTTATTTATGAAGCTACTTATTACATCGTATTCTAATTGATTTTTAAGTCCGAGAGATTCATCTAGGGAAAGGGGCGAACACAAATTTTCTTCTTGATATCTAGGAGGGTGTAACTGGAAATTTACAACAAGCAGAATCGGTTTAGCCAGAGGATACAAAATAATATTCTTGGCAATGTTTCCTCTTGCAATCGTCATGTTTCCAAATCGATATCCTATATATGCATATGTTGTTTCTAACCATGGTCTTCCTAGTATACACAAATTTCCATCTGGTCTACTTCTTCGGTTGATGACCAAGAAGTCTACAGGATATTCCCAAGAGTCTACAGAGACCATAATTTTTTGAAAATTTCATTTAGGCCTGACCATTGGCCTATCAACTAATTCTAACAGGATTGATATTGGTTTTAAAACTGTGATACCCAAGATTTTACAATTCTGATAGGTTAGAAGGTTAATAGTTGCTCCTAACTCTACCAAAATGTTTGGAAAAGTGAAACCTTGTATTTGGATGGTTATGACCAGCATTCCTGGATCTTCATATTTAGCATGAACCTTTTTTCCTAAACTGAGGTCGAATAATGTGCCTACAATGTGAACTGTGGGTGGATGTTTTTGTTTTCTTCCAAGATTTTTCCCGCATAAATTCTGGATTATTTTGGCATAGATCGAGATATCTTCTATAGCCTGAAGGAGTAGAATATTTATACACAAGTTTTTCAATTCCCCTACAATATGAAACTCAGGGTAGATTGCTGGTTTGGTTACCGTGAGTCTTTCAGGGAATGGAGGGGAAGTAGCTATGATTTTTTCAGGGTTCTGTTGCTCAACTATGTTTTCTCTTGGCTCTCTTCCTAAAATAACTACAGTCGAAGTATTTATAATATTCTTTTCTTCTTTACTATTTTTTGCTCTTGATCATTCGGATTTTCTTCAGGAGAATGTAATATCCCAAAATGGGGAAGAAACAATATATGAACACAAAACCGGAAATACTAGGGAAAATCAACTCAATAACATTGGATACCAATATGAAGACATAACATCATGTATTAAGTCAGAAAATCCATACAAAATAGCAAGTCATGAATCATATAAAATGAGGAAAAAAGCCTCCCATAAGCAATCACTCCTGAAAATGAACTGCTGCTACAATACAAAATGCCAAAATTCTGCTACAGCATAGTTATAAATAATATGCTATAGAAAAATAATGTACAGAATATGTATGGATATTATATGCCTAAAAAGATATGACAAATATCAATCTATTCTTTATACAAGCTCCTACAAAGAACTCGGAAAGGGTTTTTAGAAATACACCCTATACAAGATGGAATATAAATCTCTAGGGATGAATATTCACTGCAAACTAAAGCACATGAGTGTGGAAGGCTGAAATATATCATATCTAATGTAGATCCCCTCAAAGGCCTCCTCCAATAAACGGCTGAACCCTTCAATCATAGGAAAACACTCCGAAGGAGCCACAAGATTCCTCACTGAAGCTGCCCTAAAAATAACACAATTCCTAGCTGGAACTGCGTTGGAAATGATGGAAAATAGTTTTCCAGGTGCCAAAGATCTTAAATATTCCGAAGAGACCTTCCCAAGAGAAGGAATCCTTCCTCCTATAAGAAACTAGCTCAGAAAGTGGGTTTATAAACCCTGCACTGCAACACCATGCAACACAGCACAATAACCTGCAGAAACTGCGTTGATGAAGAAAGATGTAGCTTGGCCTGAAAAACAGAATGTGTAAATGAATGAAATTCTCTTCCAAGAGGCCTCTCAACAAAAATATGGGATTCCTGCTCGGGAACACCCGGTGCTAGACAACACAACAATCTCAACTAAACAGCTCAAGAATGCAAGTAGTCTAAACAGACTATATACAAAATAATATTCCAAAACATAGCACCATGTGGCTTCCATACTCTTCCTTATATATATTATTAGATTCCTTTCCCTTGGCCCCACTCAATTAGGTCATTTCCTTCGTGAAATCAATCTCCCTCCAAAACTGCATTATTCCTCATTTAATCTCCACTCCTCCATAACAACGTTGTTGACTTGGTCAAAGTTGAATGAATCAACATGATCCAACCCCTACTTACACTTGGAGGTGCTTTATTTAGCTTCTAAAGAGGTCTCCCTTCACACTTGAAGTGTTTTTATTTCTACTAAGGAGACTTATTGGCCTTCCCACCCACTTATTCACCTAGCTAGTGATAAAACAAACTATAATATTCCATTTAGTTGAAAGCTAAATTTTTGGAATATTACAGTCCTCCCCTCAAAAATGTTTTTTCTCCTTAGGAAACTCAAAAGGGAGAGAAAAATTCCTCCCATCCTCCTCTTATGGCCTCCTCATCAATAGTCCCCACCACTGCTCAAAATAACCTGCAATAAATCTGCCCTCCATTGGCTCCTCCCAAGTATGCAAAACCAAATGGCTCACATCATGAAAAGGTGGAAGGTGTAAGTGGAAACCTTCTTGCTATCCAATGGCCTCCTCAAGGTGGGAGTGATGATAAACATAGGGAATATCATTCCCAATGAGAGTCTCCCATACCCATGCTATCATCCTAATGAA
This sequence comes from Pinus albicaulis, assembly GCA_034641835.2. NCBI lineage: Eukaryota > Viridiplantae > Streptophyta > Pinopsida > Pinales > Pinaceae > Pinus > Pinus albicaulis. The sequence goes on along the minus strand of CM076571.1, from coordinate 114,754,632 downwards.
ATGAGCCATTCTAGGTAGCTCATCAAAGAAATCCTCAACCCCTGGTTTATGTAATGTATTGGGGTTGCGTGAAGAGATTATATTTTCCCACCCAAGTTGTTTCTCTCTCCATTTACGGTAAGTATGGGGCTACTGCTGATCTTGGGTTGAAATGTCTTGGCCTCCACAAATGGCCCAAGTTACCCCACCAAACAAAAAATCCGTAAAGTGCCCCTCCAAAGAGCTCAAGTTCTCCAAGTGGCTCCTCCCACATGAAGAAAAGAGATGTAGTGTGGCAATCATGGTTTTCCCATGGTTTCTCCTAAAACATGAAACATATAACGTAGGGGGAATCACACTCCCAATGGGTACCTTCAACTCTTGTGTCACTCTCCCAACAAAGCTTCCCATAAACATAATAACATCATCAATATATAGAAGAAAAAACCAATATAAACAAGTTTCCATATGACAACTAGGAGGTGGATCATAGTTCCACATATGGAACCTATTAGCCATCAATAAAAAAATTTCATAACTGATGATGGCTAAAATAGGTCTTTAGTCTTCAAGAAGCAAGTTTTAAAGAAAAATTGTGAGTTCTTGAAGCCTCGCTGTGTACCTTGTCCAAAAGATCCATTCCATTGATATCTTCACTTCAAAACCTTCAAAGAAAAGCCCTACTGTTATATAAAAGATTGTTTTTAGACCCAATTTCCATCAATTTTTCCTTTGGAAAATCCCTCTAAAAACCCCTTCATTTCACCCATTTTCCCATTTTCACCCTTTATCTTCCCTGAAAATCCCCTTTGAACCTGATCAAATCCCTTTATTCTGGTTTAAAACCCTTTTTCCCCCCATCGAAAACTCTGAAAATCCTCAAAAACCTTAATTTTCTATCCAAATCCTTCATTTTAAAATATAAGGCCTTAAGCCCCTTTCGCTTAAGCCCAAGCCCCTTTTTTCACCATAAGATTGCGCTCTATGCCCAAGCACATTGGCCCATTGGCCCATCGACGCATCGACTTTTCGTCAGTCCTTGTGACCTTTTTCCCTTTAAAAAGTGTTTGTCGCTGATGTGAAATCTCAATTGCATCTCCACCGTTTATTTTGTTTTAGATCGATGGCTCTCGCACTTTTCCATCACATCGCTCTGTCGACACTTAATCACATCGACACATGCAACTTCCTAGTTCCCTTGTCCCCTGACCCTTTTCCCCCCGCCAATGCGATCCCCCAAGTAAATCTCCACCGTGTATCTCTTCTAATCCAACGGTCCATATTCCATCGCATTGTCATTCTTCCCCCTAATCGTCTTTATCAAAGCCTCTATTCGATGCATTTCAGACCATTTATCTGGCTCCCCCAGATCCAACGGTTGGTGCAGTTTCTCCATTTTACCACTCCTTCACATTGTTCATTCATTTCTTCCATTCTGATCAGATCTTGATGTCGATCCTCCTGATCGGACGGCCAACATTGTTTAATGGGTCTTGCCCTCCGCTCACACCATTTTTCATTTGTGTGACCTATCGATTGAATCTTTTCCATTGATCCTCACCATCCAATGGCTCCTAGTCAACCTTACCTTAGCCCCTTCTCTTTATAATTTCTCACCTCGACCATGTTTCTCCTCGACATATCTCCGTCATTGATCTTTAAGATCAGACTGCTCTCGCTCCATTGGGTCTTCGTTTTTTCCCAACCCCTCATCCACCATTCTATATCTCCACTTTTATCTAGACCATCCATTCCTTCAGATCTAACAGCCCCCACCAAACCCCACCATATAATCCCGCCGGTCCCACCTGACCGCACTGGGATTTGATCGTGTTTCTTCCAATCTCCACCGTTGATTTTCCCAGATCCAACGGTCAGCATTCCATTTCGAGCCCATTTCACCCAACCCATCCATAGTACATTTTGAACACGAAACTGCTGGTTTTGAAAAAGCCACGTGTCGAGCAATGAACCATATCATGCTCGATAAACCCATTACCACTTACCACCCAAACCCCACGCGAATACCACTCCGGTTTTTTGAAAAATTTCTCATCACCACTTCGCGCCATAATTCAAATTAAAACCCTAGTTCTACCTTCTGCCATGGTTTTTTCCACCTCCACTGCATTCTTAATTTCTCTGTAAATGCTCCTCCACCTCTCCCAAGCCTCTGAAGTAGTTAAAACCAAATAACGCAGGTTTTGTTTAAATTGTTTGTTTATTATTATAGGTTTTCATGGCAGTAGTCATAAAAAGTCATCCCACAGTCAAGGAACAGTGACAATGGCCGGGGATCACGATCCTCAGTGCCTAATCAAATGCAGAAAATGGACAAAAATCCTGAAAGATGATAATGAAGGCCTAAAAGCATATCAAAGGCCTAATTCGAGTTTAAAGTGACAAATCAAGACATATCAGCAAAATAATGCTTCAAAAATTCTAGATCATGGAAGTAATTAAGCCCCAGAAAGCCAGAAATGCCATCTACATGCCTATTTACTCAAAAGCATACAAAGTTAATGCACAGTCAGAGATATTTCCAAAGACAACTCAAAAAGTAATTGCTAGCCTACCAAAAGCCTCAAAGCCAACAAAAGTGACTGAAGTAGATGAAATTTAATGTAAAAATCAATTAACAGAGTTAATACATTAAAAATCTTCCCCATAAGGCTTCCCAAAGGCCGAGAAGCATTTACTCTATATTAATTGAACAAATAACCCTTTCTTTCACTCCACCTCCTCAATTCATCTATATATATCATATGAGGAGCCTAGTATTTTTGTTGTTTGAATACTTATTGAATATAAATAGTTGTTGATGTTGTTGAAGCTTTGTTAGTAATTGAAGAAAGATAGGCTGAGAAGAGAATTTTGAAGCTGTAAAGACCTACTGGACTTGAATATTGTAACTGGTTTGAACATAAAATATACAAGCTGATTCATGGAATCCTATTCTATGTCAATGGTGATGTTTTTCTTACTGTAATTGTTGTTTTCTTATGTTTTCATACTATCCACTTTCTCTGATAAAGAACATGAAATATAGATTAGGATTTACTGCAACGTACCCTATTTCTCACTGATAAGATTTATCTCTATGTTTTCTTCTAATTGTTGCTTTGGGAATGATTTCAATAGAGTATAACTAGTCAAGGAATGTTGGTGATCCCATGTCTTCTTGAGTAAAACTTGAGATGTTGTCCTTGAATGATATTTTTATTGCATGCTAAGTAGAGTCCTAATCAAGGAAGTTTATGGTTAGCCCTGTCCCTTGTTTAGTCATCAACGGTTGTTTTGAAAGTTTACCTTGAGAGTATGCCAAAATCAGGATAGATTCAAAGTTCTTACTTGACCTTAGGCTATTCTTTTGTTTATCTTATATGTTTTCTTCTTTATGAAGGTAATCTGTTAGATTTCTAGATTGGTGTCTGAAAAGTGTGCTTTAGTAAAAGTTTTCCCAAAGATTTCTATGGTTTTCCCTATCCTTTGGCCTACTTCAAATAGTTACTTTGAAAGGATTTTCTTGTTTAGTGAAGTTAATAGATTCTTAAATGGTTATTATCTTTTCCTTTTTCACAACACTTTTAGTGTTCCATATCAAAAAACAACTTAAAGAGATCCTTTGATATAGATGACTTGCCCCATGGACCACTATTGAAACTTGTTGTGCAATTAAATCCTTTTGTGACTCCATAGCCCAATGGATTGATACTGTCTCTTACCTATACTATCTGCTGAAACATTCTTTCAACTCACTCACACCTTTACCCCTCAAAAGGCTTCCTTTATTTTGATGATATCCTACCCAACCAAAACCAAAACAAATCCCTTGCGCTTCATAACTAGCCCAATATCATATCATGAGATTTAAAAGAATATCATTCTAAACATATATAAAGAGATCCCTCTATGAATCCAGGAGGGCTGGATCCTAGGATTCCAAGGTGGTTTTGATGTAGGCCCTGCAACATTTGTTCTTGCCAATCTTGCAAACTATAGGAGTCCTAACATAGTGGCGACCATATTGAGTAATAGATAACTTCACAACTGAATGAACCCCTATTATTAAATGAGACGAGTGTCACCAAGACTGGTTATTATTGATTGTTGATGGTGAACAATAACCAAACCTTGAAAACAAGTAAAAATCCTTTACCTGGCGACTCCATTGGTATTCGGTAGTGGGGTCTAGACTTCATTGGGGAAATCTGTCTTTCCTCATCTGCCCAACATAAATGGATCCTCACAGCAACAGACTATTTTACCAAATGGATAGAAGTCATCCTTTCTAATAATTCCATGGACTTAGTTATCATTTCATTCCTTGAAAACCATATACTGTCTAGATTTGGCTGTCCTAGAAAGATCATAACTAACAATGTTGCTGCATTTGGGTCCAAAAAGATGGTGGAATTCTATAATAAATATCATATTATATTGGGTCATTCTACAGCTTATTACCCGCAAGGTAATGGGTTGGAAGAATCCTCAAATAAAATTTTGGTGAACATAATCAAGAATTTGTTGGAAGATAACAAGAAATCATGGCACAGTAAGCTAGTACATGCATTATGGGCAGACAGACTAACTATTAAAAAATCAATTGGAATGTCTCCCTACCAGCTATTTTATGGAACATATGCAATTTTTCCAACCAATCTAGGAGTGCCAATCATGAAGCCGATCCAAGAAGTGCATTATGAAGATGATGATATGACAAGAAGAATACACCAGACTATACATCTACAACAAACCAAAGAGGAGGTATAAATCAGAGCACAACAACTACAAGAAAACATTAAGAAGCTGTTTGAAAAAAGAACTAAGGCAAGTGACTTTAAAATTGGTGACAAAGTATTGAAATGGGATTCAAGGAGAGAAGATAAGGGAAAACATGGAAAAATTGATAATTTATGGCAAGGCCCTTATCTTATTCAATCTGCTATTGGAAACAATGCATTCTTTCTCCAAGAATTGGATGGACCTGAATATTTTGGAGGTCCTGTCAATGGCAGGATTCTCAAACATTATTTTTGTTAACTGATATTTTAGTTTCAAATATTTTTGTTCATTGTATATAACACTTCTTTTGAATTTGAAAAAAGAAAAAATTACAAAAAAAAAAAATAGAAAAAGAGAAAAAGAGGGCAAAAATAAAAGAATAAAGGTACAACCCCATACCAAAAAAGAAAAGAAAACTTGAAAGTGTGCAAGCTTAAATGCCACTACCAAAAGAGAGAACTACTATTTAGTCATACATCCTAATCATGAATAGATAGATTTCGATTTACTTCTGATAGGATTAGTGAATCAGATTTGCCAAATTGTTTAATCTTGGCTTATTAGTAGACTAGATTAGGATAGAAAAACAGAGGTTAAAACAAGCTTAGATCCTGAACCTATAAATTTGATGAAGAATGGCTCTAACCAGATCAAAACCCGAGCCAAAGAGAAGAAAAATAACTGGTTCTAACATGGTGAAAACTTGAACCAGGTAGAAGAAGAAAACAACTCTAAAAATATCAACACCAGAGCTGAAAGAAAAAAAGAAGGATGTCCTTAATTTTTCAGATCTTAAGCCTTCACAATTTTGTTTAAATTTCTGTAAATTTCAGTGTATGTGAAACTTTTTTTTATGCCATAGTCTCAACAACAAATCAAATAGTTTAATCCCAGTTTGTCTGTGTTTTAATTTTATGTTTTAGAATATAGGGAATAAAATTTGTCAGATAGCTTAATCCTGACAGATAGTAGCTTAGGTAGAGAATTTATGAGTTCAACTGTTCAATCTAAACTCATGGAAGAAATCAGGGTAGATTTAGATTAGTTTCCTTCTTTCAAATAAAAGAATAAAATGTTGATGTCAAAAGGTTTGCAAGTCCAAGTGCACCTTATGAAGAAAAAATGTTAGGACAAGTAGGCTGTGTAGGTAGTTGTTTGGGGAAAAGAAATTTGTTTGCTGATACAAAGTACTAATGATATTTTTAAGTAGCATGATCAAGTAAGAAAATTTTGTCAAGGATAAGGCACAAGTCTACATTCCAAATATAAATTTATGAGGTTCTTGACACCTCCAAGGAGCTGTCATCCCCAAGTGGAGCCACTGTTAGCAGTCAATAAAATTTTTTCATAACTGATGATGGCTCAAATAGGTCTTTAATATTCAAGAAGCAATTTTTAAAGAAAAATTGTGAGTTCTTGAAGCCTCATTGTTTACCTTTTCCAAAATATCCATTCCATTGATATCTTCACTTCAAAACCTTCAAAGAAAAGCCCTGTTGTTATAGAAAAGATTGTTTTCAGACCCATTTTCCATCAATTTTTCCTTTGGAAAATCCCTCTAAAACCCCTTCATTTCACCCATTTTTCCCATTTTTACCCTTTATCTTCCCTCAAAATCCCCTTTGAAGCTAGTAAAATCCCTTTATTCTGGTTTAAACCCCTTTTTCCCGCCTATTTAAAACTCCAAAAATCCTCAAAAACCTTCATTTTCTGTCCAAATCCTTAATTTTAAAATATATGGCCTTAAGCCCCTTTCACTTAAGCCTGAGCCCCTTTTTCCACCATAATATGATGCTCTATGACCAAGCACATCAGCTCATTAGCACATCGACTTTTCACCAGTCACCACGACCCTTTTCCCTTTAAAAAGTGTTCGTCACCGATGTGAAATCCTGATCGCATCTCCAGCGTTGATCCTGTTTTAGATCAACGGATCTTGCACTTCGCCATCAGATAGATTTTTCATCACTTCATCACATTGGAACATCACAACTTCCTAGTTCCCTTGTCCCCTGACCCTTTTTCCCCCACTGATGCGATCCCCCAAGTAAATCTCCACCGTTGATATTTTTCGATCCAACAGTCCATATTCCATCGCATTGTCATTTATTCCCCCTGATCATCTTTATCAAAGCCTCCAGCCAATGCATTTTGGACTGTTGATATAGCTCCCCCAGATCCAATGATTGGTGCAGTTTCACCTTTTTACCATTCCTTCCCCCCGTTCATTCATTTCTGCCATTTTGCGATCAAATCTTGACCATTGATCCTCCTGACCGGACGACCAGCATTGTTTCGTAGGTCCTGCCCTTTGTTCACACCGTTTTTCATTTGTGTGACCTATATATTGAATCCTGGCCATTGATCCTCACCATCCAACGTCTCCCATTCAACCTTACCTCACTCCCTTCCGTTTATAATTTCTCACCATTGTTGGCGACCTATGAATTTTTTGACAAGAAAACAGGTGGCTAAATTTTTTTTTGAGCCTTCAAGAAATACATTTCCTCTGAAAAAATATCATTCTTGAAGCCTCCTTGTGTCTTTTTCCCTTTGAAATATCTTCACTGTTGTTTCCATCAAAATTCCTCACTATCTGTGAAAGAATTTTTCTCAAAAAGGCCTATTTCCCCCTTATTTCATTCCCACAAAGCCTCTGTTTTCATCACCTTTTTCCCTTTCAAAGTTCCTCCAAAATCCTTCACTAACCCTCTAAATCATCCTAGCCCCATTTTAAACCTTACAGTTGCCCTTTGTTTGGTTTAATAATCTCTTTTTTCTGCCTACCGAAACCCCTTTTAAAGCCTTAAAAATCCTCTTTTTGGCTTAAAAACACTTATTTTCCATAATAGGCCTAAGCTCCTAACCATTTCCCCACATATGACCCATGCCCAGAACCAAGCGGTAAAGCCCTGGGTGCTAATTGCAATCAGGACTTTCATTGCAAGCCCTTTCCTTTGTTAGCTTTAAATTCTCCGATGCGAGGTCTTTTGTTCTATAGACCGCAGGCGTGTTCTGAGCCGTTGATCTCCACAGATCTAACGGCCAACACTAATCCTGCTGTGCACCCGTCACCCATCTCTTTATCCCTCCAATTTATTATGGGCCATTGATCTAACTCATAGATCTAACGGCTAGCGCTTAATCACACCCGCCTTTGGGCCCTCCATCATTCCCTTCCCGATCCCATCTCGACCATCAATCTCACCTTTGATCCAACGGCCCAGCGTAATTGCAACAACAGACCTCAGAGTTCTCACCCCTTGCCTTTCTCCGATGCGATTGGAGCTCCACTGTCTGTTCTTTTAGATTTGACGGCTCTCGTTCATCCCTCCTGTTCACTTGCCCCTTTTGTCTTCCGCACCCTCTTTAAATATGGACTGTCTATTCTATAGATCCAATGGCTGGGATTTAACCTTCCTATGACCATTCCCCACCTAACTGCCATGCATCTAACCTTTTTTGTGCAGAAACCCGCACCATCCAATCAGAGTGCCCTCATCCAACGGTGGAGAATGTGTTTCGCATATTTTTTGCATCTGAAGGTTAACGTTCTAAAAAAATGCGAAATGGGCAATTTTTTTTCCACGTGTCATGTAGCGACATGTATCATTTTTTTTGAGAGATTTTCAAAACCACTCCCAAGCAGCGTGAAAATAGTTTTTTTCCCACTAAAACCACTTTTCTTCTTTGGCCCTCGAAAGCTTCATCATTTAAACCCCACCGTTGATCTCCTCCTGAGATCCAACGGTCCACGTTTTATCGACCTCTGCCCACCGAATCCCACCACCATAGGCGCACGAATTTCATTCATTTTTCTTGTTTCCCTTTGTATTCACCCAAAAGTTAATCCTTTGTGTTTTACACTAAAGGCTTTGATTCTCTGCCTAACTTACTATTAACACCTCCATCCACCAATCCTGACCGTCGATTGCTATTGCCCTATCTAATCGGACGGTCAGTGACCCTCTCTACACCAAACCTCCGGCAGCTCATTATTTCACCATTTTTGCAGATATTTCCATTGGTTTTTTGCTTGCATCCACCATTTACGTCACAATTCCAGAGGCCTCCACATAATTTTTCCACCACTCCCCTGGATTTTATAACAGGTTTATCATGTTTTGCAAGGATTACAGAGCGAATAAATTCACTCTGTCTCCAAAGTCAAAGTCACTATGACTAAAAGCACAGAGATACCACCGCAGTAGCTGCAAAGTGTATCAACAGAGACAGATCAAAGGATTAATTCCTATTATTTAAGATTAATGTTTGCAATCTTGTGTTCAAAGGACGAAGACGCAGTTTAAATATCATGAAAAGAATTAAGAGGCTTAATGAAGCCTAAGGGCACTAATAAGTCAATATCACTATTTTAGCATTAGGAGAATGTATTTTCTACTGAAAGGACACCTTCCTACAAAATTCTCCATGCCTCCTTGAGCCCTTCAAGTTATTTCACTGACAGAAGATTCTAAAGCTGTCAGGATCGCAGTTATGGAAGTATGGAGAAACCTAGAGACCTTCAGGTCACATTACTTATTTCAGAAGATAAACAGAGTACCATACAGTCATAGGGTATAAAAAGAAAATAACTGAAGATGTTTTCAGCCTGACAAAGACTTCGAACCAGACTATAGAATATAGTGCAGAGCAATTAAGCAGAGTGGGCACAGACACTTCCTCCACTCTGTATTAATGAAATCAATTAAGTCTACATCTACTACCACAATTACTCATTCTCCTAAAAGAACCCCTATAAAATTCATTGAAAAGGTTGTTTTTGTTAGTTGATAGGGATTTTATCGACTGTTAGAACAGTTATTGGGGGAAGTAGCATAGTATTTTGTAATTTAGTAGTCTAGGAGGAGAAGTTTGGACTGTAATCAGCCATTGAGCTCAGAGTATGTGACTGGTTTTGCACATCAATTGAACAAGAAAATTTCACAGGATCCTGGTCTATATTATGGGTGATGTTTCTCTCACTGTAATTGTCTCATTACATTATTCATGATGTCCATTTATTCTCTGATAAGAATCAGTAAATCAGGCTTAGGATATACCCTTGCATGGTATCTTAATTCCCACTGCTCTTCTTATCTTTGATGTTTTCTATTGATAGTGAAGCTAAGGGCAAATTCATATAATTTAACTAGTTAAAGAGGTTGTTCTAGCCCATGCTTATTGATGTGTGAATTCGGGGTTTGTTGCTTGGATGTTCTTGTGGGGTTCAAGCTGGAATAATTGGGATACTGGGGATTTAGAGTTAGCCATGTCCACTGGGGTCCTTTTCCATCATTTTGGCCTTTCTAAGATCCCTTTGAGCTAGTGTCAAAAGCATTGAAGGGTAAAAATCCTTCTCTGATCTTAGGCCTTGCTCTGTGTTAAATCTTAACTTTGTTTTTCCTTGAGAATATGCTGAAAGCAGGCCTGGAGTTAAATTACCTTTGACCTAATCTTAAGCTACCCTTTGTGTCTTCATTGAGAGTTTCCTCTGAGTATGTCAAAGCAGGTCTAGATTTAAATGATATCTGACCTGATCTCCAGACTGAAATTGGGTTTCTTTCCTTCTTTCACTTTCATGCGTTAATGTTCCATTTCACCATCTATCTGAAAGATCCTTTAGTATAGATGACTTTCCCTATGGAAAGCCTTGGTTAGTTGTTATGCAAGTAATCTCCTTTCATGACTCCATAGCCCAATGGAATGACACTTTATTTAACCTATCCTCTTTTGCCGAAACATCTTGCTACTTTTTTCCTTTTCTCCCATAGCCTTCTCAGTTAATGATCTCCAACCCAACAACCAAATAATTTAAAAAACCCCCGTGCTTCATACCTAGCTTAATACCTCATTTTGAGCTTCAAAGATATATATCATTCTTTGCATTTATAGAGAGATCCCTCTCTGGATCGATGAGGGCTAGATCCTAGGATCCCAAAGTGGTTTTGATGTTGTCTAGTGTTTTGGTCTTGCCAATCTGGCCAAAAAACTGGAACCCCAACATAATGGCGACTCCACTAGGGAAAAATTTCTGAGTGCCCTTAATTGCTATATCTGGTAGTGTGTCCCATTGTCATCTCCAAACATAATGGTGACTCCACTGGGGAACAAAATCATACCAATAGCCTTTAGATTGGTATTTTATTGCTGATGGTGGACAACAGCCTGATTCAAACATTCACATTCATCCACCTCGTGACTCCACACTCCATAATTCTCAAAGACTCCACTAGAGGAAGAACTTGAAATATGGCAAGACCTCATAGAAGGGTAGAGCATTTAGGCTGGATTTGGTTTAAAGAATTCATTGCTTTTATCTACCACTATGTTTTGTCCTACTTTAGGCCTAGTCAAGTATACAAAGATGAAACTCACATTGAGTATGGGAAGGATCTCACGCCTCAGTCTTCAAACCATGAGTAGACCTATACACCTGTGAAAGACCTAGTGAAACCAGAGCCTCATATTGTATCTCTCCCTTCTAAAGAAGCTTCAAGAAGTCATGAGCCTCTTGTTGCATTACCTACACCTACAAAGCTCATATAAATATAGAAGCCTCTGGTTTTGCCTCTTATCTTCCAACCCCTTCCTGTAGGACTTACAAATAAGTTGCCCCTTTTTGATGGAGAGAATTCAAAGATCACTACAGAGCAGCATGTTCAAAATCTCGAGGATTTACTTGACTTGTATGAAGTAGAAGAAGACGATGTGCATATTAGAATGTTTTCCTTTTCATTACAAGGGAATGTCAAGAGTTGGTTTAAAAACCTTCCAGCTACAAGCATTTTCAGCTTTCATCAATTTTCTCAAGTTTTCCTTGATAAATGGGTAGTCCCGGGAAATGTTTTCCTCATCCTAGAAGAGTATCAGAGTTTTAAAAGGAAGTCAGGAGAGACAATACAAGAGTTTTTATCCAAGTTCAATAAGGTATACAATGCAATACCTGCTAACATAAAACCACCCCTGGGATGGGCCCTATTGCACTATCCGAGTTCTTTTGACCCTAAGGTGGAATTCCATATAAGAGAAAGAGAGCCTTCGAGCCTGGAGGAAATGAAAAACATAGCAATTACTGTCGAATAAAACCTGCGGTATAGGGAGGAAAGATTAAAAGAAATAAAGAAGGACCAAGCAGAGCAAATAAGGCAGATCTCTTTAGAAAACAAGCTAGAAAGACTGATAGAGATAGCCAACACCTTGCTGAACACAGAAGAAGAAGAATATGAGGCTGAAACCATAAATGATGATCGGAAAATACCTTCACCTTGTCCTCGAAAAATGAAAACCAGACCACTGTAAGACATGAGTTACATGAAAAGCATGTATGCTGAGCAAGAGTTTAAATCAAAAGATTAATTTGTAGATTATGTTGAAGAAAGTCTTGCTGAGAATCCCATGGATTTGATTGGTGACATTGCTTATGATTATGATTTCTCTTATGATGATCTGTCTGATGATAATATTTTTCAAAGGGAAACAAAGCTTATAGAACCATCATCAGTAGATTCATGGGAGGAAGATTAGGACCAACAACTTCAGGAAAGAAATGAGCCAATGCAGGATATCTATGATACTAATGAGGAAAGTGTTGAAATCCTGAGAGTAGACGAAGATTCAATGAATCTTCACTTTGTTATATATAAGATCATCAGTAATGATTTCCATGAATATGGAAGTCAATAGTTTTCTAGTTCAGAGGATGAGGGAGAGAGCGATGAAGAAACTCTTGAGTAATTTGAATATACTGAACCTTCTCCTGAAAGGGTTGAGGTAATCAAAGAAACCCTTTCCCAAGAGTATGTTAATATTTTCACAGAGTTCAGTCCACTCCATAAGAACCTACCAGGGTCAGAAGAGGACAACCCTACCATACATGATGAGCCCTCTAGCTCATAAAGTGATGAATACAAGGAAGAGATTATTCCTCCAAGAAATATTTGTCTTGATCTAGTTGAAGAAAAGGTTTTCCTAGTTTATGATTATCTGCCAAATATTTCCAAGCAAGAAAAGGATGAGTGTGATTGCATGGGCCACACTACAGATGTGATGATTGAAACTGTCCAAGATGTAGACAACCTACCAGTCATGGAAGGCCTTAAAGAAGAAATTTTATATCATGTTCTGGTTGATCCTGTGGCAGAATATATTGAGGCCCTGATTGGCTCAGCTCCTCAAGCGTTGATCCTTTGAAAGAGCTAGATCCATCAGAAGTGGTCACCATCAGTGGTGGCCTCAGTTTTGAAGACTCCCATGCAAAACACACTCTGTTTATCTCTGACAAGCAGTCATTTTTTTTGTCCTTCTTTATTACTGCTTGACTGGCTGCACTAGCATTATTGTATCACCTAGAGCATCAGAGACTTCCAAGTACAGTAGGGTAGGTAGGAAATCTCAATAAAGCTCAGCCTATGAGCATTTAGTTAGCTGTTGAGTTTTTATTTGAAAGGAAAGGTTCAGATATGCTCAAAACTTGAACCAGCAGAGAAAAGAAGAATCAGCTCTAACAAACTAAAAATCAGAGCTAAAATGAAGAAGAAAAGTGACTCTAACAAGCTCAGAATCCGAGTCACAAAAATAATGAAGAATGCTAGTGTTTTCTTCAAGATCTGAAGCTCTCCAATTTTTTTTTTGATTTATGCAAATTTCATTCCATATGCAGCTTTTATTTATGTTATGGACCCATAGCAAACCAGACATTCCAATCCTAGTTTGTTTGTGTTTCAATTTCTGTTTTAGAATGTAGATAAAAAAATCTGCTAGACAGTTTAATCCTAGAAGATATTAGTTTAGGTAGAGAAACTATGAGACCAGCTATTTAATCTGGTCTCATGGACTAATAAGGGTAGAAATAGAATAGGTTTATTTTCCTGTTTGTAAAACATTGATGATGTAAAGGGTCTGCAAGTCCAAATGCACCCAGAAGAAAAAATGTTAGGAAAATAGCATGGGTAGGTAGTTGTTTGGGAGAATATTACTGTTGATATAATGTCTTCATGATTTGTGGCAGTCGAATCAAGAAAGTAAAGGATGTTTCAAGTACCAGGCATCTGTCCTACACCAAAGACTATTTTCTAAATTCTTGACACCTTCAAGAATATACCATCCCTATGTGGAGCCACTGTTAGCCACCTATGAATTTTTTGACAAGAAAACAGGTGGATAAACTGTTTTTGAGCCTTCAAGAAATACATTTCCTCTGAAAACATATCATTCTTGAAGCCTCCTTATGTATTTTTCCCTTTGAAATATCTTCACTGTTGTTTCCATCAAAAAGCCTCACTTTCTGTGAAAGAATTTTGCTCGAAAAGGCCACTTTCCCCCTTATTTCATTCCCACAAAGCCTCTATTTTCATCACCTTTTTACCTTTCAAAGTTCCTCCAAAATTCCTCACTAACCCTCTAAATCATCCTAGCCCCCCTTTAAACCTTACAATTTCCCTTTTTTTGCTTTAATACTCTCCTTTTCTTCCTACCGAAACCCCTTTTAAAGCCTTAAAAATCCTCTTTTTGGCTTAAAAACACTTATTTTCCATAACAGACCTAAGCCCCTTTCGGCTAAGCCCCTAACCACTTCCCCACATATGACCCACGCCCATAACCAAGCGCTAAAGCCCTGGGCGCTAATCGCAATCGGGACTTTCATTGCGAGCCGTTTCCTTTGTTAGCTTGAAATTATTCGATGTGAGGTCTTTTGTTCTATAGACTATGAGCGCGCTCTGAGCTGTTGATCTCCATAGATATAAAAACGAACGCTAATCCTGATGTGTGCCTGTCATCGATCTATTTATCCCTCTGATTAATTATAGGCCGTTTTTCCAACTCCTAGATCCGACGGCCAGCACTTAATCTCACCCTGCCTTTGGGCCCTCCGTCATTCCCTTCCCGATCCCATATCGACCGTCGATCTCACCTTTGATCCAACGGCCCAGCGTAATCGCAACATCGGACCTCAGAGTTCTGGCCCCCTTCCGTTCTTCGATGCAATTGGATCTCTGCCGTCCATTCTTTTAGATTTGACAGCTCTCGTTCATCCCACCAATTCACTTGCCCATTTTTCCTTTCGCTCCCTCTTTAAATATGGACCATCTATTCTATAGATCTGAAGGTCGGGATTTAACCTGCCTATGACCATTCCCCACCTAACTGACGCACATCTTACCTTTTTCGCATAGAAACCTGCAAAGTTTGATCAGAGCGCCCTCATCCAATAGTGGAGAATGCGTTTTGCATAATTTTTGCATCCGAAGGTTAACATTCTAAAAAAATGTGAAATGGGTGGTTTTGTTTTGCCATGTGTCATGCAACGACATGTATCGGGTTTTCTCGGGAGATTTTCAAAACCACACCCAAGCAGCACAAAAAAAGTTGTTTTCCCACTAAAACCACTTTTCCTCTTTGGCCCTCGAAAGCTTCATCATTTAAACCCCACCGTTGATCTCCTCTTGAGATCCAACGATCCACATTTTATCGCCCTCTGCCTGCTCGGTCCCACCACCATAGGCGCCCTACTTTCATTCATTTTTCCCGTTTCCTTTTGTATTCACCCAAAATTTAATCCTTTGTGTTTTACACTAAAGGATTTGATTCTCCGCCTAACTTACTATTAACACCTCCATCCACCAATCCTGACCGTTGATTGCTATTGCCCTATCTAATCAGACGGTTGGCGACCCTCTCTGTACCAAACCTCCGACAGCTCATTCTTTCACCATTTTGTAGAGATTTCCATTTGTTTTCCGCCTGCATCCACCATTTACGTCACCATTCCATAGGCCTCGACAACATTTTACTGCCACTCCCCTGGATTTTATAACAGGTTTATCATGTTTTGCAGGGATTACAAAGAAAATAAATTCACTCTGTCTCCATAGTCACAGTCACTGTGACTGAGAGCGCAGAGAGACCGCCGTAGTAGCAAAAACTTCTATCAGCAGAGACAGATCAAAGGATTAATGCCTATTATTGAAGATTAATTATTGCAATCCTATGTTCAAAGGACGAAGACGCAGTTTAAAGATCATGAAAATAATTAAGAGGCTTAATGAAGCTTAAGCGCACTAATAAGTCAATATCAGTGTTTCATCATCAGTAGAACGTATTTTCTCCTGAAAGGACACCTTCTTAAAGCATTCTCCATGCCTCCGCGAGCCCTTCAATTTATTTCACTGACAGAAGCTTCTAACGCTGTCAGGACCGCAGTTATGGAACTATGGAGAAAACTAGAGACCTTCAGGTCACATTACTTATTTCAGAAGATAAACAGAGTACCATATAGTCAAAGGGTATTCAAAGAAAATAACTGAAGATGTTGCCAGCCTTACAAAGAATTCGAACCAGACTACAAAGTACAGTGCAGATCCATTAAGCAAAGTGGGCACGAACACTTCCTCCACTCTGTATTAATGAAATCAATTAAGTTTACATCTACTACCACAATTACTCATTCTCCTATAAGAACCCCTGTAAAATTCATTGAAAAGGTTGTTGTTGTTAGTTGATAAGGATTTTATCGACTGTTAGAACAATTATTGGGGGAAGTAGCATAGTAGTTTGTAATTTAGTAGTCTGCGAGGAGAATTTTGGACTGTAATCATCCATTGAGCTCAGAGTATGTGACTAGTTTTTCACATCAATTGAACAAGAAAATTTCACAAGATCCTGGTCTATATTATGGGTGATGTTTCTCTTACTGCAATTGTCTCATTACATTATTCATGTTGTCCATTTATTCTCTGATAAGAATCATTAAATCAGGCTTAGGATATACCCCTACATGGTACCATAATGCCCACTGCTCTTCTTATCTTTGATGTTTTTTGCTGATAGTGAATCTAAGGGAAAATTCATGTAATTTAACCAGTTAAAGAGGTTGATCCATCCCATGCTTACTAATGTGTGAATTCGGGGTTTGTTGCTTAGATGTTCTTGTGGGGTTTAAGATGAAAGAATTGGGATACTGGGGATTTAGAGTTAGCCTTGTCCACTGGGGTCATTTTCCATCAATTCGACCTTTCTAATATCCCTTTTAGCTAGTGTCAAAAGCATTGAATGTTAAAAGTCCTTCTATGATCTTAGGCCTTGCTCTGTGTTAAATCTTAACTTTGTTTTTCCTTGAGAGTATGTTGAAAGCAGGCCTGGAGTTAAATGACCTCTGACCTGATCTTAAGCTACCCTTTGTGTCTTCATTGAGAGTTTCCTCTGAGTATGTCAAAGCAGGTCTAGATTTAAATGATATCTGACCTAATCTCCAGACTGAAATTGGGTTTCTTTCCTTCTTTCACTTTCACTCCTTAATGTTCCATTTGACCATCTATCTGAAAGATCCTTTAGTATAGATGACATGCCCTATGGAAAGCCTTGGTTAGTTGTTATGCAAGTAATCTCCTTTCATGACTCCATAGCCCAATGGAATGACACTTTCTTTAACCTATCCTCTTTTTCCAAAACATCTTGCTACTTTTTTCCTTTTCTCCCATAGCCTTCTTAGTTAATGATCTCCAACCCAACAACCAAATCATTTAAAAAACCCCCATGCTTCATACCTAGCCTAATACCTCATTTTGAGCTTCAAATATATATATATCATTCTTTGCATTTATAGAGAGATCCCTCTCTGGATTCAGGAGGGCTAGACCCTGGGATCCAAAAGTGGTTTTGATGTTGTCTAGTCTTTTGGTCTTGACAATCTGGCCAAAACACTTGAAACCCAACAACCCTGACCACGTTTCTCCTCGACGTATCTCCTTCGTTGATCTTTAATATTGGACGACTCTCGCTCTATTGGGTCTTCGTTATTTCTCGACCCCTCATCCACTTTTCTAAATCTCCACTTTGATCTAGGCTGTCCATTCCTTCAGATCTAACAACCCCCACCAAACCCCACCATATAATCCCGCTGGTCCCACCCAACCGCGTTAGGCTTTTTCATCATGTTTCTTCTAATCTCCACCATTTATTTCCCTAGATCCAATGGTCAACATTCCATTTTGTGCCCATTTCACCCAACCCATCCATAGTACATTTTGAACGCGAAACTGTCGGTTTTGCAAACGCCACTTGTCGAGCAATGAACTGTATCGCGCTCAATAATCCCATTACCGCTTACCACCTAAACCTCGCGCAAATACCACTCCGGTTTTCTGCAAAATTTCTCATTGCCACTTGGTGTCATAATTCAATTTAAAACCCTAGTTCTACCTTCCACCATGGGATTTTCCACCTCCGTTCAATTCTTCATTTCTCTGTAAATTCTCCTCCACCTCTCTCAAGCCTTTGAAGCAGTTAAAACCAAATAATGCAGGTTTTGTTTAAATTGTTTGTTGTTTATTGCAGGTTTTCCTGGTGATATTCATTAAAATCCATCCCACAGTCAAGGAATAGTGACAATGGCCGAGGATGACGATCCTCAGTGCCTAATCAAATTCAGAAAAGGGAAAAAAAGCCTGAAAGATGATAACGAAGGCCTAAAAGCATATCAAAGGCTTAATTCAAGTTTAAAGTGACAAATCAAGACAGATCAACAAAAGACCACTTCCAAAATGCTAGATCATGGAAGAAATTAATCCCTAGAAAGCTAGAAATGCCACCTTCATGCCAATTTACTCAAAAGCATGCAAAGTTAATGCATAGTCAGAGATATTTCCAAAGACAGCTTAGAAAATAATTTCTAGCCTACCAAAAGCCTCAAAGTTAACAAAAGTGACTGAACTAGATGAAAGTTAATGTAAAAATCAATTAACAGAGTTAAGACATTAGAAATCTTCTCCATAAGGCTTCCCAAAGGCCGAGAAGCATTTACTCTATATTAATTGAACAAATAACCCTTTCTTTCACTCTACCTCCTTAATTCATCTATATATATCATATGAGGAGCCTAGTATTTTTGCTGGTTGAATACTTATTGAATGTAAATAGTTGTTGAGGCTGCTGAAGCTCTGTTACCAATTAAAGAAAGATAGGCTGAGAAGAGAAGTTTGAATCTGTAAAAACCTGATTTACTTGAAGATTGTAACTCGTTTGAACATCAAATATACAAGTTGTTTCATGGGATCCTGGTCTTTGTCAATGGTGATGTTTTTCACTGTAATTGTTGTTTTCTTATGTTTTCATACTATCCACTTTCTCTGATAAATAACAGAAAATATATATTAGGATTTACTGCAAAGTACCCTATTTCTCACTGATAAGCTTTATCTCTATGTTTTCTTCTAATTGTTTCTTTGGGAATGATTTCAATAGAGTATGACGAGTCAAGGAATGTTGGTGAGGCCATGTCTTGCTGAGTAAAACCTGAGATGTTGTACTTGAATGATCTTTTTACTGCATGCTAAGTAGAGTCCTAATCAAGGAAGTTTATGGTTAGCCCTGTCCCTTGTTTAGTATTCAACAATTGTTTTGAAAGTTTCCCTTTAGAGTATGACAAAGGCACGATAGATTCAAAGTTCTTACTTGACCTTCAGCTATTCTTTTGTTTATCTTATGTGTTTTCTTCTTTCTAAAGGTAATTTGTTAGATTGCTGGATTGTTGTCTGAAAAGTGTGCTTTAGTAAAATTTTTCCCAAAGAGGTCTATGGTTTGCCCTGTCCTTTTGCCTGCTTCAAACAGTTACCTTGAAAGGCTTTTCTTGTTTAGTGAAGGTAACAGATTCTTAAATGGTTATTAGCTTTGCCTTTTTCACAACACTTTTAGTGTTCCATATCACAAATCAAACTAAAGAGATCCTTTGATATAGATGACTTTCCCCATGGACCACTCTTGAAAATTTTTGTGCAATTAAATCCTTTTGTGACTCCATAGCCGAATGGATTGATACTGTCTCTTACCTATCCTGTATGATGAAACATTATTTCAACTCACTCAAACCTTTACCCTTCAAAAGACTTCCTTTATTTTGATGATATCCTACCCAACCAAAACCAAAACAAATCCCTTATGCTTCATAACTAGCCTAATATCATATCATGAGCTTTAAAATCGTATCATTCTAAATATATATAAAGATATCCCTCTTTGAATCCAGGAGGGCTAGATCCTAGGATTCCAAATTGGTTCTGATGTAGGCCCTGCAGCGTTTGTTCTTGCCAATCTTGCAAACTACAGGAGTCTTAATAGAACCAGTGCAGTGCATCCCTTGGCTTCCTTAAAACAAAGAATAACAAGTGTCTTTTCAGCCACTTGTTTGCTGCCACAATCATCCTACAAGACAGGATTGTAAAAGTAACATGTGTTGCCAATGGTGCACACCAAGAATCATGTGGCCTTCCCCACAAACCACCAATAGCATGGCCATCATCAATGCTAAAAATTGCCTCAAGTACATCACAATACCATATACAAGAAAGAATGACCCTCCTTAGTCCAACATGTTGCTCATATAAAGTAAAGGAGTACAAGTCACAATGAAAAAATTTACCTTCTCTACTATGTACTATGGTCATTGAGTTGAAATGGCTCAACTCAAATCTCTCCCTCACTCTCAATGAGTAGGGAAGTGGCCTTGACAACCTCTCCATCACCATCTAGGCTATGCATCTCTAAATATGCTGATCTATATCCTTTCTTATGCCCTCCCAAGTGAACTCCTCAATCAAAGAATGAAATGCATCAAAGTGCATGGAAAGAAAGTCCACCTATGCTACATGTAGTAGCTTCCTCTTGAGCTCAGAAAATATGGTCAAGAAGACTCTACCATAAGAATATATAACCTCATCATCCACCATGTATCTATATTCTCCCTCGGGGTCATCAAGAATCATGCAAGCACCAAGATCCTTGGAGTACTCTACCAAAAGTTGATGCCTCCAATATGGATCAACCCTCCTAAGAGACAATGATAAAGATCTGAAATGTGAAGCTCCCCACATGTTGTTTTCTTCTCCTTTGACATCCCCCATGCCAAAGTCATCCTCCAAAGTGTTGTGATGCCCGTCATGTAGCTATTCATGCTCAAGTAGAAGTGGTGGCCTTTGGAATTTGGCCTCCCATGAGAAGCAACCATCCAAAGAGAGCCTCCTAATCTTGGCCAATGTAAGCATGAGTGGCCTCCATCTACTCCAATGTATGGAGGATTCCTTCCTCAAAGGAAGTACCCTCTGCTTCTCCAAATCCATGAAGCAGCTCCCTTGCACCATGGTGGTGCCATCCTCCATCACTGCAGCAACTATTGTCAGCACGGAATATGTAGTGATAGTGGGTATTGCTAAAAATGGGAGAATGTCTCCCTCCTTGAGTCTAACCCAAACTCTCTGCACTGTATCAAGTCCTCCCAAGCTCCTTACCCCTCTAGAACCTGTTATCACTCTAGGAATTCTTAATTTGTGAGATTTTTTATTTAAAGTCCAAGAAAATTAGAGGTAACCACATACCAACTTTTAAACTCTAAGATATAGATTTCTTAGGGTTCAGAGAGGGCTCTCTCTATAAGATTTAACTTGTTTTTAATTATATGATATTAGGTTATTTATGATGTGAAAATTTGTTTGGTTTGGTGGGAAAAGTCACTTAATGATATGGATAGTGAGATGTTTTCTTATCCATTGGGCTGAGTAAAATTTCAAGTAGATAGGACCAGGATCAAGGTCAAAAAGTCAAATATTTATAGGGCAAGATAGACAAGTCATTATAGATCCTGGAAGGCTGATTGGTGAAGTGGTTTGATTGGGATAAAGAGAAATCAAGGATTCTTTGATCCGGATAAGGAAGGAGTAGATAGATTTCATTTGAAAGAGGGAGCAATTAAGGGTTCCCTACTCTGGAAATCAGTAGAAAACATATAAATGATAACTAGTTAAAGACAGGGTGCTTTTAACAAATCCTATAATAATATTCCTAGTTTGCCATTCAAATTTAGAACACATATATGGATGCATGTAAAACATAAGAAGATAAACAAAGACGGTAGAAAGTACTTCGCTTCAATGGCTCATTACATGAATCCTGAAATATGATTCTAGATGATTTGATCTAGTCTACTACTTGAACTTGCTACAAAAAGCCTGCAGGTACAACAAAAATGACTATAGAAATATTCAGCAATTTATTCCACACTAATACTTCAAAAGATGAAGTATATATACACAAATGTTTAAAAAATATCCTATAATAATCATAGGATTTTTCTAAGGAAATAAAATATCTTTTACAACAAAATAGTGACAACTGCTTAACAACTTAGCAAGTTGTCCTATTTATCCAAATATAATAGAAAATGTTGTTGTGGATTGGGTTTAGCTGACTGCTATGCTGTCTTCAACGCTGGCATAAGATCTTTTCATTTTTTTTGCAATCTTATCTTCTATCTGATACTCTTTAATCACTTATACACTTTAATCATTGTTAAAACTATCTTACTCCTGTAATTTTCTGTTTTGACTGTAAAAAAATCAGCTAACTGTTTTTATCCTTTTATCTGTAATTTCACTTTTACAATAAGTGAGTGAGTGATTCCCAAGATTCTTCATCAAGAATTTTAATCTCTTCCAGCTTCCTCAAGCTCTCATCTACCTCAGAATATCTAGCAAATGTGGGTTTTATAAAAAATAAGTGTTTTATCTCATGTTGTAGATAAAACAAGTCTTCAAAACTTCTATGTAAAACCTTTCCTATAAGAATTCCTTGTGCTTTTGTTTTGTCTACCTACTCTTTTGCATGATCTCTGATCTTATTGTTATAGTCCTATTGTGGCATGAGTTTATCATTAATAACAAGGATGTTTGGCAAACCTCTTTGCCTCAAAATCTCAAATTTAACAATAAATTTGGTTATGGCTATGTTCATGTTTTCACATTTTTCTTCTAGTTGCTTCAATAAATTATTCATGAAATTACTTTCCTTATCTCAAGGATTGTCTCTGTCCTGTCAGTAATTTCTATTTCTTCTAGTTATTGTTTGTTCTTATTGTTGAGAAACTTGATTAGTTCTAGGGCCTGTTCATGTTTTCCACTAAGTTCCTCCTTTGTTTTCTTAATCTCTGCTTGTGCTACCTTTAGTAAATCCTTCTTCTCATAAATTACCTGGATTGATGGCCAAACATCATTGATGGATTCAATGATTTTAATCCATATCTGATTCTTCACATAAGACATTGGCTCTTTCAAGGTTAAATCCTTTTGTAGATTCTTCAACCCAACATTTAGCCTGTTAGCCCTTTGTTCCTGAGTTTTGGCATTGATTTGGGCTAGCTTCTTAGTGTCTTCAAGATTGTCAATCACGTTATTCAATCTATTGATTTCATTGGTTTGAAGTGACATTTCCTCCATGGCCTTAACTATTTTACTAGCCTAATCTGTTGGCTGCACTGTTGATGTAGATGACTCTCTACCTGAAGTAGTGGATGAGGTCACTGGCACTGAAATGGCCAGTGGTACTTTTGGTGCCAACTCTTCTGCTAGAGTTGAAGGCACAACTGTAGTAACCATGGGAATTACTATAGGAGATTCTTGTGATTTTGTAATTTCGCTTTCATGGACAAACTTGTTCATTTAGATTTCCATCTCTTTTATCTGTGCTATCAATTATAAAATCAAGTTCATCATATTATCTTTATAGCTTTCCTCTTGCACTATTTATTTGGCTTGTGGATGTTTAGTAGGTGGAAGCTTGAGTTGTTTCCTCAGTGCTGAAATGTCAACATTCTTTTTCTTAACTAACTCTTCTACAGCTTTGACATTGGCATGATCATATCCTACTTGAATAACCAATTCTTCTAAAGACTTAATCCTAATATCTTTAGAATATGAAGAAGCCTTATCAACTTTCATTTGATCTCTCATATTTATTATTGTGTTCTGAAGTTTTTGGACACTCATGGCCTTTGTATTTATGGTAGAATATAGCATCTCAGAAGTTTTCTTGTGAAATTCAATTTGATCTAGTGCATGGATACTTTCTGTTGGTACTTCAAGATCAACTTTTTTGTAATCTTCCACTCTTTTGGGAGTCTTGACTATTAGTTGAAGCACTGACATAATCAAATTGTTGTTTAAATAATAAAAAGATGATAGAAGTTTTTATTGGATACCTGGTGTTTATTTCAAATACTGAGAATAGATTTCATTTTTTATTTCTTCATTATTTGTCTTTATCTACTTATATTTCTCCTTGATGTCAATATCTTTATTCTCTACTTCTTCTTCTTTTCTATTACACGAGTGTTTGAATTATCAGGATGTTCTTCATTTAGAATCTCTATGGTTGGCTCATTTTTAATGATTGTAGCAGCATCTATGTTTTTGTCTGGAACATCTATATCTTCCACATCTATGGCCACTTTTTCTTTATTAGCTGGATTGATCTTTGGATTTTTATTGTATCTGAGTTTAAACCTAGTCACAGTTGTTGTCTTAGCAGTTTAGGCACCTTCTTCTCTAACTCTCTTAGTAGCTTTTTCTCCTTTATTTACAGTTTTCAAGGTGTGACTATTATCACCCTATTTAACTGCTTCAACCAAGATATTTTCTAACCACTCTGTTTGATTGACAAATTGTTTAATTTCTGGTTTTTTCTTATCAATATAAGGGGCTAGTTTGCACTTAAACCTCATTTTCCTAAGTTTTCCCTGTGGATCATAATTCCATGAGAATTTTTCTTCAAATTTGTATTCCAACAATTGTTTGGTTGCTTCTATTCCTACATCTTGTGATTGCAAATAAATGGTCCCACCTGATTCTTCAACTTAAATTGGGTCTTCTTTTTGGCTACTCAGATTTAGTTGATAGAATCTGAATTTAGGATTTTCTTGATATAATCCAATGCAAAAACTCTTATTGGCACATACTTCGGTAGTTTATAGGGAAAAATATTTGACCCAAAAACTATGATTTATGTATGTTTCAGATATAAGTACTAATATCCAGTTCTAGTTTTCTCTGATAGCTATAGAATTTTCTTTACTTCATCACTGATTCTTGGCTATACTATGTTTGTCAACATGTTTATCAATGGATGAACAAAGAAATATGAAAATTATGCATAACTCAACTCTGTGGACTCTTATTTTATCAAAGATGTCCAAAATATGACTGAGAGTGGGTTCTCTTCTATATCAAGCTTCTGAAGTGTTATTGGGAATTTATCTACTTGAAAGTATAATAACATATGGAAAATAGAGGATGTATATCTAAATACTCCTTCAGTTGGAAATTTGACAAGCTCATCATGGATATTATCATCTATGTATTTAGCATAATTGAAAATGACAGAAGGAGGTTATCCTGGTGCAAAGGTAGATAGAAAACCTAGGATTGAGTCATCTGTATGCTCATCTGTAAAATACACTAGGATAAATGACCACATCGATATGACATGCCTAGACCCTTCAGGAAATTTTGAAATAGAATAAAGAGGTTTGATTTGTGTAATTTCAACATGTAAAGGCATAAATAATTGGAAAATTTGAAACCTTTTGGGAAATTCCAAACCAATGTAAATCTTTGTGAGTTCTTTTATGGATAAGGGAACCGCATTGGGATCTGGTTTGAGCTGTAGCATCTAGTTCATTGACTCAACAGTAATTGCGAATAATACTTCTTTATTTTCATTTACCATTGCTCTTTCTTCAGGAGAATATTAGGTCTGACACATCCTAATAACCTATGGAAAATTATGAGCGAGTGGAACAACATATTTGGGTAGGTTTGACTCCAAAATTTGGACTTCTTCAACTTGATATAATGAATTTTCAAAACTCCGGCAGTGGAGGTCTAACAGATTAAATTCTATCACTAGATGTGCTATTTTGTAATCCACATCTACTAAGGGTGTATGTTCAATGTCTAAAACAGGAGGTTGTAGATGATTTACAACAATTGTGGTCTTGGAAGTTACTGTTGGGTTTGATTTTGACATTTTTAGACTTTTTGGGTACTTAAAAAATTGTATTTTGGATTTTTTTTTAAACTCTTCTATAAGATTGAATTTTTTACAGAAGTGTTTTTTATTCTAACAGAGGTTATTTAAACATAAATAGGCATAAAATGGCTCTGCTTAGATTTAAATCTTCAATTTTGGCTTTAAAATTGATCTTCAGACTCTTACAGGTACAAGAAATGATAGACAAGGGTTTCCTCTACTTTTTTCAGACAAACTGGACTGAAATTGGTTCAAATTGGGCACATAAGGATGGGGTTTAACTGCAAAGGGTTTCTGGATAAATTTAGAGCTTTTTCAAGGTCTGCAAATATTCAATTTTGCTTTACAAACCATATGCAATATTCATACTCGGGTTTATCAAAGTTTTTTCAGTGAATTTTTTCTTTTCAGACAACTACACGGTCTTTCTATGGATAAATCTGGTTTACTAAGCTAAATTTCTTATAAATACTCCTTTTCAAATGATAAAAGTTTTTTTTTTAATGAAGAGTACATGTTTGTGCAGGTATTTTGGTCTTTAAACCAGGTTTTGAGGTGTGAGAAAGGTTCTTGATTCCCTTCATAAAATTCATTTCCTCAGCATATTCACCCTTTTCTTGAGGTGTGAGAAAGGTTCTTGATTTCCATGGTTACCATTCTCTTCTCTTCTTGAATCTCATTTTAACACTTTGTCTCCAAGGTAGAAATCATCTTATTTACTCTTTTTGTCAAAAAAATTCTTTATCTTATCTTGGATAACTTGAGACTTAAGATAAACCTCTTCTCTTGTGTGCTACAAGTGAATGGTTTGGTTAATCCTTCTTTGAATATCATTTATCTCAAAATGTAATTCTTGAATTATCTTCATTACTAGTACTCCTAAGGAAGATGGAAAAACAACATCCATTCCACAGAAAAGATGGTAAGGGGATGTACCAATAGATTTTTTTATGGTAAGTCTATCTGCCCATAAGGCATTGACTAGCTTCTTGTTCCAAGTATTTTTATTATCTTCTAGTAACTTCTTGATGATGTTTACAAGGCTCTTATTTCAAGATTCAGCTAAGTCATTACCTTGAGGGTAATATACAATCGAATGGCCTAGGGTAATGTGATATTTATGGCAATAGTCAATCATATTTTTAGATTTGAATGCAGCTACATTTTCACTAATAATATTTTGGGGACATCCAAATCTTGAAAGTATGTTGATTTCTAGAAAGTAGATAATGATAGTGCTAGTGGCTTGCCTAGAGGGTATGGCTTCTATCCAATTAGTAAAATAATTAGTGGCTGTCATAATCCACTTGTGTTGGGATGATGATGGAGGGTGAATTTCACAAATGAAGTCAAGAACCCATTGTTGAAATGGAATTTCCGTTGATATGGGTTTTAAGGGCAGGGGTAACAAATTTTTCATACCCTCAAATATTTGACACTTGTGGTAGGAGGTCACATACCTTTTTACATCTGCAAACAAAGTAGGCCACTAAAAACCAACTCTCAGGATTTTGTCTGCAGTAGTCTTCTAGTAGAGATGTCCTCCACAATCACCTACATGAAATTATTCTAATACTTTCTCAGCTTCTTCTTTTAGCAAACAATTTAGTAAAATTCCACTATGATCCTTCCAAAAAGGTGTATTTTCTAATATACAAAATCTTACTGCCTTAAGATTTAAGAATCTAGATTTTGTTCTTGATAATCCAGGAGGAGCTTGAAATTTTAGTAATACAAATATGACATCTCCATACCATGGCAAATCTGAAAAGGCTTCACCGATCTCTGAGTCTCCATTTCTTCCTGATCATCTACTTGGACAATAAAATTTATGTCTAGGGCATGAAAATTTGATTCAACCATGAGTTTGGCTAAACCTTGACCTTTTATGAGTTTAGTGGGTTTTATATCTATGTCATATTCCAAAATTGTGGCAATCCACTTGCCTCTTCTACCATGAGGACCATCCTGAGTTAGAATGTCTTTTACTACTGCATTTGGAACCTAGGCAATGATATGAGAATAAATAATGTACACTCTAAAATATTTAATGGCATTTACCAAAGTTAGGGCCTGTTTCTCCATGATATTGTACTTCAAAGTGGCATATATAAGTGTTTTTCTAAAGAAAGCTCGGGGCTTATAACCCTGGTCATTTCTCTGCAGTAAAACTGTAGAATTGGTATGTTCTGAAGCAAATGAAAAAATGATGAAATCCTTTTTAAAGTCAGGACTTATATGGACTGAGGTTTTGGTTAAGGCCTGTTTGATAGATTCAAATGATTGTTTGGCCTCAATATTCCATTTAAGAGCTGAATATTTTTTAATCATGTTGCTAAGCTCTTTGATTATTTCAGCTAAATTGGAGATGAATCTTCCTAAAAAGTTAATTTTACACAGAAAATCTTGTACCTATTTTATGTTATTTGGAGGAATAATGTTAAGAATTTCTTCTATTCTGGTAGGATCTATTCTAATTCCTTCCTTAGATATTATGTGTCCTAGTAACTTACCTTCTTCTAATCCAAATAAGGTTTTCTTACGGTTTAAAGAGATGGAAAAATTTCTGCTTTTAATAAACACTTGTCTAAGATGATCCAAGTGTTCATAATCAGTCTTAGAAAATACAGTAATGTCATCTAAGTAAATCACTAAAAACCGGTGAATTTCCTTTGCAAAGGCTATATCCATAGCTCTTTTAAAGGTATCCCCTGCATTCATTAAACCAAAAGGAATTTTTACATACATAAAAGTGCCCCAAGGAGTAGTAAAATATGTTTTGGCTTGATCCTCTGGTTGGACTAAAATTTGGTTGTATCCTGAAAATCCATCTAAAAGTGAAATCCTAGAAGAACCAACTACCCTTCGTAAAATGTGATACTTTTTTGGTAAAAGATAATTATCTTTTAAGGATACTTTGTTTAGATTCCTAAAATCAACACATAATCTAATTTCTCCTGTCTTTTTTCTGGTTGGAACTAGATTAGAAATCCAATCAGAATACTTGATTGGTGCAATTATCTATGCATCATACATTTTTTTTTACCTTTTTTTCAATCAAAGGCATCAAAATAGGGTTGATCCTTCTTAACTTTTGTTCAAAATGCTTTTTTTCTTCTTTTATAGGGATTTTATGCTGTATAATGTTGGTGTCATAGGATTTTAGGTCCTCATAACTCCAAGAAAAAACATCTTGAAATTCCTTAAAAAGAACAATATATTTTTATTTTTCTTGTTGAGGTAAGGCTTTGGAAATTTTGATCACCTTGGGTTTTAACTCTGTGCCTATGTTACATTCCTCAATATCAGATCTAAGTGGCTCCATTTTAGGTTTTCTAGCAACATCATTTGAGTCAAATAAATCTTCTAAAGCCGTTAAGCCTTTTGGTAAGAAATTATCTTTGAGATTTAATATATCAGATTCATCATCAATTATCTCATCAATTTCTACTTTCTCTAAGTTATCTATATATGATTGACTAAATTTAGTGGGTCTAGGAAACTTTAATTTATTTACATCTATGTTATTCAAATCAATTTCACTATCTAAATCATGATCTAATGTACAGTCTGTATCTATTTTACAGTTCTGAAATTCACCTTCATTATTCATAAAATGGTAAATCTGTTGATCTTGTGAGAAAATTTGCCAATATTTGAGGTTATTTGGAATTATTGGTCAGTGCTTTACTTCTACAGTATACTTATGATTGGGCTAGAAGGGAAGATTAGAGGTACTAGCAAAAGTTGCTAAGGAGTGTGCCTGTATGTTTTGCTTTCTTGGTATTTCAGAAAAATTACATTCCAACAGTTCATCTATCAAATATAATGTAGTTTATCTATATTGGCCTAATCTAGGATTATAAATAAAATATTCTCCTTTTATCTATTTTACAATCAACTTTGAATCTCCCATTATTGATATTATTTTGCCTCCTAAGTTTCTGATAATCTGGAGCCCTAAAATGAGGGCTTCATACTCAGCCATGTTATTGGTGCATTTGGAATTCAGTCTGAAAGCATGGCCTTCTGCATGATTATTTTCCATATTAGTTATCCAAACTCCTACTCCTGCTCCTAATTTATTGATTGAGCCATCAAAATCTAAATGCAATAATTATTCATGAAAGATATTTTCATTGTCTGGTATTTTCTTTTTGTCTTTTAGTTCAATTTTGATTTCATTATAAGTTTCAGAGTTACATAAGATGAATTAATCTAGTTCAGTAGGTGTAGTGTATTAGGGTAATGTATTGACCTTTCTATACTACTCACCATATATTTCATCAATGTTTCCAAATAGAGTTTCTTTGGTTGGCCAAAAAATGATATGGTTGCATATGACATGTCCAATTGTAGAGATCCCTGTAGTTTTTCTCCCCATGAGCGAGATAATAACATTCCATACTTTGGTGGGATATCAGCTACTAAAATGTCCATGAGTATACTTTTACTAGGATATTGAACTAATGTGACACACAAATCTTTAATTAAACCTATGCATTTCACTTTGCTTGAATCAAATGAAAATAGATCTTTGTAAGGCCTTGTGATGTCTAAGTTCAGGGTTTCCATTATTTCTTTGGGCATTAGATTGTGTGAAGCCCCTGAATCTAACATTCCATTGTGTAATATTTGGTCATGAACAGTTAAGCTACTGTAAAACGGTGGAACTTCTCCATCTTGGTGTTTTCCGTTAACATCAAGACCAAAAATTAACTATGGTTGATCATCATTCAAGTTTACTGAGTTTTCTCCATCATTCATTTTTAAGCTTTCAATAATATTTGTGTTATACAAATCATGTTTTACCAATTCTTTTAAAAAATTGGTATTTTTAACTTTGCAATTTCATCTTGTATATTGAATGAAGTTTGTGATTTACTAAGCTGAATTAACTCCTCTTTAGTAACTGTAGTTTGAGTAGGTTTGTCTTGTTTTTCTATAGTTATATTTTCATTTTCTGTTTGAGTTTCTTGTGTCTTACTTCTCAGTTTTCTTTTCAGGAATGGTTTAAGAGCCAGTAGATGTTTTTTCAAATTTTGAATTATTAGAAGCTGTTTTTGTAGTGGTAGCTTTTGGATATGTTTATTTTGGATCAGCAGTGGATGTTTTGGATTCTAAGTTTGTTGTTTTAGCAGAATTAGGTGTTTTTACAACAACAATTTTTTGTGAATTTGTTGATGTTGGGACAACCTCATCCGTTATGTCAACAATCTTGGGACTGGGTGAAATTTTGGGGTTGGAAAAATTTTGGGATGAATTAGAGTTTTGCTTATTTTCCCTCGGGATAATTTGCAGAATTTTTGTAGTGGGAGCTTCTATTGTTTTCTTATTTTCAATTTTTGAAGTTTTCTTTGCAGAAGGCTTAGTGTTTTTCTTTTCTTATGTACTTCATTTATGGAAAAATCATAACCTTGTTTGTAGTCAAATGATTCACCTGAATCTAATTGAATTTGTTGCATTTCAAATAACTCTTTATCTTCCTGAGTGAGAAAGATAGTGTTATCATCATTTATACCCATTAGATTTATGGTGTCTTCATCATCAACATTGTGTTGAGAAATTTTACCATAGTTCTCTTGAAATGGGGGTCTTATTGTCTGATCAGGAGCTGATTCTTTAGATTTTCCTATGTTTTTATTTTTCCTAATGTTGGGATTCCTAATTTGCAGTTGATTATCCCATTGAGGTCTTATTTCTATATTGTCTAATCTATCCATCATTCTCTCTAATTTTTTAGCTAGTTGATCTATTTTTCCATCTGAACTTGATGTTTCTTCCTTTATGGTTACTCTCCTCCCATTCCTTAATCTAGATTTTCTAACCAAAATATTTACTTCTACACTAACATCATATGTTTGCATTCTTTCTAAAGTTTCAACAATTTTCTCTCTCAGCTGATAAGCCATATCTGTGTCAAATCCATCAGGGAATCTGAGTAGGATAGAATCAGGAGTGGGTTTGAGATTGGCTGGAATTGAATTATAAACATTGTTGTATCTAGTGCAGTAGTCTTGGACTATTTCATTAGGAGCTCTTTTCATTGCATCAAATTCAGATAATATTTGGAGTGGATTTTTATTCTTTTCCCATTTATTCAAAAATAATCTATGAAAGACAGCTAAATCAACTATCCTACCAGGATCAAGACTTTTAAACCATTTTTTAACTTCCCCTGTTAATGTTTGAGCAAAGAGTCTCATTTTTACATCAGAATCATCTATTTCATGAAGCTCAAAATAATTTTTCATCTCATTAATGTGCTGTTGGGTAGTGTAATGTGTGGTAGCTTCAAATTGAGGTATTTTACTCTAGTAATCCTGAGTCATGTCATGTAACTGAGCTGGAAGGATCAAGGGAGCATACCTAGCATCCATGGCTTGAATTTTAGCTTGGCTAGGAGGTAGATTGGAAATGCTTGGGGAAGAACTGGAAGTACTAACTGATGCAATTAATGAAGTGACTGATGAAACTGGAATATAAGATGGTGTACTAGAAAAAGTGGTGGATGAACTAAAGGATGAAGTTGGGGTGAAAAAAAATGAAACCAGAATATATGAAAAAATACTTAGAAATGAAAATGATGTGTTAGACATTGCAGAATATAAACTAGTAGATGGGGTTGAGGTGGGGGAATATGGAAATAATATTCTAGGTTGGAAGGGTTTTCTAGGGATAAATGGATCTGTAGATTGGATGGTAGTGGAAATTATAGATGATGTAGTGGTATCTAAATGAGAAATAGAAGGCTTAGATGTATATGCTAATAATTCGGCTAATTCAAGAGCTTCATTTATTTCCTTAAGAATAGTAGCATTTATTTCTTCAAGTTTATCATGAACTTTAAATATCTTTGATTCAGAATCTACTGAAACATTTTCCTTATTTGTTTCAAGAAATGAAATAAAAATAGGATCTATAACATCACTACTTAAGTAAGTTTCTGATTTACTTCTAAATAAAGAATGTTCAAAATTCAAGTCAAACTTTATGTCTTGTATACTCACTAAATCTTTTGGTAATGAATTTTCTCTAAGGAAGTTTTAGCATCTAAATATTCTACTTGTTTATTCTTTTTTCCAATTCTGTCCGGATTGTCTACTATAACAACAGGTTTAGGATCCGGGTTTGACCTGGTATAGTAGATTTTTCTAGAAGCCAGAATTACAGTTTTTTATAAAAATATACTCACAAATTTTAAAAAGATCTTTAAGATAAAAGGATAATGAAAAAGATTTCTTTAAAGGTCTATTTTAAGGTTTAGGATTGGTTAGTTCCCCAGTGGAGTCACCAGTATGTTATCACTCTAATAATTCTTAAGTTGTGAGATTTTTTATTTAAAGTCCAAGAAAATTAGAGTTAACCACAGAGCAACTTTTAAAATTTAAGATCTAGCCTTCTTAGAGTTCGGAGAGGGCTCTCTCTATAAGATTTAACTTTTCTTTAATTATATGATATTAGGCTGGTTATGATGTGCAAATTGATTTGGTTTTTTTTGGTTTGGTTTGGTGGGAAAAAACACTTAATGAGATGGATAGAAAGAGATATGTTTGTTCATTTGGCTAAGGAGTAAAATGTCAAGAAGACATGACTAGGATCAAGGTCAAAAAGTCAAATATTTTCAGGGAAAGATACACAAGTCATTAAAGATCTTGGAAGGTTGATTGGTGAAGTGGTTTGATCGAGATAAAGAGAAATCAAGGATTCTTTGATCCGAATAAGGAAGGAGTAGACATAGGTCATTCGAAAGAGGGAGCAATTAAGGGTTCCCTTCCTTGGAAATCAATATAAAACATATAAATGATAACTAGTTAAAAACAAGGTGCTTTTAACAAATCCTGTAATAATATTCCTGTTTTATCATTCAAATTTAGAACACATATATGGATGCATGTAAAACATAAGAAGATAAACAAAGATAGTAGAAATTACTTCACTTCAATGGCCCATCACATGAATCCTGAAATATGATGCTAGATGATTTGATCCAGTTTTCTACTTGAACTTACTACAAAAACCCTTCAGGTACAACAAAAATGACTATATAAATCTTCAGCAATTTATTCCACGCTAATACTTCAAAAGATGAAGTATATATACAAAAATGTTTACAAAATATCCCAGCATAATCATAGGATTTTTCTAAGGAAATAAAATATCTTTTACAACAAAATAGTGAGAGCTGCTTAACAACTTAGCAAGCTATCCTATTTATCAAAATAAAAAAGAAAATGATGTTGTGGATAGGGTTTAGCTAGCTGCTTTGCTTTCTTCAATGCTGGAATAAGATCTTTTGATTTGTTTTGAAATCTTATCTTCTATCTAATAATCTTTATCTCTAATACTCTTTAATCACTTATACACTTTAATCATTGTTAAAACTTCCTTACTGGTGTAATTTTCTGTTTTGACTGTAAAAAAATCAGTGAACTGTTTTTATCCTTTTATCTGCAATTTGACTTTTACAGTAAGTCAGTGAGTGATTCCCAAGATTATTCATCAGGAATTTTAATATTTTACAGCTTCCTAATGTTCTCATTAGCCCCAGTATATCTAGAAAATGTTGGTTTTATAAAAAACAAGTGTTTTATCTCATGTTGTAGATAAAACAAGTCTTCAAAACTTATATGTAAAACATTTCCTGTAGGAATTCATTGTCCTTCTGTTTTGTCTACCTGCTATTTTGCATGCTCTCTGATCTTCTTGTTATAGTCCTCTTGTGGCATGATTTTATCATTAATAACAAGGATGTTTGGAAAACTTCTTTGCCTCAAAATCCCAAATTTAACCATAAATTTGGTTATGGCTACGTTCATGTTTTCACATTTTCCTTCTAGTTGCTTCATTAAATTCTTCTTTGAAATTAATTTCCTTATCTCAAGGATTGTCTCTATTTTGTTAGTAATTTCTATTTCCTCTAGTTATTGCTTGTTCTTGCTATTGAGAAACTTGATTAGTTCTAGGGCCTATTCAGGTTTGGCACCTAGTTCCTCCTTTGTTTCATGAATCTCTGCTTGTGTTGTCTTTAGTAAATCCTTCTGCTCATAAATTGCCTGGATTGATGGCCAAACGTCATTTATGGATTCAATGATTTTACTCCATAGCTGATTCTTCATATAAGACATTGGCTCTTTCAAGGTTAAATCCTTTTTTAGATTCTTCAACTCAACATTTAATCTATTAGCCCTTTGTTCCTTAGTTTTGGCATTGATTTGGGTTATCTTCTTAGTGTCTTCAATATTGTCAATCACATTCTTCAATCTATTGATTTCATTGGCTTGAAGTGACATTTCCTCCATGGCCTTAACTATTTTACTAGCCTCATCTGTTGGCTGCACTGTTCATGTAGATGACTATGTAGCTGAAGTAGTAGATGAGGTCACTGACACTGTAGTGGCTAGTGGTACTTTTGGTACCAAATCTTCTACTAGAGTTGAAGGCATAATTGTAGTAACGATGGGAATTTCTGTAGGAGCTTCTTGTGATTTTGTAATTTCTCTTTCATGGACAAGCTTTTCCATTTGGATTTCCATTTCTTTTATCTATGTTGTCAATTTTAAAATCAAGTTCATTATATTATCTTTCTGGCTTTCCTCTTGTACTATTTCTTTGGCTTGTGGATGTTCAGTTGGTGGAAGCTTGAGTTGTTTCCCCAGTGCTGCAATATCAACATTATTTTTCTTCACTAACTCTTCTGCAGCTTTGACATTGGCAAGATCATATCCTACTTGAATAACCAATTCTTCTAAAGACTTAATCCAAAGATATTTAGCATATGTGGAAGCCTTTTCAACTTTCATTTGATCTGTCATATTGATTATTGTGTTTAGAAGTTTTTGGAAACTCATGGAATTTGTAGTTATGGTAGAATATAACATCTCATAAGTTTGCCTGTGAAATTCAATTTGATCTAGTGTATGGATACTTTCTGTTGGTAATTCAAGATCAATTTTTTTTTAATCTGCCACTGTTTTGGGAGTCTTGAATTTTGGTTCAAGCACTAACATAATCAACTTATTGTTTGAATAATCAGAAGCTGATAGAAGCCTATTTTGGATACCTGGTGTTGGTTCCAAATACTCAGAATAGATCTCATTTTTCATTTCTTCATTATTTGTCTTTATCTACTTATGTTTCTCCATGATGTCAATATATTTATTCTCTGTTGGCTGCGAGGAGGATGCCTCCACACTCTACTACTTTTCTATTACTTGAGTGTTTGAATTATCAGGATTTTCTTCATTTAAAATCTGTGTGGATGGCTCATTTGTAATGATTGTAGCAACATCTGTGCTTGTCTCTAGAACATCTGTATCTTCCACTTCTATGGTCACTTTTTCTTTATCAACTGGATTGATCTTAGGCTTTTTATTGTATCTTAGTTTAAACCTAGTCTCAGTTGTTGTCTTAGCAGTGTAGGTACCTTCTTCTCTGATTCTCTTAGTAGCTTTTTATCCTTGATTTACAATTTTCAAGGTGTGACTAGTATCACCCTGTTTAATTGCTTCTACCAAGGTATTTTCTAGCCACTCTGTTTGATTGAAAAATTGTTCATTTTTTTGTTTTTTCTCATGAATATAAGAGGTCATTTTTCACTTAACCTTCATTTTTCTAAGTATTCCCTGTGGATCATAATTCCATGACAAGATTTCTTCAAATTTTTATTCCAAAAATTGTTTAGCTACTTCTATTTTTGCATCTCTGTGATTACAAATAAATGGTCCCACCTGATTCTTCAACTTAAATTGGGTCTTCTTTTTGGCTACTAGGAAGTTGATAGAATCTAAATTTTGGATTTTCCTGATGTACTCCGAGGAAAAAAATCTTATTGGAACATACTTAGGTAGTTTATAGGGTAAAATATTTGACCCAAAAACTCTGATTTCTGTATGTTTATGATATAAGTACCAATCTCCAGTTCTAGTTTTCTCTGATAGCTGTAGAACTTTCTTTATTTCATCACTGATTCTTGGTGGTACTGTTTTTGTCAACATGATTATCAATGGATGAACAAAGAAATCTATAAATTCTGCATAACTGAACTATGTGGACTCTTTTCTGATCAAAGCCAAAATATGACTAAGAGTGGGTTCTATTCTATATCAATCTTCTGAAGTATTATTGGTAATTTTTCTGCTTGGAAGTATAAGAACATATGGAAAAGAAAGGATGTATATCTAAATACTCCTTCAGCTGGAAATTTGACAAGATGATCATGGATATTATCAACTATGTATTCGGCACAATTAAAAATGACAGAAGGAGGTTGTCTTGGTGCAAAGGTAGATAGAAAAACTAGGATTAACTCATTTGTATGCTCATTTGTAAAATACCCTCGGATAAATGACAACATGGATATGACATGCCTAGACCCTTTAGGAAATTTTGAAGTAGAATAAGGAGGGTTGATTTGTGGAATTTTAACATTTAAAGGCATGAATAATTGGAAAATTTGAAACCTTTTGGGAAATTCTAGACCAATGTAAAGCTTTGTGAGTGCTTCTATGGATAAGGGAATTGCATTGGGATCTAGTTTTAGCTGTAGCATCTAGTTTATTGACTCAGCAGTAATTGTGAATAATAATTCTTTATTTGCATTTACCATTTCTCTTTGTTCAAGATAATTATAGGTTTGGCACATCCTAATAACCTTTGGACACTGATGAGTTAGTGGAAAAACATATTTGGGTAGCTTTGACTCCCAAATTTGGACTTCTTCAACTTGATCAAATGAATTTTCAAAACTCCAGCAGTCGAGGTCTAACAGATTAAATTCTATCATTGGATCTGCTATTTTATAATCCACATCTGCTAAGGGTGTATGTTCAATGTCTAAAATAGGAGGTTATAGAGGATTTAAAACAATTGTGGTCTTGGAAGTTACGGTTGGGTTTGATTTTGACATTTTTCGACTTTCTCGGTACTTAAAACTCTGTATTTTGGATTTTTTTTTGAACTCTTCTATAAGATTGAATTGTTTACAGAAGTGTTTTTAATTCTAATAGACGTTCTTTAAATAGAAATAGGCATAAACTAGATTCTCTTGGATTTAACTCTTCAATTTTGGCTTTAAAAATGATCTTCATACTCTTACAGGTACAAGAAATGATAGACAAGGGTTTCCTCTACGTTTTTCAGACAAACTGGACTGAAATTGGTTAAAATTAGGCACAAAATAATTGTGTTTATTTGTAAAGGGTTTCTGGATAAATTCGGAGTTTTTTCAAGGTCTGCAAATATTCAATTTTGCTTTAAAATCTGTATGCAATATTCAAACTGGGGTTTATCAGAGTTTTTTTGCAGTGAATTTGTTCTTTTTGGGAAACTACAAGTTCTTTCTATGGATAAATGAGCTTTAATAGGCTTAATTTCCTAGAAATACTCCTTTTCAAATGATAAAAGGTTGTTTTTTATAAAGAATACATGTTTGTGCAGGTATTTTGGTCTTTAAACTAGGTTTCAAGGTGTTGGACAGGTTCTTGATGGCTTTTTGATGTCTTTGGAAGTCAAACTGAAGCTTCCAGTGATTTTTACAGCAGCTGCAATGGCTTTTTCTGGTTCTCTAGGCGTGAAACTAGTGTACAGGTCTTTGTTTCTTAGTATGAAGGATAAATATGCAAATAACGTAGAATAAAGGGTTTAATCAACACAATATGAAGCTTTTATAACGTTTTTAGGTTAATGCAGATCAACATTAAATGTAGTCATATCAGGGCAGAGGGTAGTTTTGGCATCAAAGGAAGAAAACCATTGGTGGTTATCACGCATGCTTTGGGAAGTAAGTAGTTTTATGGGATCGATTGCTATCCAATGAAATGTTTCCGCATGGAGGAGAGATAAGAGGGCCAAACCACCCATTTTTCAAATGTTGAAATGATTATTGACTGCACTTTTAAAAATGCGATATCGCACTTGGGTTGTTGGATCTGAGGGCATGCATGCGAACGGTGGTGATTAACTGAGGAATTTGCTTGGTGGATGGTGGCATGGGGGCCAGGTATTTTATGTGGAGGGGTTAGTTTTAATATTAAAACATATGTTTTAATATAAAACTAATGTTTTACTTATGATATGGCAAGATGTATTTACATGGTAAATGAAACATTTACGAATGATTAACAACCATTGGGGGCGGGTTATATAATATGATATGTTTTAACCTATGGGGAATAGGGCGGGGAATATTTAGCATGTGGGGTAATATAAAACCATATGTTAACGTTAATAAGTGGGGTTTTTGGGATATTTAAATCAAATGAATTAATAAATATACGGGAAGGGGTACATTTCAAAGGATTTAATACTTTATATTAAAAAATTAATATGAAATGAAATGTAAAGCAATGAAAATACATAAAAATAGACTAAGTAAAGTGTAAAAATAGGCATTTTAGTATAATAATTATCCCATTTTGATATTTACACATAAACTTAGGATAAAATGTATTTTATGGGTTTTTGAGTGTTTTTTGGATGAAATGAAATTAATTAAGAGGGGGTTTTACTTTTTCTAAGAAAAAAAGGTGTTTTATTTAGGAAAAGGGATTATATTTTTTGGAAAAGGGTGAATATGCTGAGGAAATGGATTTTATGAAGGGAATATAGTATTTTTAACCAATCAGTTATTCAGCCTTGGGTCCGGTCCCAACAGAAGTCAAAGAAATGCTCTGAGCCTCTTTAACTGAAGGTTTTGAATACTAGACCATTGTCGGGGAAGGGAAATTATTAATTTTCCTGATGATGTTTTATTACATGCCTTGCACAACTGCTTTGTACCTACCCATCATTATTATAACATTTTTTACTTCATTTGCATGGGTGCATTTAAGTTTGCAACCCTAAATCCATTTTTATTTTAAAGTGTAAACTATCTAATTCTAACCTTATTTCATCCGAGGGCTAAAATTAAACTGTTGAGCTCCTCATTTATTCTCTAACTATCTATTGATTTTTCAAGTTTAAACGGTTTGAAATATCTTTATTCTTTATCTAAAAAATGAAATTCAAAGCATGAAAAGTTAAGATTAAACTATTTAACTGATCATGGATTATGGCATTTTGAACAATCTGCACATAATCATTATTCTTGTAGTAAAATTAAATAGTAGTGGC
The DNA here is from genome assembly GCA_034641835.2 of Pinus albicaulis. Taxonomy (NCBI): domain Eukaryota; kingdom Viridiplantae; phylum Streptophyta; class Pinopsida; order Pinales; family Pinaceae; genus Pinus; species Pinus albicaulis. The sequence goes on along the minus strand of CM076571.1, from coordinate 114,714,903 downwards.
ATTTTGACTTGCTCACTTTCATGTCTTATTATTATCTCTTTTTTCTTTTGGGGTCCATTTTTTATTCTTTTCTGATCTTTTATTTTCTAAGTCCTTTGATCTTTCTTCTAGGACTTTTACCCTCTTTTCATTTATTTTTATTTTTATTTTTATCTTTCAAAATATGGGAAAACAAGTTGCAGAAACCAAGGTATGTACATATTTACAAGACTAATCAAAGTCAATTAAAAAATTATGAACCCTATTATTATAGGACCCTAATAGAACCAATGAGTGGTGCAACCCAATGTGAATCATCTCTCATCATCTTCGGATCCGGTGGTCTCCCTAGTGGACTGCCTCCATGGAGTGAGACATCAATGTCAAGAGTAGACTGCACATATGGATAGAAAAATGTTCCCCTGCCCTAACTGTGAAAATCAGTCTGCCTCTTCTATGCATCAACCTTTTGAAATAGATAGAGGTGTGTGCTCCTCATCATGTGATGTTGACCTTCCTCCCTACCTTTTCCTTCCATCTGCAGGGTTCCACAATCATGTTGTTCATTCATTGTGCCTTGACCTGCACATATGAAATCCTCAGGAACTTCTTGTAATGATAAAATAATTCCGCTTGTTGGAGAAAGTGTTGCATCTACTTGCATGAGTTGCTAGATATGCTCTAGATATGACAACGATGTTACCCACATCCTTCTCTTCTTCTTCAATATGAATGGGAATCACCTTCTCAACTAGAGGGTCCTCTTTTGAAAAAGGGATCTCGATGCCCTCTTTTCTAGGAATATGAGATAGAGATCTTGCCTCTAGCAAGGTATTATGAAATATGCTAGCCTCTTCAATAATGTTCTTAAGTGGAGTTGAGTTTGTAGATCCTTTCAACCCATGCAAAAGTTTGGTTTTTTTTTGTTTATTTAGCCCCGTCAAAGGTGTTTTAGAATATTTTCCATCAAACCTTTCCACGAATCTCAAAGTGAAATTTTCATAAGAAGAAGTATTCAGATTTTTTAATGAAAAGGACTCAAATATCCACCAGGCATAGGTATTATCTTCAAAATTCAATGCTGCAATTTTGATGGCTTCCTTCTCTGAAACTTGGTGCTGTTGCAAATAGGTGTCTAGCTCCTCCACCCAAGCTCTAGCTGAACATTTAGGCGAACCATCAAAAGTAGGTGAAAAAATCTACCTATATCATGTTGCTTACTCCTCTCCACCTTGATCTTGAAAACTCTTGGAAGATGATGCGATCTATGAACCTTTTATTTTGAGATTCATATTCTTTCAAATAATCACTAAGAGTCTCCATCCTAGGAATTTCTTCTTCTTCCATCTCCCTTATAGTAGATCTGGGCATATGATTGCGCTGTGAATCATAACGTGTGGCTACATCTCCTCTTCTTTGAGAGAATATTCTCCTTATGGTGACATATCAGCTAAATGCCCAGGCTGAGCCAAGATTATGCTTTGATACCGCTATAATATCCCAAAATGGGGAAGAAACAATATATGAACACAAAACTGGAAATATCGGTGTAAATCAACTCAATAAAATTGGAGACAAATATGGAGACATAAAATCATGTATTAATTCAAAAAATCCATACAAAATAGTGAGGCATGAATCATATACAATGATGAAACAAGCCTCCCATAAGCAATCACTCCTGAAAATGAACTGCTGCTACAATACAAAATGTCGGAAGACTGCTACAGCGCAGTTATAAATACACTGCTACAAAAAAATAATGTACAAAATATGAATGGCTATTATATGCCTCAAAATATATGAAAAATATAGATCGATGCTTTACGCAAGCTCCTACAAAGAAACCAGAAAGGGTTTTCAGAAATACACCGTATACAAGATGGGATCTAAAGCCTTAGGGCTGAAGATTCACTGCAAACTGAAGCACATGAGTGTAGAATTCTGAAACATAGCAAATCTGATGTAGATCCCCTCAAAATCCTCTTGAAATGAAAGGTTAAACCCTTCAACCATAGGAAAACACTCCAAAGGATCCACAAGATCCCTCACTGAAGCTTCCCTAAAAAATAGTGCAATTCCCAGTTGGAACATCGCTAGAAATGATGGAAAATAGTTGGCCTAGTGCCAAAGATCTTAAATATACCCAAGAGCCCTCCAAACGGATCTCCCAAGATAAGGAATCCTTCCTCCTATGAGAAACTAGCTCAAAAAGTGGGTTTCTAAACCCTCCACTGCAACACCCTACAACACCCTGCAACACAGCACAATAACCTGTAGAAACTGCGCTGATGAAGAACGATGTAGCTTGGCCTGAAAACCAGAATATGGAAATGAATGAAAATCTCTTCCGAGAGGCCTCTCAAGGAAAGTCATGGGATTCGCGCTCGGGAACACCCGGTGCTAAACATCACAGCAATCTCAACTAAACAGCTGAAGAATGCAAGTAGCCTAAACAGACCATATACAAAATAATATTCCAAAACATAACTGCATATGGTTTCCATCCTCTTCCTTATATAGATTATCAGCTTCCTTTCCCTTAGCCCCACTCAATTAGGTCATTTCCTTCATGAAATCAATCTCCCTCCAAAACTACGTTATTCCTCATTTAATCACCACTCCTCCATAACAACGTTGTTGACTCATTCAAAGTTGGCAGAATCAACATGATACAACCCCTATTCACACTTGGAGGTGATTTATTTAACTGCTTAAAAGGTCTTCTTTCATGCTTGAAGTATTTTTATTCCTTCTAATGATACTTATGGGCCTTCCCACCCACTTATTTAGCTACCTAGTGATAAAACAAAATACAATATTTCATTTAGCTGAAGGCTAAATTTTTGGAATATTACAGAGAAAGAATGCGTTCAAACCTAAACTGAAGCTCATTACATCCTAAGAGGTTTATTTCATAGACCATAATTTCAACAATTTGGACATATTCGACAGGTCTATTGTTGGGGTTAGGATTTGGCTAAGCTGACAGTTGAGGACAGATTGGAGGTTGAGGATTAGGAGGTAACTGAAATGGGGTTGAAAGTGTGGGTTGAGATTGAGGGATAAACCCAAGGGGTTGATTTACCAATCCCGCAGGATGCTGCTAGTTTGGAGGCCACATTGAATTATATGTGTGCGTGTTTGACTATTGCAAAGGATAGGATTTGGTAACTAGATTTTTCCACAATGGGGTAGGATATTGGAAATTTGGCCATGGTAATATAACAAACAATTGATTCATCCATGGTGAATTAGGATATGACTGAGACTTCCAAGTGGAATTAAAGGGTGTTTGTCTTGACCATGCATTTCCAGCATTCTACTATTGCATGTATTGTCCAGAATAAAATGAGGAGGGGTCTTGCATAATAGCTGGAGGACGTGACTACCATTTTTGATGTTGATCCATCAGGTATATAGGTTTTTCTTCCTCCTCGAATTCCTTGAGTACAACTTTCAATCCTTGGAGTGATGGAAATCAATCTGTCAAATGCTCTTTAGTGAAAATATTACACGTTTGAACCATGTCCATCAAGAATTCCCTCTCCATGTGTTTATTTCATCATCATGGAAATAATATGGCCATTGATCGCTCTAACTTAGCTCGCTTTTTTTAGCATAAAAAACATCTAATTGTCTAGTCGCTGTGCCCAAAATAATATTTTTAAAATATTCTAAAAGATTACCAATTTCTCTACCCGTTTCAGCTCTGCCAATGGTTTTGTTGATTTTGCTGAGGGTATCTCGTACTCCATATCTGGCTCATCTATTTCCACATGAGCACCTGATACATAGCTTAAATTTTTTTTCATATTCTTCCTGATAAATATCACCTTGACCAATTAAATTCAACGTTTCTATCCACTCGTATTTCATGCCCTTTATCAAAGAATATTTTAATACTTCTTTTGGTAGGGTAGTATATGGGGATATTTGTAAGTTGTACTGAAATATCTCAATGTAATCCTCTAAAATTTCATTGTCTTTTTCATTCATTTTAAAGATTTCATCTTTTAGATCCCTCAATTGATAGTAATCTTGATATTTTGTAATAAAGGCATTTTTCATTGCATCCCAAGAATCAATATTTTTCCCTCCCAAGCCCATAAAACATTGTAATGTCACCCCATTCAAATTAGAACGGAACAAATTTAATCTCTGTGAATCAGTGGTGTAATCATATCCTCTACACAAGACATCAAATTCAAATAAAAAGGCAACTAGATCCTCTGAGGTCATCCCATGAAAATTTGGGATATTTTGTAAATGGATGGCCTTCATCGGGGCATTAGCCACCAGATCAACAATAGGATATTCTAATGTTGAGATCTGGTTTTTTTATGCTTGAGTTTCCATATTATTGAAGATATGGTAGTAATTTTCATGGATTTCTTAGTTAGGAGGTATTATTTGAGCAGGGGAGTTATGGATACTACTCAACTCTCTAAGGGTTTCGTTACGCTACCTAAGTATGTAATCTCAGGTGTCTTTCCTTATATCAAGATAAAAGGAGATCTAGATCCCAAGGATCGTGGATCTACTCCACTCTTTTCTCCTTCTCCTTCTAAATTACGGGAATTTCCCTCTTATGAAGGAATAGAGTGTTGAACAAATGTTCTTTGAAAGCTTTGCTCATATCCTTCAGTTTTGATGTGAATATCAGTGTGAGTTGTAGTTGGTGATTTTTCCGCTTGAGGGATTGTGATAGAGCCCTTCATAGATCATTTTCGGGGTCCTACTGATTCTTGAGACTCATATTTTTGGATAATTTCATCAATAAAGGTCGTTCTCCGAAGGCTCACCGGTCCCTGGGTTTTTGTGGTTTTTAGTGCTAGTTTTTTTTCTATTACTACTTATTTATTTTTCTTAGGCATACACAATTACATTAACTCTTTACTATGCATAAATACTTTAAATCAGGAAAGAAAATAAATACACACTTTCATCAATACTTTAAATCGGAAGGAAATTGAACACACACTTGACTGAAAATCAGAAAAGAAACTAGATACACACTTATATAGCCTAATCACGTCAACTGAAGGTGGGCATTGCGTGCAATATTTTTACTTAACGCGTGCCTAGGTTCTTACCTTCTGTCTTAAATACCTAACCTTCCAGAGATGCAAATTATAATTTGACAGCCTCCCCAACAATGACACCAAAATGTTGGCCACTAAGATGACTCCTCAAAATAAATCTTAATTTGATCTCATTAATTTCATCAACGTGGGATTCAATTTTATTTCAAGGCCATCAACAAAGGATATGTAAGAAAAACATATTCGACTATGGAAAATTGCATAATAACTATTACCTCTATCATTATCCTAATTCAATCATTGCAGAAATAAATGATAATAGAAAATAATTACTCTCACAGTTACAATTATGATGAAATGATCTATTCTAACTCACAAACCATTTTTATCTATTTCTTGGCAAATCCTATGCATAAGGAAAACGTATGAATCACAAAAATGATAGAAAATATGTACTTCAGAAGTAACTTCTCAGATTCACACATTCACACTTCTAATCTATGTAATACAATCCAATCGATACTTTGGAAAAAACTTAACATAATTCAAGATATAGGATTCAACCAATCACTTACTATAAAAGAAAAGAGAAGTAAAAATTAATATAACTAGTGCAAACCATGGAAAACTAATCTGATTATAAATGATACATAATAAATCACTAAACCTCTCATGATTGGGCCCTTGGTCTCCAGAATTACTACCTAGAGAAACTCAATCCAGAAGACTTAAAGTAAAATCTTGTTCAACTTCATTAACTCAAAATGGCTTATAGAACAAACTGAAAAAGGTTTAACTCAGATCGATGTATATAATATACAGTAAAAGTGAAATAGTAAATCAGAGCATTAATAATGAATGCAAAACATTTATTTTTCACTTTTCCGACTTATATATTACATTTGGAAAACTAAATATAGAGTTGTCATGAGAATCGAAAGATTCTAAGGATTACTCCTCCAACCGTAAATTTTCGTATAGTAACAATCAGTTCCTATTTCCTTCGTTTTTTGATCACGTTCAGACATTGAGTAGTAACCTGCTATAAATATAGTGATGGTTCAATTAATATCTCACTCAAATATATCAAGGAACAACAATATTTCATTTAGGAGATCTCCACAACAATTTACCTAAATTACAACCTTTTTGATATTGGAAAAGATCACATTAAATATACTATTTCCAACTTGATTTTGCCATTCTTTTCTCTTGAATAATTACAAATTAATTATAAACTTGACTAAAAACACAAAAATTATCAAGGAAATAAGGAATATTTTTATACCTTTTCCATGGCCCAAAAAAGTGTAGGAGGATATGATAGGATAGGCCCTATGTGAATATCTAGATAAACTAGCTCACAGTGGCAACATAGACTTTTTAAAGAATGAATATTTATGTATGGAGTGGAGCGATGGTTAGGAGTGGTATGTATAGGGAAAAAAAAATTTTTTCATGTCTTCTTGAGGGTTAGGTGTCCTTGGGTTAGCTTTTTCCTTATGTAATATCCCGAAATGGGAACTGTCAGCAAGGCATGAATGGAAAACGCATTTTCTAGGAATGGCTGCTATAGGATTTGAAACCAGCACTTGGATTCCTTATATCTGAGTATCTAAGTCCTAAATACAAGAGGATATCAAAAACAAATCCTTCTAGGTGGGGAAAATAGGCCTCCCACACCTAGTATGGCTTGATAAATGCCCAATGAGGGACTGCAGCAATGTATAAACACAGTAATGGATAATAAGCATTAAATAAGATCATAGGATGTGTTAAAAAAACATATCCATCAATCCAAGCTACAACAACAAACTATACTTCATTTTATGAGCCAAAAGTTGGGGAAAAACAACAATTTATGCCCTAAAAAGGTTAATTTCAGAGATGAACGTAAAAATAAGGGAAAGTGATAGTATTATCTCATAGCTTAGGCCATGTGGGACTCACATACCAAATTTAAGTAGAAAGAAATGACTCTAGCTATGTTAAATAGATCTCCCATTCCCGATATGGCTCAAAAATGCCCAATCCCCATGACTTAATTACTGCAAAATTTACTTAAGCACATACAACGTGATTTTCCAAAGGTGATGGATGCAATATATTATTGACATCATTAAATCATATACATGGTGATGGTCATGCGGTATACAAGAGAGAAACAAAAAAATTATATGGAGAAACCCTCAAGATTGAGGTGCTACAACAACATATGGAGACTACAAAGCTTGAAAGCGTTATTTCATTGATGCTACAGCTGGTATATATTGCACTTTAGATCTGGAGCATATCTTTACAAAAAAATATAGATCCAATACAGATCTGTGTAGTAGATGGGCTCCTTAATACACTCCCCTTTTGGTTCCGAGAAAATCATGAACAACAATGAGTAGATCTAAGATCTAAGTTGCAGTACCGCAGCAATATTTAGGAATTCTACAGTAAATAGAACCAGATGAAAATCATATCTGAAATTAAAATTGATTGGCTGGTCAATCCATGGATCACCACAGTGCAAGGAGATCCCCTTAACACCAAAGGTCACTCCTCCAAAATGTTGCTCAAACACCCTGCAACTTCCCTCTTATAGATAACGCAGTTATGGGAGATAAAATGCATTGTTAGCTTCAGTACTAAGTAGGCCTAATGTTCTAGATCTAAAATTTCAGCTCTAATGAACCAATACACTCTTCTAGGAGGTTAAAAGACACACTTACTGAGAAGAGGCACTAGATTTGCCTAGATCTGAATAGATCTAGCTTCCACTGCTGCAGCCTACAAAAAAAATCAAACCCTCAACAAGATATGAATTGTGGTTGGAAGATGAAGATTGGCCCAAAGCCTGATAGTGGAAAATATAGAACAAGTCTCCTCTAAGAGCTACTCAAGGAAGGAGGTGGGATTCCCAACCAGGAACACCCAAGTGCTAAACAACACTATTCTCAGCTAAACAACCAAAGAATAAGGAATGTCTAAAAAGACAACACCTTTAGAAATATAAAATAATCAACCCCTCTCTTGGTGTCCTCCTCCTTCTTTTATAATTTGGAAGCCTTGTCAAACCCTAAACCATATTGATGAATTAGCCTCATTCACATGATTGGCCTCCAACATGGACTACGCTGTGATTTTTGGAGATGCATTGCACCTAGACAATGTTGTTGATTTGGTCTTGTTGACCCAATCAATTGATCTAGCCTCTTTTATACTTGAGTGTGTTTATGAAGATAGCTTATATTTAGCTTGTTTCAGATTGAGCATTGATTTATTTTGTTATTTAGGAGTTATTATTGACCCTCCTTTACAATTTTATTCAATAAACAAGAAACAAAACAAAAACTGAATATTCCTATTAGCTTGGGCTAATTAGGAATATTACAGTCCTCCCCCTACAAGATGTTGCTTGACCTCAAGCAACTGCAAGGTAGAGAAAAATTCTCCCTTCCTTCTTTTTATGGCCTCCTCATCAATAGACCCCACCATAACTCATCATAATATGAAATGAATCTTTCCTCCAATGTCTCCCTCCATGTAAAGCAGGAAAGTGTACATCATGAGAAAATGGAAGATGTAAGTGGAAATATCTTTTTTTTTCAATGGCCTTCTCAAGGTAGGAGTGATGAAAAACATGGGAAGTATTATTCCTAGTGAGTGACTCCTTCACCCATGCAATCATCCAAATGAAATGAGCCATTCTAGGTAGCTCATCATAAGAATCTTCAACCCCATATCTATGCAATGTGTTGGGGCTGAATGGAGAGTTTAGATTTTCGCATCCAAGTAGTTTCTCCCTCCATTTATGGTAAGTATGTGGAGGTTGCTGATATTGGGCTGAAATGTCATGGCCTCCAAAATTGGCCCAAGCCACCCCACAAAATGAATCAACCATGAAGTACCCCCTCAAATAATGCATGTTCTCCCAATGGCTCCCCATACATGGAGGAAAGAGGGGCGATATGGTAATCATGGTGTGCCAATTGTTTCTCCTGAAACATACATCATGTGAAATAGGGAGAATCATACTCCCAATGGGCATTTTCAACTCCATGCCCGCTCTCCAATCAAAGCTTCCCATGAGCATAAGCATATCATAAATATATGGAAGAAAAATACAATGAGAACAAGTTGTCAAATGACAACCGGAGAGTGAATCATAGTTCAAACTCATGGAACCAGCATAGTGCACCCCTTGCATGCATCAAAATAAGAAATAACAAGTGCTTCACCAACCACTTTTTTGCTGCCACACTCATCTCATAATATGGAAATATGAAGTTACAACGTGGTGTCAATGGTGCACACCAAGAATCCTGTGGCTTCCTCCACAAACCACCATTAAGGTAGCCAAAATAAATGCTACAAGTACATCATCATACATCATACAAGAAGGAACAATCCTCCTTGATACATCATGCTGCTCAAACAAGGAAAAGAAGTAGAATACAAAATGTGAAATTATACCCTCTCCATCATGTACTTGAGAACTTGAGCTGAAATGGCTCAACTGGAATTTCTCCTTCACCTCCAATGAGTAGGGAAGTGGCTGTGAACTCCTCTCCATTACCATCCAGGATATGCATCTATCCATATGCTGAAATATGTCATGCTGGATGCCCTCCCAAGTGAACTCCTCCATCAAATGGAAATATGCATCAAAGTACATAGAAGAGAAGTTCTCATGTGATGCATGTAGCAGCTTCTCCTTGAGAATAGAAGATATAGTAAAGAAGATCCTTCCATAGGAATAGATGACCACATCATCCACCATCTATCCATTATCTCCATCCGGGTCATCAAGAATCATGCATGCACCAAGATCCTTGGAGTACTCTACCAAAAGTTGAGACTTCCAATAAGAATCAATCCTCCTAAGAGACAATGTTGGTGATCTAGCATATGAAGCTCTTCTCATGCTACTTCCTGCTACTTTGACATCCCTCATGCCAAATTTATCCTCCAAACTCCTCACCTCCCTAGAATCCAAGAATGGTGAGCCAAGAGACAAAATGTCTCTCACCAATTCTAGATCCAGTGGCCTCCTAGATGGAATGCCTCCTTGTAGTGAGACATCAAAATCTGAAGTGGACTGCATGTATGAGTGGACTTATTTGTCCCTCTCTTCTTTGCATAGTTTAGTCTCCTTACTTTGTGTATAATTATTCTTAAATATATAAGGGTGAATGCTTATCATCCCTTGATGTTGATCCTTCTTCTCTTCCTCTCCTTCCATCTCACAATCCACCAATGATACTGCATGTTGCTTTGGAATTGTGTTTTGGTTCCCAGATGTTGAATCATTTGGAACTGCTTGTAAAGATACAAAGTCTTCTCTAATGGAAGCAGTGGCTCCCCCTTCACCTCCATGTGGTGATGGATCTTCTTCCTCCATCCTCCTCGCAGTAAATGTAAGCAAAAGATTGCATTGTGGATTTGCATGTGTGGCTGAATGCTCACACCCATCATGAGAATGGTTAGGTCTTGTTTCAAAACCTTCCAGAAATATTCTACACTCCTCCTCGTCCATCTCCTTGAGATCTTCTTTAATACCTTCCAATATTTGGAAAAGAAGCAGGGAGATCTCCTCTTTTGTCATTCCTCCTCCTCCTCTTTCTCTCAACAAGAAATTAGGCATGTTACAACATTGTAGATCATATTGTGTGGCTGAATTCTCACACGCATCATAATAAGTACTAGGGCTTTTTTCATGAGGAGAACTCCATGAGGGATTTGCATGTCTTCCCCTTCTCATTCCCCTAATTTCTTCCTTCAATTCATGCATGGCTTGAGAGAGTGTTAGAAAAACTCTTCTGTTTGTCCTCTGTGTAATATTTCTTCAGTATTCTTCTTTATCCTTCTGATATCTAGATCTCGCAGACTGAGCCAAATATCATGCTCTGATACCATTGTAATATCCCCGAATTGGGATTGCTAGCAAGGCATGCCTAAAAAACACATTTTTTAGGAATGTATGCTACAAAAAATAACAGTATCCCTTGAATCTCTTATATCTAAGTATATAAGTCCTAAATCCAACAGGAAATCAGAAACCAAGCAGACTAGGTGAGGTAAACAAGCCTCTCACCCTAGAATGGATGGAAAAATGCCCAATGAGGGACTGCAGCAGTGGATAAACATAGTAATGGATATGAAACATTAAATAAGCTCATATGATGTGTTAAAAACACATATCCATCAATTCAAGCTACAGTAGCAAATTGTACTTCATTTTATGAGCCAAAAGTTGGGGGAAAAAAACAATTTATGCCCTAAAAAGGTTAATTTCATATATGAGCGTAAAAATAAGGGGAAAAGCCAGTGGGATATTGTATCTTAGGTCATGTGGGACTCACATACCAAATTTGAGAAGAAAATAATGACTCTAGCTATGTTAAACAGATTTCCCACTCCCAATATGGCTCAAAAATGCCCAATCCCCATGACTTAATTACTACAGAATTTACTGAAGCACAGAAAGCGTGATTTTATGAAGGTGATGGATGAAATATGTTATGAAAATCAGTAAATAAGATACATGGTGATGCTCATACATTATACAAGAGAGAAACAGAAGAATTATGTGAAGAAACCCTCAATATTGAGGTGCTGCAACAACATATGGAGACTGCAAAGCTTGAAAACATTATTTTAGTGATGCTACAGATAGTATATATTACACTTAATATATAGATTAGATATGTACACAAAAATATAGATCCAATGCAGATATGTATACTATATGGGCTCCTTAATACACTCCCCTTGGGGATCTGAGCAAATCATGAAAAACAGTGAGTAGATTTGAGATCTAAGTTGCAGTCCTGCAGCAATATTCAGGAATTCTACAATAAGGAGAACCAGATGAAAATCATATCTAAAATGAACATGGATTGGATGGCCAATCCATGGATCACCACAGTGCAAGGAGAGCCCCTTAACACCAGAGATCACTCCTCCAAAACGTTGCTCAAACACCCTACAACTTCCCTCTTGCAGATAATGCAGTTATGGGAGATAAAATTCATTGTTATCTTCACTAATGAGTAGGCCAGATTCCTATATCTGAAAGTGCAGCTCTAATGATCCAATACACTCTTCTAGTAGGTTAAAAGACACACTCACTGAGAAGAGGCACTAGATTTCCCTAGATATGAATAGATCTAGCTTCCATTGTTGCAGCCTACAAAAAAAATCAAACCCTCAACAGGATCTGAATTTTTTTTGGAAGATGAAGCTTGGCCCAAAGCCTGATAGTGGACAAGATAGAACAAGTCTCCTCCAAGAGCTACTCAAGGAAGGAGGTGGGATTCCTATCCAGGAACACCCAAGTGCTAAACAACACTATTCTCAGCTAAACAGCCAGAGGATAAGGAATGTCTAAATGGAAAACTCCTTTAGAAATATCAAATAATCAACCCCTCTCTTGGTGTCCTCCTCCTTCTTTTATAATGTGGGATCCTTGCCAAACCCTAAACCATCTTGATGAATTAGCCTCATTCACATGAGTGGCCTCCAACACAGACTGTGTTGTGCCTTTTGGAGATACATTGCACCTAGACAATGCTATTGATTTGGTCCTATTGACCCAGTCAATTGATTCAGCCTCTTTCACACTTGAGTGTGTTTATGAATATAGCTCATATTTAGCTTGTTTCACATTGAGCATTGATTTAATTTTTAATTTAGGAGTTATTATTGATCCTCCTTTACAATTTTATTCAATAAACAAGAAACAAAACAAAAACTAAATATTCCTATTAGCTTGGGCTAATTAGGAATATTACACCTTATCGGATGGCTTTCTTATAGCATTAGAGGGTTTCCTTTAGCAACCTAGGACATCTTGAAGAACTGTAGAGTAAGAAAAATTTGGGGTTCTTTCTCACCTGGAGGGGGAAATGGATGGATGGATGCATATTGTGATTGTTCATGGAGTGGATAGGTACAGGAGAGAGAAGGTGAGAAAGGATGTTGTTTCCTTTTCTCCAAATTGTCCTTCGAAAACCTGTAAAATAGAAACAGGTTAGTGCATAGGTGTTGTTTCATCCGTTTTTCTTTTTCCATATTTTTTTTTTTTTGGGAAGACAGGTGGGTTTCCTTAGCAATTTGTTTCAACCCACAAACCTACCTTGGGCACCTCAAGGAGGTTTTCACCCAAGGATATTTTATTTATATGTTTTTTGTTTTGTCATTTCCTTTTTGGTCTAGGATCACCTCATGGATTTTTTCAACCCAGAAGTTGGCCTTGGATGCCTCAAAGGGGTTTTAACCCAGGCTTATATAATTTTCTTTCTACAAATTTCACTAGGAAGGTGAGGGGTTGGAAATTATGGATATTCCAATGATGTTCACCTCCATTTTTATCAAATTGATAAACTTAGCCTTAGATAGGGCCTTCTTGTACATTTTTATCTTGTAACCATTAAAAATAAGAGGGATCCCCTCCTCATATATCATTCTGATCTGAACAATCCCATTTTCACAGAATTTTTCCACTTGATAAGGTCCTAGTGACGCAGTCATTTGTTTTCTCTTGAAAATCCTTGAATATGGAGTCATAAAGAAGCACCCAATATTCTTTGTGAAATGTCTTTTCTTTTATGTTCTTGTCATTCCAAACTTTCCTTTGCAGCTGGATTACCTTTGAGTGAAGAAGGGTCTGCATTCTGAATTCAGTCGAACCATTTACGTGCAACAACCTTTCTTGTTATTCCGTTTTGATGTAAAATTCCAACTGAGCTTCCATTATTAGGGTGTTATAATCAAACTCAATGGAAAGCAAAGCTTTCTTCCCATAAACTATATCATATGGAGTAAACCCTGTGGTTATCTTTTGAGTAGTATTGTAAGCCCAAGTGGCTTCCATAAATCTGTCTGCCCAATATTTTTTGCTCATGCTCACAACTTTGGGTAGTATGTTCTCCAAGGATATATTTTTCACTTCCACGTGGCCATTTTCTTGAGGATGATAGGGAGTGGAAGTCTTGTGCCTTATCTCATGCCGCCTAAGGAGGTTTTCAATGAGATGATACATAAATTGAGCCCCGTGATCAGTGACTACATCTCTAGGGTATCCAAACTTGTAGAACACAATATCTCTCAGAAACTCAACTACATTCTCTTATGTTTCTACCTTCATAGCCCTTGTTTTAGCCCACTTGGCCATGTAATCGGTGCAAACTATGATATAGCTCTCGTTCCTAGATGGTGGATTAATGTGTCCAATGAATTCCATGCCCCACTTCTAAAATCGCTCTAAATCCACCTAAGGGTGCAAGGTAATTTCATCCCTCAATGTAGGTATATCCATCCATTGGAACTAATCACATCTACTTGTGTATCTCCTGGCATCTTGGTGTAGCGTAGGCCAATAGTAGACTCCTTTCCAAGATTTGAAGGTTTTTCTCTTAGCAGAAAAGTGCTCCCCAAAGGGACCATCATGACATGCTAAAGGGATGTCGAAGACCTCCTCTTCCATCACACACCTCCTAAGAATTTATTGGGATCCAATTTGAATATATTTCCACCAATCCAAATGAAATGGGAACTTTTCCTGATAATCTTGATATTTTCTTTGGAGGAAAGGTTTGGAGGAAACCTCTCAGCAACCAAGTAGTTAGCTATGTGAGAAAACCAATGAGAGAGTGTTGAGATATAAAATAGATGTTCATCTTTAATCTGATAATCCACCATTGCTTCCTCATTTGTAGGTAAGATTTTTCTAGATAAGAAATTTGCATCAACATTTTATTTTCATGGTTTATCAACAATTGTTAAACCAAAATTTTGTAATAACAACAAGAATTAACATCTACTTTACTCATCAGGTATTTGATGGTTGCATGGTCAGTATGTAAAAATGTCTGATAATCAGTAATATAATTCCTAAATTTGTTTAAGGAATGGACAATGGCTAAGAGATCCTTTTATATGACAATATAGTTAAGTTCAACTTTGGAGAGGTTATTTCTAATGAAATAAATGGAATAAGGTATTTTTTCTTTTAAATTCCCCAAGGAATCCCCCACAAATTTATCCAATGCATCTCTATGGATGTGGAAAGGAAGAGCCTAATTGGGACCTCGAAGAATGGGGGTAGTGGTTAGTTATTCCATGATCAGATCAAAAGCCTCCTAACAGAAAATAGACCAGAAAAACTTAAAATATTTGGTTAAAAGTTTGAATAAAGGTGAAGCCACTTTTCTGAAGTCCTTAATGAACCTCCTATAGTAGCCAACTAACCCTAGGAAACTTCCTACATCTCTCTTCTTTTGAGGAATATGCACCCTTTTCATGACGACAATTTTTCTTGGGTCTACATGTATTCTTGCTTGTGATATTGAGTGGCCTAGGAATATCCCTGCCCTTTTTAAGAATTCACACTTTTCCAGGCATAGGGAGAGATGCATTTCATTTCACTTTATCAATACATTTCCTAGATTGGAGAGAGCCTCCTAGAAATCATACCCATAAGGTATGAAATTATCCATGTAAATTTCTACAGAGTCATGGACTAGTTCAGAAACAATACTTAAGAAATCTCTCTTGAAAGTGGCAAGGGAATTACATATCCCAAAGGGAAGGAATATGTAAGTGAAATTTCCCTAGGAACATCTAAAAGTGGTCTTGTCTTGGTCCTCGAGGATAATTTGGATTTGGTTATACCCACTAAACCCATCTAGTAAAGAGAAAAAATTCTTCCCTGAAAGACCGTATAGGAATTTATCTATGAAGGGAAAGGGGAAATGGCCCTTCTTAGTGGATTTGTTTAATTCTTGGTAATGAACAAAAATTATCCACTTTCCATTTTTCTTTGGGAATAGAAAGGAAGAGACACCCACTCATTGTCTCATATGGGGTAGATGAAACCTACATCCAACAAATTTTTGAGTTCATCCTTTTCTATGTATTTTCAAGATGGGTTCATCCTTATTTGGGTTTGGCACATAGTATTTCATCTGTCTTTAATATAAAAATGATGTGTGCACACTGGGGAATGCACCCCTTTAATGTATTTGTAGTCCAAAGAAAATGCATCAAGGTTTTCCTTCAAGAGTTGGCATAACTCCTCTTCTACTTTAGCCAAGAGGGATGAGTTAATATTAAAATATTTTGATGGTCCAAATTCGATTCCCTTTGAGGCCTCATAGGTTGAATCAAATGGGTTCAACTCAATCCAAGGGTGGCTTTCATATTCTTTGACTAGGCCAGTGAGTGGAATGGCAGTGAGGTCGATGAGATCATCCTCATCAGGTTGCCCCCTCTAACAAAAATATCTATAGTAAAAATGGGGTAGGATGTGGTACTCTGCACTTCATTTTCTTCTTCTTCATTCTCCAAACACAAATTTAGGCCATGGCCAGTGGAAGTTTGGGCAAGAGGATATAATACCAATTGTTTAGACAAAGGGAACATTCTTTATAGTCATTTTTCTGGCCCTGCATTTGATATAAGCATTGATAGTGGCCAACCAAGGTCTTCCTAGAATTAGAGGATATCTATTAAAATTGGTTTTTGATGGAGGACCAGAAAATATGTAGGGTACTCCCAAGAGTCAATTGAGACCATAACATCCTCAACAATTCCTTCAGGATATGTTGAGCATAGTATACTACATATTAATATACCAACATTTAATTGTCAGTTCGAGATTTCATGAACTTCAAGACACAGCACTGGAAATTCCAGAGAGAGCCCACATAAACCTGCATATGAAACTCCAGTCTGACTTGAGCATCAATCTCAACAAATTAAATTGAATCCTGCACTTCAAAGGAAACTTAAAAAATGAAATCCTTACAATTTAAAACAAGACATTCGAAAAATAAAAGGAAAAGCTGAACTATTATCAATTGAGAAAATAAATCCTAATTATCGATAAACAAAAGGTAAATCCTAACTATTGTTTGACTAGAAACCAAGAAATTTCTAAACAACATAAAAAATGAAGAATGAAAATTCTGAGAATAAATTCAAGACCAATTCAAAACCATTGTTGTGAAAGGGAAATTAAGAAAGAGAATTAACAAGTTTGCACTAATGCTTCCTATTTCACCACTGTGTAACAAAACCCTTTAATAACTTAAAATAAATTTACTGTGTGAATAAGATCAAGACAGAAATCACTCTCACTCTAATAACATTCGACCATAAGTATAAATTACCAAATAATAGAAATATGTGACCTTAGTTCTTAATTTACTGATGAGTATGAGTATGTGGCTTTAGGTTTGTTTATAATCCAATTTATCCATGCATCCATATATGTTTACCTCATATCACAATCGTTACAATTAAAGTGAATTCATAACATGAGATTGATTCTTGTATATATGGAGCATGAGGTCACAAATTCCTATCATCGATTTATGCAATCAAAACGTATAGAGGAAAAAATAAAGCATTTGGAATTTGAACAACTCACTTACCCTGTGTGCTACGATGCAATTTGCAAAGAGGAAAAATATTCGTAACATGGGATTGTGAAATTAAAATCAAATAATAAAGAATTAAGAACAGTCACTCAGAAAACCATAATCTAACTAATCCTCAACAATTCAGAGTGGGGTCCAGATAGTTTGGAAGCCAACCCAACCAGCTCGCACGCTCTGTCAACGATTTAATTTACACAGAGAGTATAATCATGAAACACATAAATGAACTAAACAAAACAGGGCTAAAAATTCATTTATTAATCTTGAAATTTTATTCTTTACGTGGTACAAGAAAACATGGGACTCCGACAATAGAGGGAGTGATTTGGTTGTTAACTCTATGTGATGCTACATTGCAACTGTCTCCTCTCCTTTCCTCGCTCTATGAAATCAAACTTTGTCTGTCATCACAGAGTTCTATAATATAATCTTTTATCTATATTTCCCCCCCCTGAAAGAAAATATCTTCAGATTTATAACAACAACATTTCCAAATTTTGGGTTGGAGGTTAAACAACACATGCAATTTTATAATTGTCAACCGATTTCTGGGCAAAATAAGGAGTTTCCATATTTAACTAGATTCCCAGAAAATATGAGGTTCTATATATAAACATGAAAAAATTATTAAATCATCAAACCCTTTCCACTATGTCCATGGACATATCACGTTGCTATTGATCCTCGTGGCTTCTAGAAATATTTTTGACCGAATTCTTTTATGCCATGGGATTCAACTCTTCGTAACATGGTATCACTGACTCGTTTATCACCACGACGGAGAAGCAATGGAGAATGAGTGGACACTGAACTTCAGAGGTTGTTTTGGAAAATAAAAAAAGACATCGGAATATTGGAAATGGTAGACTTCTTACCCCGAATTGGAAAAGAGGACAACAGACATAAGGATGGTGGCAATGTTATAGGAGCACTTCACATTGATTGTGTTTTATTTGTAGTATCATGGGTAGGTTGTGTGGGAAGAATGAATGAGTTACATTTTCTTGAGCTCTTTTACTCCCACACCACTTCTCTGAATCCTCATGCGCATTCATCTTCTCTGCTTGTAGTATAGATGTAGCTTTTATACTGTCAATGTGCTTTCTGAATCCTATCTCTAGGACGCTAGAGATACCATTGCCAACATAAACATATCTTCAACTTATCATTCATCAAAATGGTTGAGATCTTAACCAGATGTGGAGAATATAAAGACACCAAGCCTTGAAGAACCTTCGTCACCCTCAAGCCTAGAATAATCTTCTGCATATGCCATAAATTATTCATTGTAATGATATGTTTCATATCTAAGCCTCCCATCGCTGGGTTCCAGAATGTTGACAATAGATCACAAAGTTTCATTTGGTATACAAGTTAAAATTTGAGTGGTATTAGACCCACTGCATGATGTCTCAAAGGCTATTGGAACAGGAACTTAGTGCATGGTGAAATAATTATTTAGTGTGGAGGTAGTCATAGTGCAGGAATCCAAATTGGTAGAGGAACCTGCTATGTAGTACAGGAAGGTGAATGCAGGAGCAAGGCCTGTTGGCCTATGCATATAATAAACTCAATTTTAAACATGTGAACATGCAAACTATTATTAATTATGATTTTAATGTTTAAATCTCGTTAAAACAAGGGAATAGAAAATACTTACTCTATTATCTCTGAGAATGAACAAAAATATGATAATAACTATTCAAACTAAACAAAAACATGAGGGATTTTAGGTAACAGGTGATACAAAGCAAGGAAAAATAGAGGTCAAAAATCCCCCCATCCTGACCTTCTTGCATGTGCTCATGCAATAAAATCAACTGTTGTATTGTCGCTTCCTTTCCAAAAACAAGATTAACGTTTATGGACACTTATGATAATGTTCCTGCAATTCTGTTTGATTATTATTTCCTTCACTAGACAAAGAATGTTCCAAAAATAGAGTGTCTATGGGACTCTTTTTTTATTTAGACTGATTTCAAGAAAATATGAGTACTAAATTGCAAGGATGGTGTTATTACTTAAATAAAATCTCCAACTATTAAAATTTCCACAAATATCTCGGGGGAATCCTTAGCTAGAAGTTTCATTTTCAAATCCTCAGTGCAAATACGAGTGACATGATTTGAAAGCCATGGTGTTAAAACTAGACATAATAATACTTTCCCACAGTGACCATATTACCATTATCCATATATAGTTGAAGCTGCTCTTTTTTGGGCAAAGTGAAGTACCTGCACTAAGCGTCCCACATCCATAAAAAAAATTATTCCAAAAAGATAGAGCTCCAAGGCATTACACTAGAAGGATCTTAAATCCATTATCAAAGAGATATGATAATGAATTCAGGAAAGAAAAAAAAAACCAATTAAATCATAATGTAAAGTTAACTTTAATACCACAAGCATGGCCATCCTGCGAGCAGGCATCAATAGCCTCGACAGGGATGCCTTTTAACCCACGAAATGCATGTGTCTCATCTATTATATATAGATTCAGAGTTGTTTGAAATAATTCACATTTGTTTGGGAATTAATTGAAGGCCATTGTCCTGGATTCATAACTAGCTAATGGAAGTTCTATTGATAAGAACTAACAATAAAGAACAAGTCGGCTCGTGATGAGACATTTTGTCTTCCAGATTTTCAACTGAAAGCCAGTATCCTGGCTTGGTAACCAATAATGGTAATTTAATTCTTGTTAGGACCCATGATCATGGTATGTCAGCTCGTAGTGAGACATCCTATCTATCAATTAATTTATCTTATGAAAAAAATTTGATTATAATCAACCTTAAATAGGTTTCTTAATAGTTTGGGAGGTGATTCTGCTCCTTAAGAGAACGGGATGGCATGAAATTGTTTTAATTAATAATAGTTAATGGTTGGCCCTTCTACCCTTAAGAGTAATTTTAAATAAAACATCTTAGATAATGACTAAAAATTCCTCAAATTGATCATGTCGGGGTTCTTGTGAAGGCTTGTTATAGTTTCGTAGATGTGGTCCATTGTAGGAGGATTTGCATCAATACCTTCAAAGAGGAACTTAAAAAGGTTTTCTTGATGATAGCTATTGGTCAATAATAAAAGCCACTTTATAAAATATGAGGCATTAAGAGTGAAATTCTTCTAACACATATTACCATGAGAGTGCATAATAATAGAAATTTCAAAAGTTGTACTTTATGGAATCACAATTTCAAGAGTGCTGCTATACACTTTTATTTCAAATGGCATCTTTATTCATTACCCTACCTTATTTTAAAGAGAGGAAGACCGATTTTAAATGTAGGCGTACCTACAATGTAGTGATGTGCATAACATAATGCTAGATACACTCACACTTATTTTTAAATAATAAACTTCGATACATACCAAAGTGCGAGAAACTAGTTTCTTTGATTGATACGATACCAAGAGCTGTCGAATGATGAGGGAATAATGTGTGCTAATGATTCTTTGAAACCAAGATTCAATGAGATCCACATATTGATGATTATCCAACTCGTACAAATCTTTTACAACTTGATGAAGAATCTCTTGGATGGATACTGAATTAGGTGAAAGACAAAAGAAAATTCCCTCAAGTTCGAGCTCAAATATCTATTTTTCAGATTGGCAAGAATGGTTGAGAGGGATTCTAGGTTTTTGAGATTCAACAACAATTTTAGAATAGGTTCCAATTATATATTTCTCCTTTAATGGTCTTTGAGTCAAGGCTTCTTCCTGAGATAAAGGTTCTGTGGTATTGGGGGAAGTTTTAAAATTCACTCCCTTCCCCAATATGCAAGATGTAAGATTTCGTTCAATAGGGGAATCAACGAGAGAGGGTATGGTTTGGAATAAGGTTCATACTAGGCTTAGGATTTGGTTAGGGTTTGGATTAGGGTTAGGTATAGGGCTTGAATTAAGGCTAGGTCTAGGGTTTTAATGAGGGCTAGATTTAGGGTTTGAATTAAGATTTTGACTAGGGTTAGGTCTAAGGTCTGAATTAATGCTTTGACTAGGGTTAGGATCAGGGCTAGGTTGTGGGTAAGGATAAGGAGTAAGGTATGGATTAGAAGGACAAGGGGTACGTTATGGATTAGGATAAGGTGTACGGTATGGAGTAGAGTATGTATTAGGATAAGATTGCACAGGTAACTGGGACCATGGAGGAGAATAACTTGATAGTGCATTGGAAAAAAATTATGATTGTTTTTGTTGATTAAGCAATTGATTTTTCATGAAATACTTCTCTAGAGAAAAGGCTCCAAACCATTCTTGAGGACAAGGGGATATTTGACTTGAAGAAGAGTGTGAAGGAGGGGGCAACTGTGGCCATGAAGTAGGATGTTAAATTAGAGGAGGATTAAAATTTTTCCATGACAATGCGTGATTGTAAATATGCTTAGGAACTTTTTGAGGATAATACGCATTAATCCAAGTATTGAATGATGATAAATTTTGATTTATACCTGGAAATTCATTGGATTCCTTAAATTATTTCTCGATTACCTTTAGTAATCTCGATAGTGATGAGTAATGCTCAGTTGAATTAACCTTCTCAAAACTTCTATAAACTTTCAAGCTACTATGTGGAAACCTCCCAAGGAAGTGCTTCTTGATACAATTGGCACAAAATATTAACAATGGTTCCTCATCCTTCTCCTGTTCTTCCTACAAATCATCCAGGCTTTGAAATAAAATATTTAATAATACTATTTCTATGTTCAAGTAAAATATTAAATTCAGCACTTACAAGTTCATCATTAGATGATTTGTATGTGTGTCGCAACATCAAAACTCCTCATTGAATGACTCCTCAAAATACCATTTTCCTGGTTTCAATAAGCCAACTGGCACATTTGTCAGCACAGGAATAATGTATATATATGTAGGGGGTGTTCTTACAGCACTAGAGAAAATGAAATACCTTAAAATAACTAGGATGTGCAGGAAATAAATAAATTTAAAGAACAGAACTTTCCAAGAGAATCTAGGTGAAAAACAACCCAAATGAAACAGGTTACTAAGGTCAATACCTTAAGTGTCTCCCCGAAAATGGCACCAAAATGTTGGGCTTAGTATAGGGAATTAATAGAACAAAATTTAATTTTAAATCTTGGAGTTTCTGAACTTCAAGACATAGCACTGGAAATTCTAGAGAGAGCCCCTAGCAACCTGCAAATGAAACTCTAGTCTGACTTGCACATCAATCTCAAAAAATTAAATTGAATCCTGCGCTTAAAAGGAAACTTGAGAAAGCACCAATCCTAACAATTGAAAAGAAGACATGTGAATAATAAAATGAAAACCTGAACTATTAGCAATTGCGAAGAGAAATCCTAATTATCAAAAAACAAAAGGTAAATCCTAAATATTGTTTGACTAAAAACCAAGTAATTCCTAAGAAACATCAAAAAGGAAGAACGCAAATGCTGAAAATAAATTCAAGATCAATTCAAAACCATTCTTGTGCAAGGGAAATGAAGAAAGAGAATTAACAAGTCTGAACTAATTCTTCTTATTTCACCACTGTGTAACAAAACCCTTTAATAACTTAAAATACATTATTGTGTGAATAATATTGAGACAGAAATGAATATCTATCTAATAACATTGGATCATGATTATAAATGACCAAATAATAGAAATATGAGACCTATGTTCTTAATTTACTGACGAGTATGAATATGCGGCTTCAGATTTATTTAAAATTCATTTTATTTGTGCATCCATATATGTTTAACTCGTATCAAAATCATTATAATTCAAATGAATTCAAAATATGAGAGTGATTCTTGTATTTATGGAACACAAGGTCACGAATTGCTATCATTGATTTACATAATCAAAATGTATAGAGGCAAAAACAAAGCATTTTGAATATGAACAACTCGATTAGCCTATGTGCTACAATGCAATTCGAAAAGAGACAAAATATTTATAACATGGGATTATGAAATTAAAATAAAATAATAGATAATTAAGTGGAATCACTAAACAAACCATAATCTAACTAATCTTGAACAATTCAGATTGGTGTCGAGATGGTCTTACGGCTAATCGAGCTAGCTCACATCCTCTATCAATGATTTAATTTACAGAGAGTATAATCATGAATCACATAAATGAAATAAACAGAACATGGCTAAAAATTAACTGATCAATCTTTAAATCTTATGCTTTACATGGTACATGCAAATATCAGACACCAGCAACAGAGTGACCAATCCACTGGTTAACTCTGCGTGAAGCTACATTGCAATCGTCTCCTCTCCTTTCCTTGCTCTATGAAATCTACCTTTGTTTGTAAAAACACATTTATATAATATAATGTTCTATCTATATATCCCCCCTCTTAAATACAAGATATTAAGATTCAACACTAGAGCATTTCCTAATTCTGTGTTGGAGGTTAAACAACACATGCAATTTTAGAATTGTGAAATATTTTCTCGACAAAATAAGGAGTGTGCGTATTTAACTAGATTCCCATCAATTTTAAGCTCTATTTATAAACACAAAAATGGTATTCAATCATCGAATCCTCACCGTCATCTCCATGTACATATCACGTTGCTATTGATCCTCGTGGATTCTTGCAATTTCTTGTATCGAAAACTTTGATGCCATGGGAGTTAACGCTTGGTAATATGGTGTCATCGACTCATTCATCAACACAACAAAGAATCAATGGAGAATGAGTGTCCATTGACCTTTAGAGGTTGTTTTGGGAAAGAAAAAAAAACATCAGAATATTAGCAATGACAGACTGCTTAGCCTAAATTTCCAAAGAGGATAAGAGAGGTAAGGATGATGGCAATGTTATAGGAGCACTTGACATTGGTTACGTTGGATTTGTAGTATCATGGTTATTTTGCACGGGAAATAATAGATGAGTTACATTTTCTTGAGCTCTTGGACTCCCACACCACTTCTGTGAAGCCTTGTGCACATTCATCTTCTCTACTTATAGCATAGACGTAGATTTTATACTGTCAGCATTATTTATGAATCTTGTCTTTGGGATGCCAAAGATACCATTGAAGAAATCAACATATAATTCTACTTATCATTCATCAAAATGGTTGAGATCGTAATCAGCTGTTGACAATAGAAATATGCATATCCTTGAAGAAACTTTGTCGTCGTAAATCCTGGCATACTCTTCCGCATACGTAATACCTTTGTTCACTGTAATGATCTATGTCATATATAAGCCTCCCTATGGGTGCCAAAATGTGGACAATGGATCAAAAAGTTTCATTTGGTATATGAGTTAAAATATGCATGGCAAGGAAAATTAGACCGACTTTGCGTTGTCTCAAAGGTTGTTGGAACAATAACTTAATGCGTTGTGCAAGAATTTTTTAGAGTGAAGTTTCTCCATAGTACAGGAGTCCAAGTTGGTACATGAACATTTTGTGTAGGATATGAAGGTGAATGCAAGATCAAGTCCTGTTGGCCTATTCATATAATCAACTCAGTTTTAACTTGAAAACATGAAAACTATTCTTAATGATCCTTTTAATGTTTAAATATCGTTAAAACAAGGTAATAGAAATTACTTACTCTATTATCTTTGAGAATGAAAAGAATATGACAATAAATATTCAAACTAAAGAAAATCATGAGGGATTTCAAGTAACATGTGATACAAAGCAAGGAAAAAAAGAGGCCCAACAAGAGCCACTGTGGACCTAACTGCAAGTTGCAGAACAATGGTGGTGTTTCTAAAATCTCTTTGGAGGTTTCTTTTAAGCATAATTTCCTTGGTAATCACATTGATGGAAGCCCTGAGATCAACCAGAGTATGGGGGACTATGACACCATCGATGTGTACATCTAATACTGGACTTCCAAGGTCTAGTTACTTCAGGAATATCACCCTTCCAAACATTAAGTTGCACAACTCTCGAACAAAATTGATGGCGGGGGTGTATTAATTATTTCTCGCAAGTTTCCTAAAGAACTTTTCTTTTATAAACCTATTGTAAATAGGAATATCCTTAATGGCCTATAGAATGGGTATTTCCACACACAAAATTTCAGTTCTCCCAAAAGTTCAGTCTCCTCTGGGGTGTGCTGACTAGAGTGGATCAAGAACTTCGGGAAAGGAGGTTGATTGCTCTGAGTATTTGTCTCTTCTTTTTCCACCTCAACATCAACAGATGAATATGGATGATGATTTTCAAGGATTACTCTTCCAGACTTGAGGTTGATCTCATGTATCTTCACAACATAAGCTGGATAAGATGTTTCCCTGTTGTAAACTTGTTGTGTCTACTTGTTGTTCAGGATCGTACTTGGTTGGTCAAGCATTTGAGGAAACTTAGGTGGAGAAGAGCTGGTGATCTAAGTTTTAGGTTGGGGTGGCGACAGTAAAGCATGTGGTTTATTGTGATGGGGCCTCCAACCTTGATATGGATTTCTCCACTGATGTGGTTGAGGAACATATTTCCGGAATGTTTGGTTCACCGGCTAAGGGTGATATGGAGGGATGTAAGGTCAAGTAGGAGGTGTAGGCCATGATGGAGGAGTGGATGTGTACCAAGACATGATAGGTGCATTTTGGTTTGTATTATAGTAGGATTAAGGTGCACCTTTCATGCTCTACTGGTATGACTGAGGCCCTTGATGCCTCCTCTAACTTATGAAACAGAGTAGGTCGTGTTAGGTCCCTATATTACTAGTATAGTCCACTTTTTTCCTTAGTGTAACCCCCATATTATTATTTTTGTACCATCGTAACCCCAATAGTGTTATTATTTTTCCCTTGCATTATTATTTTTAAGTCGGCTAGGATTATATTGTGACCCCATGGACTCCTATATATATATATATATATATAAGGATGTTTGGTCATTTTTATCATACAAGAATTGTTTATTTATGTGATGTAAACAAGGTTTCCCCCTTGAAGTGGCTTATTTATAACATTTTGATCTCTATTTTCTTCTATTTTTGGAGGTGGTTTCATAACATTTTGTACCATAGCTTTGGATTTTGGGGTTTCAGTGCTCCAAACTAGTCATCCTGGAATTTTCACTATAACTTGTTTTCTACAAGATGAAATTTTCACAGAGTGAAGCCAAAATATTGAGGAAGGTTGTATCAAAATTTTAGGTTTTTTTTCGAAATAGTTTTAGAGATATGATCTGTGGAAGTTCTGGTTTTTTTAGGCTCCCAAATTTCACCTAAAACAGGTCATCGTGGAATTTGCACTATAACATTTTTTCTACGAATGTTCATAAGGTGAAAATTTTACAAAGCGAAGCCGAAATCCAGAGGAACTTCCTGCAAAAATTTCAGATCTTGGTTTGGTGACCGATTAAATCATCATAACGAAGTTTATCCCTATTGGATAGATAAACCAGAAGTTATTTTCAGAGATATGATCTGTGGAAGTTAGGATTTTGTCAGGCTCCCAAATTTCATCTCAAAGAGGTGACTGTGGGAAAATCGTCATAACTATGCTCTGATCATCAGATTGGAATTCTGTAAAAGGTGGCCACAAGTACACAAAATTTAGTTTCCTTTGTATCAATTTTAGAGCCGAAGGAGGAAACAATGACATGTGGCACGTTGTACAAGTTCACTCTACTAAACCAGTCTATAATTAGGTCATTGTGGGAGATTGGGCATAAATTTTCCTTGAAGAATCCAAATCAGGTCAGACTTGTGGCATTTGAAAGAGGATTCAGAGGGCTACTATAGGGACAAATTTCAGATATTGAAGATCTGAAATCACAAAGAAAATTCAGTTTCAATATCGAGCTCCTCAAAAGAAAGAAAAAGGTGTGTATTTTTTTTTTTCGAATTGCATAAGTCTTATGTGAAAAAATAGTTTGATGTGATTCCAAGGGCATATTGAAGCATAGATATCAATATTGGGTTCTAAAATTCCACCTAAAAATAATTCAACACCATTTAGGCTTTCACAAGGCTCTACTATGACTCATGAAGAGGAAGAAGCGCAACATTACATATCAAAATTACAAGGGAAAGTGCACCAAATTTCTCTCTCGCAAAGAGAAACAAAAAATGAAATGGAAGTTTTGAAGAAAGGTGTGGAAGCTAATATGGATGGTTTGAAGAAAGGCATGGAAGCTAAGATGGGTGCTTTTAAAAATGACATGGAAGCTAAGATGGATGGCATGGAACCTAAGATGGATGAAAAAATGAAAGACAACATGGAAGACATGAAGAATGAACTAATAGAAGACATGGAAGGTTTGATGACAAGTTTAATACAAGAAATTATTCCTAATGGCGGAAATATAGTAGAGGAAACTCATGATGAGAAAAAAATAGATGTTAATCATGATTTGATAAAATCTAATGTTGGATTAAAGAACCACCATAAGATGGATATGAGAAAGTTTTCTGGAAATGATCTCGTAACATGGATACTATATATGGAGCAATATTTTGATCTCAATAATGTGTAAAACACACAAAAGGTATGCATTGTAACTTTACATTTAGAACAAAATACATTTTTATGGTATCGACGAATTTGCTCCCATAAAATTTTCGCTTGGTGAATTTTTACAGAGGAAATGATAGTACAGTACGAGGATAAAAAGAGCAACACCTTCTTTAGCCAATTGATAAATCTCAAACAAAAGGGTTCAATGGTGGAGCACATTGAGTACTTTAAAAAATTCAATATAAGGGTAACTTATATTCCAGAGGAACACATGATTGATGTCTTCATAGGAACTTTAAAGGATAACATCCAACTTGAAGTTCACGTTTGGGAACTTGATTCATTGGAGAAGGAATTCAGGTTGGAGAGAAAAAATGAATGTAAAATTATGGCGACAAGGAAGCCTACCACTCACATCTATAAAGATGGAAGTGTTGCTACTCCTACACTTCCACAACCTAAAAGGTTGACATCACAACAATTGGAAGAAAAAAGAGAAAAAGGGCTTTGCTACAGTTGTGATAGAAAATACACTAAAGGTCATAAGTGTCTAGAGAAGAAATTATTTTACATAGATTGTGAAGAGGAGGAAGAAAATGAAGAAGAAACTTCAAAAGAAGAGGATATACACCAAGAACCAACCCTAGAAGAAGAAAAAATGAGTCTGACCATATCATGCAATGGATTGGCATGAATTACCACTCCTCAAACTCTTAAGATAGAAGTACATATCAAGAAGAAAAACGTAATAGTGTTGATTGATTAGAGTAGTACCCATAATTTTATTCTTTGTAAGGTAGCTAAGGAATTGAATTGTCTCCTATACCCAGCACCAAAATGTCATGTGATGGTTGCAAATGGAGAAACTATAAAGTTCTATAGAAAATTCCATAATATCAAGCTAACCATGGGGGAATATATGTTGAATAGTCCAATGCTTTCCTTTACAATGGGAGGCAGTGATGTTTTACTAGGAGTACAATGGTTACAATATTTGGGGATGGTAGCTTTTAATTTTCAAGAAATTTTCTTGAATTTTTTTTTGGAAGGAAAGGAAATTGAATTACGAGGTATCGCAGGGAAGCCATGAAAGATAATAAGACCTAATGTCATGAAAAATATTCTGAAGAAATAACAACGAGGCGTATTTGCACAATTATGCTCACTAGAAGTTCCAACATCAAAATCATCTATTTCTCCATATCTCCAAAAAGTCTTGGACAATCATTCTGTGGTGTTTGATACTCCCAAAGGACTCCCACCTATTCATGATCATGATCATGTTATTCGTTTGATTCCATGAAGTGTTCCTCCAAATGTCAGGCCTTACAGATATCCTTATGTCCCAAAGAGTGAAATTGAATGTATGATTGCAAAAATGTCAGAGGCGGGTATAATTCGACCTAGTCAAAGTTATTTCTCTTCTCCAGGAGTATTGGTGCACAAGAAGGATGGATCATGGCGCATGTATCTGGATTATAGGGATCTCAATAAGATCACTATTAAAGATAAATTTCACATTCCTATGATTGATGAATTATTGTATGAATTACATGGAGAAATATATTTTAGCAAGTTGGATCTTCGTTCAGTATATCATCAAATTGGAATGAAGACTGAAGATATTCCGAAAACAACATTTCGAGCTCATGAGGGTCATTATGAATTTTTGGTCATGTCTTTTGGCCTTACCAATGCACCTTCTATATTTCAAGGGTTGATGAATTCCATTTTCAAACCCTTAGAAAATTTATGCTAGTATTTTTTGATTACATACTAAGCTACAATAGGTCTTGCAAGGATCATGTTACACATGTTGACAGGGTGTTCAAAATATTGAAGGAGAAATAATTACATAAAAAAACATCCAAATATTTCTTTGGAGTACAAGATGTGGAATATCTGGGTCATATTGTATCTCACAAGGGTGTTAATGTAGACCCTAACAAAATTAAATCCATTAAGGAATGGAAATTCCCCACAACCATAAAGAAGTTGCGAGGATTTCTCTGGTTAATAGGGGATTATCGCAATTTTGTTAAGAGTTATGGGAGAATAACATCACCTCTAAAACTATTATTGAAGAAATATGAATTTTCATGGACTCTTGAAGAAAATAAGGGCTTTGAACATCTTAAAGAGGAAATGTTCCTAACACCAGTCTTAGGTACGCCAGAATTCACAAAAGCCTTTATTGTGGAATATGATGCCTCGGGAAATGTAATTGTTGTTATTTCAATGCAATAACGAAGATCCATTTCTTTTGAAATTTATCCAATCAAAGGAAAGTATTCACAGAAATTTTTTTATGAGAAGGAAATGTTGGCAATACTACATGCACTAAATAAATGGCAATCTTACCTAATGAGAAGACACTTCAAGGTAAAAACTCATCATGATAGTCTTAAACAATTTTTGCAACAAGGACTATTTTAGAAGAGCAGAAAAAATGGGTCACAAAGATGTTAGGTTATGACTTTGAAATCATATACAAAAAATGGAAGCTAAATGTTGTTGGAGATGCACTCTAAAGAAAGGATGAGGAGGTGGCAGCATTTCTCTGTGCCATTTCTATTATTCAACCATATTGGATAACCAAATCAAGGGATGAATGGAAGAAGGATGAAGAATTTTGGACACTCATTCAAAATTTGTAGCAAGATCCTACTACATCTGATACATTTAGATGGAAAAATGATTCCTTATGGTAGAAATATCACTTATATATTTGAAATAATCCCCAACTAAAACAAAATATTCTTTTGAAATTGCACACTTCTCCTTTAGGAGGACACTTAGGATTTTTAAAAACTTACCACGGGGTGAAGAAAGAATTTATTTGCGATGGCCTTAAATATGATATTCAAAAGTTTGTGGCGGAATGTTTGGTTTTCCAGAAAAATAAAGTTGAGACAATTAAGACATTGGGTCTTCTACAACCTTTAGCCATTCCAAGTCAATACTGGGTGGAGATTACAATGGATTTTATCACAGGTTTACCTAAGTCCGAAGGAAATAGTGTCATCATGGTGGTAGTTTATCGACTTACCAAGTATGCACACTTTTGTGCATTATCTCACCCATTTAAAGCAACTATAGTTGCTACTACATTTATGGAAACAATTCAAAAACTACATGGAAACCCAAAGATTATTGTAAGTGACAAAGATCCCATTTTTACTGGAAATTTTTAGACGAAATTATTTTCTTGTTTGGGTACTCAACTAGCTCATAGCTCATCTTATCATCCTCAATCAAATGGTCAAATTGAGATAGCGAATAAATGTTTGGAAGGATATCTTTTTTGTTTTGTATCTGATAAGAAAAAACAATGGATCAAGTGGTTACCTCTCGATGAATGGTGGTATAACACTTCCTTCCATACTGCATCAAAAATGACCTCATTTATGGCACTTTATGGATATCATCCACCGTCCATCACATCTCCTATAAGAGAAAATTCTAAGGTTCAAGAAATGGAAGAAGATAACATTGAGCATCAAAAATAAGTTCTCCATTTTTTCAAGGATAACCTAAATTTGGCAGAAAATCGAATGAAAAAATAGGCAAATTAACATCGCAGCGAGAGAAGTTTTGATGTAGGAGACTGGGTATTTTTACGGCTACAACCATACAAAAAAATTTCCCTCAAGCAAGCTAAGAAGGATAAGAAATTATCTCCAAAGTACTATGGTCCTTACAAGGTTTTGCAAAATATTGGTACTATGGCATATAGATTGGATCTTCCTGCTTCTTCACGATTGCATCTAGTTTTCCATGTTTCATGCTTAGAGAAGGTTATAGGGGAAAAAATTCCAGTTCAAACAATATTGCCAGAACTTGATGAGGAAGGAAAAAACATATTGGAACCTAAAGAAGTCATGTAAGCAAGAACTCGACAACTACGAAATTGATCAATTTCAAAGTACCTCATCAAATGGAAGAACTTACCCGCTAAAGATTCTACATGGAAGGATGAGAATTTTATACAGACCCGGAACTACTCAAGCGTTGAGGAAAAAACGTTTTTGAAGGAGAGGGGTAGGTTAGGTCCCCATATTACTAGTATAACCCCTTATTGTTGTTAGTGTAACAACCTTATTGTTATTGTTGTACACATGTAACCCAAATATTGTTATTATTGTGCCCTTACATTATTATTGTTAGGTCGGCTAGGATTATATTCCTACCCCATGGACTTCTATATATATAAGGAGGTTTGGTTATTTATATCATCAAAAAATTGTTCATTTATGTAATGTAAAGGAGGTTTCCCCCTTGAAGTGTCTTATTTCTAAGGCGTTGATCTCTCTTTTCTTCTATTTTTGGAGCTAGTTTCATAATAGCTTGGGTCCTCCTGCCCCACCCTAATATATATATTTGAGCCCAGGCAAGGAGGGACAATTATCTATGGCATGATTCTCTGCACAAACTAAGAAAACCTCTACGACATTTAGTGGACATTCATTTTGAGGGTGTTTTCTGGTACATCTAGGGAAAAATATAGCCAAGACCCTCACTACTTCCTCTTACTTCCTCTTGATCTGCATTGGGTCCATTTGCAAAGAAAAGGTGTGCATCATCTCACTTTTGAAGTCCTCCAACATATTTCCAATCTCATGCTTGATGGAGGTGGAAGAGGAAGGGGTGTTGGTCATGATTTCACAAACTCTACATTTCTTCCTAGCTTCCCTAGAGTGGTTTCTAAAGAAAAATTTGATGTACTGATAAGGAAGTTTGTAGATATCTCCTCGAGACAACATATTAATGATTTCTATCACCTCTTCCCTCATCGCTCTGAGAAGTACCAATTTAAGTGATCTAAGATCAAGGGTGTAGTTAGCTCTTTTATTGTTCAGCTAGAATATTTCTTCATAATCCTCCAAGGATTCATCAGGTCCTGGATTCATCCTAAATATATCC
Source organism: Pinus albicaulis (assembly GCA_034641835.2). Classification (NCBI taxonomy): domain Eukaryota; kingdom Viridiplantae; phylum Streptophyta; class Pinopsida; order Pinales; family Pinaceae; genus Pinus; species Pinus albicaulis. Next base: position 114,682,106 of record CM076571.1, on the reverse strand, counting down.
TCTTTCGTTTATTTGGATATATGGTAGTCTCTATATTTGTTGTTGAAATATTCTTGCATCTATGCCCAGGTAGTGATCTTCTTACCAGGCAAACCCATGAACCTGTGAAATGATGCATCCTTGAGGGTATACGAGAATAGTTTTAGCTTCTAGTCCTCTAAGGGATAGTCAGAGGTCTTGGAAACAACAACAAAATCGAACATGAAGGTGTTAGTATCCTCATAATTAAAGCAATGAAAATATGGAAGGGTTGAGGGACTCATGTTCTTCATTCTAGTTTCTCCATTTGTTTCGCTAATGGGAAAGATTCCTTGAGTCCTAGTTTCAGCCATGACTTGAATTGGTGAAGAAGTTTCCTCAGGTGAAGAAAGTTCTTGTTCTTCTCCAATTGGTTCTTCAACTTTTCAAAGTGGCTCACCTATGGTGTTTTCAACCTCAAATTCACTGATGAAGAGTGAAGGGTGACTATGTGGGGATGTAGGGCTCTTTGGTAAAAAAAAATCTTAGTTATCCCTACTCCTACGAGGCATGAAAGTCAAATTGTTTTTGTAATTTTCAATATTTTGGAACTGAATGTAAAATAAAATTAGAAAATAACGCTAAAAAATAATCAAAAGCATACTTAAACACCTCCCCGACAACGACGTCAAAATGTGGTGAGCCTTGGTATTGCACCGATAGCGCTGCAACTCCAAGAGGCTACTCAAATTTACTTTATCAACCTGAAGTTCGTACAAACTTGGATGTGACATTGTTATATGCACATTAGATGAATTCTACTCATGCCATTCTCTTCTCAGTTCTACGATGAGGTGATACTATTAGGGTTACTTCTAGGAAAGGAATTCTATCACACTTCTCAATGAAAGCTAATATTGAAAATAAATCATGACCATTACTCTGTCAACAAGAAAATAAATTGTTGTGTAACCAGCTCCAAAAGTATAAGAAAAGAGATATCAACGCCTTAGAAATAAGCCGCTTCAAGGGGGAAACCTCCAATACATTACATAAATGAACAATTCTTGGATGATACAATTTATAAAACCTCCTTTCTATATATAGGAGTCCATGGGGCCATAATGTAATCCTAGTGGGCCACAATGTAATCCTAGCCGACCTAACAATAATAATTTAATGGCACAATAATAACAAAATGGGGGTTACAAGGGTACAATAATAACAATAAGGGGTTTACACTAACAATAATAAGGGACTATACTAGTGATATAGGGACCTAACATGCCCCTCTCTTTCAAAAAAGTGTTGTCCTCAACGCTTGAGTAGCTCCGGGTGCTTCTGTATAAAATTCTCATCCTCCCATGTAGAATCTTCAGTGGGTAAGTTCTTCCACTTGATGAGATACTCTGAAATTGATCGATTCCGTAGTTGTCGAGTTCTTTTTTCCATGACTGCTTCAGGTTCCAATTTGATTTTCCCTTCCCCATCAAGTTCTGGCAATACTGTTTGAACTGGAAGATTTTCACCTATAACCTTCTTTAAGCATTAAACATGGAAAACTGGATGTACTCGCGAAGAAGCAGGAAGCTCCAATTTGTATGCCATAGTGCCAATCTTTTGCAACACCTTGTAAGGACCATAGTATTTTGGCGATAATTTATTATCTTTCTTAGCTTGCTTGAGGGACATTTGTTTATATGGTTGTAGCCGTAAAAATACCCAATCTCCTACATCAAAACTTCTCTCGCTGCGATGTTGATCTGCCTGTTGTTTCATTCGATTTTGTGCCAAATTCAGGTTATCCTTTAAGAGTTGAAGAACTTCTTGTTGATGCTCGATGTGATCTTCCACTGCTTGAACCTTCGAATTTTCTCTTAAAGATGATGTGATGGATGGTGGATGATATCCATAAAGTGCCATAAATGGGGTCATTTTCGCTGCAGTATGGAAGGAAGTGTTATACCACCATTCAGCAAGAGGTAACCACTTGACCCATTGTGTTTGTTTATCAGATACAAAACAACGAAGATATCCTTCCAAGCATTTATTTACTATCTCAGTTTGACCATCAGATTGAGGATGATAAGATGAGCTATGAGCTAATTGAGTACCCAAACAAGAAAATAACTCTGTCAAAAAATTTCCAGTAAAAATGGGATCTTTGTCGCTCACAATAACCCTTGGGCTTCCATGTAGCTTTTGAATTCTGTCCATAAATGTAGTAGCAACTGTACTTTCTTTAAATGGATGAGATAATGCACAAAAGTGTGCATACTTGGTAATTATATCAACTACCACCATGATGACACTCTTTCCTTCAGACTTAGGTAAACCTGTGATAAAATCCATTGAAATCTCCTCCCAACGTTGACTTGGAATGGATAAAGGTTGTACAAGTCCCGAGGTCTTAATTGTCTCCACTTTATTCTGCTGGAAAACCAAACATTCCACCAAAAACTTTTGAATATCAGATTTAAGGCCATCTCAAAAAAATTCTTTCTTCACCCTGAGGTAAGTTTTTAAAAATCCTGAGTGTCCTCCTAAAGGAGAAGTGTGCAATTCCAGAAGAATCTTTTGTTTTAGTTGGGAATTCTTACAAAGATATAAGCGATCTTTGTACCATAAGGAATCATTTTTCCAACTAAATGTATCAGATGTACTAGGATCTTGCTGCCACTTTTGAATGAGTGTCCATACATCTTTGTTCTTCTTCCATTCATCTCTTGCTTTGGTTATCCAATCTGGTTGGATAATCGAAATGGCACAAAGCAATGCTTCCACCTCTTCATTCTTTCTTGAGAGTGCATCTGCAACAACATTAAGCTTTCCTTTTTTGTAGATTATTTCAAAGTCATAACCCAACATCTTTGTGACCCATTTTTGCTGCTCTTTTGAAGATAGTCTTTGTTCCAAAAAAAATTTAAGACTATCATGATCAGTTTTTACCTTGAAGTGTCTTCCCATTAGGTAAGTTCTCCATTTATTTATTTCATGCAGTATTGCTAACATTTCCTTCTCATAAATAGGTTTCTGTAAATACTTTCCTTTGATTGGACGACTTTCAAAAGCAATGGGTCTTCCTTCCTGCATTAAAACATCACCAATTCCATTTCCTAAGGCATCACATTCCACATTAAAGGTTTTTGGTAAGTTTGGCGTAGTTATGACCGATGCTAGGAACATTTCCTCTTTAAGATGTTCAAAGGCCTTAGTTGCTTCCGGAGTCCATGAAAATGCATCTTTCTTCAATAATGTTGTTAGAGGTGGTTCTATTCTCCCATAATTCTTAACAAACTTGCGATAATACCCTGTTAACCCGAGAAATCCTCGCAAATGCTTTATGGTTGTGGGGACTTTCCATTCCTTGATGGCTTTAATTTTGTTAGGGTCTACGTTAACACCCTCGTGAGATACAATATGACCCAGATATTCCACCTCTTGTACTCCAAAGAAACATTTGGATGTTTTTGCATATAATTTTTTCTCCTGCAATAGTTTGAGCACCCTGTCAACATGTTCAACATGATCATTCCAAGACCTGCTATAGATTAGTACATCATCGAAAAATACTAGCACAAATTTTCTAAGGAAGGGTTTGAAAATGGAATTCATCAACCCTTGAAATGTAGAAGGTGCATTGGTGAGGCCAAAAGGCATGACCAAAAATTCATAATGACCCTCATGAGTTCGAAATGGTGTTTTTGGAATATCTTCAGTCTTCATTCTAATTTGATGATATCCTGAACGAAGATCCAACTTGGTAAAATAAATTGCTCCATGTAATTCATCCAATAATTCATCAATCACAGGAATGGGAAATTTATATTTAATGGTGAGCTTATTAAGCTCCCTATAATTTGGACACATTCACCATGATCCATCCTTCTTGTGTACTAATACTACAGAAGCAGAGAAATAACTTTGACTAGGTTGAATTATACCCGCCTCTAACATTTCTGCAATCATATGTTCAATTTCGCTCTTTTGGACGTAAGGATATCTATAAGGCCTGATGTTTGGAGGAACACCTCCTGGAATCAAATGAATAGCATGATCATGATCAGGAATAGGTGGGAGTCCTTTGGGAGTTTCAAACACCTTGGAATGATTGTCCAAGACTTGTTGGAGATCTACAGAAATAGATGATTTTGATGTTGGAACTTCTAGTGAGCATAATTGTGCAATCACGCCTCGTTGTTCTTTCTTTAGAAGCTTTGTCATGACATTAGAGCTTATTATCTTTCCTAGCTTCCCTGTAATACCTCATAATTTGACTTCCTTTCCTTCTGAAAAAATTTTCAAGAAAAGTTCTTGAAAATTAAAAGCTACCGTCCCCAAAGATTGTAGCCATTGTACTCCTAGTACAATATCAGCACCTCCCATAGGAATGGAAAGCATTGAACTATTCAATACATATTCCCCCATGGTTAGCTTGATATTATGGCATTTTCCAGAGCAATTTATAGTTCCTCCATTTGCAACCATCACTTGACATTCTCGTGCTGGGTATAGGAAACAATTTAATTCCTTGGCTACCTTACAATGAATAAAATTATGGGTGCTACCTGAATCAATCAACACTATTACCTTTTTCTTCTTGATATGTCCTTCTATCTTGAGAGTTTGAGGATTGGTAATTCCTGCCAGTGCATTACATGATATGGTCGGATTCATTTCTTCCTCTTCTAGGGCTTGTTCCTGGTGTATATTCTCTTCTTGTTCATTTTCTTCTTCCTCTTCACAATCTATGTAAAATAGTTTCTTCTCAGCACACTTATGACCTTTAGTGTATTTTCTATCACAATTGTAGCAAAGCCCTTTTGCTCTTTTTTCTTCCAATTGTTGTGGTGTCAACCTTGTAGGTTGTGGAAATCTAGGCGTAGAAACACTTCCTTCTTTATAGAATTGAGTGGTAGGCTTCCTTGTCGCCATAATTTTACATTCAACTTTTCTTGCCAACCTGAATGCCTTCTCCAATGAATCAGGTTCCAGAACGCGAACTTCATGTTGGATGTTATCCTTTAAAGTGCCTATGAAGAGATCAATCCTGTGTTCCTCTGGAATATCAGTTACCCTTATATTCAATTTTTGGAAATCCTCAATGTGCTGCCCCACTAAACCATTTTTTTTGAGATTTATCAATTGGCTAAAGAAGGTGTTGCTCTTTGTATCCTCATAATGTGCTATCATTTCCTCCGTAAAAATTGACCAAGTGACAATTTTTTTACGGGAGAAAAGCCATCGATACCATACAAATATATTTTGTTCTAAATGTAAAGTTGCAATGCGTACCTTTTGTGTGTTTTTCACATTATGGAGATCAAAATATTGCTCCATCTGTAATATCCATGTTACAGGATCCTTTCCATCAAACTTCCTCATATCCATTTTTGGAATATGGTGGTTCTTCCCGCCAACATTAGAGTTTATGAAATCACGATTAACATTTATTTTGTTCTCATCATGAGGTTCTTCTACTATCTTTTCACCATTAGGAAACATTTCTTGTATCAACTTTTTCAAACCTTCGATGTCTGCTTTGAGATCATTCTTCATGTTTTCCATGTTGTCTTTCATGTCATCCATCTTAGCTTCCATGCCAGCTTCCATGCCATCCATCTTAGCTTCCACGCCATCCATCTTAGCTTCCATGCATTTCTTCAAACCGTCCATCTTCACTTCCACACCTTTCTTCAAAACTTCCATTTCATTTTTTGTTGCTCTTTGCGAGAGTGAAATTTGTTGCACTTGCTCTTGTAATTTTGATAGATCATGTTGCAATTCTTAATCTTCATGAGTCATAGTAGAGCCTTCTGAAGGCTTAATGGGTGTTGAATTATTTTTACAGGGCATATTTTAGAACCCAATACTGATATATATAATATGCCCTTGGAATCAATTCAAATTGATTCTTCAAACAAGACTTATGCAATTCAGAAAAAAAAATACACACCTTTTTCTTGCTTTTGAGGAGCTCGATATTGAAATTGGATTATCTCTATGATTGCAGAACTTCAATATTTGAATTTCGGTATCAATGTATCCCTCTGAATTATATTTCGAATGCCACGGGTCTTACCTAATTTGGATTCTCCAAGACAAAGTTGTGTCCAATCTCCCACAATGACCTAATTATGGATTGGTTTAGTAGAGCGAAATTGTATGAATTGCCACGTGTCACTATTTCATCCTTCATCTCTGAAATTGATAGCCAAGAAACTATAGTCTATTTAATTGCAACCAATTTTTACGGTACTCCAATCTGATGCCCAGATAGAGAGTTATTGAACTTTTCCCATGATCACCTCTTTTAGATGAAATTCAGGAGCCTGAAAAATCACTACCTTCCACAGATCATATCTCCAAAACTATTGCAATCCAAGCTCTGAAATTTTTTGAAGAATTGCCTCAGGATTTCAGATTCGTACCATAAACATTTCAGCTTCTGAACCTTCGCAGAAAAAATGTTATAGCGCAAATGCCACGATGACCTGTTTAGGAGCCTGAAAACATACCTAACTTCCACAAATCATATCTCTGAAGATATTGCGAACCAAGATCTGCAATTTTTAGGTGATCTTCCTCAGGATTTCAGCTTCGCACCCTAAATATTTTGGCTTCTGAAACTTTGTAGAAAAAAAATTATAGTGAAAATTCCACGATGACCTATTTGGAGCAGCGAAACCCTAGAATCCAAAGCTCTGATACCAAATGTTGTGTAACCAGCTCCAAAAATAGAAGAAAAGAGATATAAAAACCTTAGAAATAAGCCACTTCAAGGGGGAAACCTCCAATACATTACATAAATGAAAAAATCTTGGATGATACAATTTATAAAACCTTCTTTCTATATATAGGAGTCCATGGGGCCATAATGTAATCCTAGTGGGCCACAATGTAATCCTAGCCGAGCTAACAATAATCATTTAAGGGCACAATAATAACAAAATAGGGGTTACAAGGGTACAATAATAATAATAAGGGGTTTACACTAATAACAATAAGGGACTATACTAGTAATATAGGGACCTAACATAAACTATTCTAGATCATAATGATTCATTTAGCTATCTATAAGAAAGAGAAATTCACACTTAATCTAATGCAAGAAATGAAGTTAAACTAATTGGAATTCATCATTTAAATTGCTGAATTGAACTTGCAAAAAGGAAAATAATCCAAGCACACATGCTGAACCAAGTGATTGATTGAAATCTATCTATTTTATTCTTGAATGGTATGATTAACAATGCATCTATCAATGAGATAACTACACTTTTAAATAGATTTGTTTTGCAGAAAAAGGAGGCGCTGAGGTGACTTAAGAGGGTCCTTGACTCATGGTTTCAGAGTTGAAGGTGTCTTGGAGGACATTCTAGGCCTAGATGAGGTAAAAGAGAGGTTTTCTGCTAAAGGAGTGAGTGGTTTGCACTGCTACACGACTTCGTGTAGTGTTATAGGATGTCCTAAAACAATACATGAAACAAGACGAGGGTAGTTTTAGGGAAGAAATGGAAAGGAAAGGGGTAGGAGAGGTGGAATGAAGGTGGATCCAGGTAGATGAAGGGTAGCCAACCCCTCGTTCAAGCTCAAAAATTCTCTCGAATCTTGTCTTGCACCTCCAAGGTAGCTCTCAATGTTGTGGTGGTGATTTCCAAAAATAGGGATAAAGGTAACTTGGTTGGAAGTTGGTTGATGAGTGGTGGAGGATGAATCCTATGGCGCTGGAGAAGTCCTCCTCTGATACTCTACTCAAAACTATAAGAAAACCACCAATTAATGCATTCATCATTGACAAATCTATCATGAAAATGGTGGAAAATATGAGTTGAATTTAAATAAACATACCTATGCACTTGAATCATAAATATACCTCATCATATATAACATGTCCATGATAATAAACTTAATCTATCTAAATTTTCCAATAAATCATAAACTGAAATAAATTTTGGGTATGTGGTGAAGATCTACCCTCCTCAAGTTCCAATGTAAGAGTTGAGAGAGGGAGGCTTTAAAACAAAATTTTGAGATCTTATATTCTACTAAAACATGAAATGTAAACACAAGTACATAAGAGAGACTAAGGCCAATGGATTGGGTCCTAACCCATAAGTTCAACTCCCTGAAACTAACTTACTGGAGAAGAAACCAAATACTCAATTTATTTCATAACTAGTCTTGTACATAACATATGAAAGTCATAAATATCTATTACAAGAGCTAAGAGTGCTCTATATACATCCCAAAATTGAATCCTAGTGAGATATTTCTCCGCCCTATTTATCCTAAAGGGTAGATACCAAAAATTCCCTAAAATGTAGGTGGTTTGTGCCCTTGTAACTTGAGAGAAGTGGAGCTTGGCTCCCCTTGATCTTGCACTTTCTTGTTTGACTCTAATTTTGAGCTGTTGGAGGAGAATATCGACGATATATTGGTTTCCTTTAGGAGTTGATGAGGTGGCCAACCCTCATACAATCACTCCTTCTTATCTAATCCGAGCCCTAATTTTGAAATCCTCCTCAAAAATGGCATATTCTCTTTATTTTCCTACATTTAAACCACATTAGGCCTTAGAAGCATGAAAACCCTTAATACACCATATACACTAAGCAATATATGACAATAATGAAATTAAATGTGAGAAAGAGAGAATAATTAGGCTAAAAAGGTGAAAATTAATCCCTTAACATGTACCTAATGATGGTGTTTATCACTCACAAGCTAATAATTTCAACTTCACTATTAGTCCCTCTTCCACCTTCCCACCATAAATAATATAATTTCCAACCTCTAAATATATCACAGCTCCACATCCACAAACTCTTCTTGCACATGCACCATCAAAGAACCCCACAGAAAATGATTTCCAAATATCCATAGATTTAAAATATCTATATCCTTTACTTCCCTTTACCAGTCCTAATTCATTGAAGAAACCCATCGTCTTAATGATATATTTGTGCACCTCTATTCCTTTCTACTCAAAATTAAGAGCATTACACCTCTTCCATATAGTCCATAAAATATATAACGGAAGTGCCCTATAATTCCTATCTTTAATTAATGTTCTAATGCACAATGTCAACTTGTGTAAGGGACTCGTACCTGCAATTTAAAAATTTCCCATCACCCCTTCCCAAATATCCTTTGCATGAGGACATTCCATGAAAAGGTGATTAATCTCTTCTTCCCCCTTCCTACGTAAAATGAAAATTTCCAAACCATGCAAACCTCTCCTTTGGATATTCTTCCATGCCAGGATACGATCATGTATAGATAGCGAACCGAAACATTTTATTTTATTTGGTAATTTCCATTTCGAGATAACCTAGAAGAGTTGAGAAAAATTTATACCCCTATCCATAATTGATAGATGCACGTAAATGTATTTTACCATTAATATTACCTTCCTTAGGGTGCTAGCCAAAATAATATAGTCCTCATTATTATTTAGCAATATCCCTACATTCCTAAGGCATGTGATATAATCCTCCCATTCCTCACCAAGTTCAACTGATAATCCCAAGTCTTTTGCAGCAAACCATGCTTGGAAATCCAAATTTCGATTTGTGCGACATATAACCTACTTAATATAAAAGATATGTTTTCTATTTAAGAAATTCAAAATATAAACAGATAAGGAATGTCTCCCACTCATTACAACAATGGAATCTAACCCTATACATATATGAGATCCTTCACCCATAGACCATCGAACATGTACCATAAGAAAGTGTAAAACCTAATATATACTTCTCCAAATGTAAGATTTATGAATCTTCTTCCTGACCCCACTAAGTATCCATGATGTGAATGATTGACCAAAAATATTTTTATCTTGGATAATACATGACCATATTCCTTCTCCCATTGTAGCCCTATGCATATTTTTTATTATGAGTGCCTTATTGAAATTACCTGGATCAATTATTACCCAAAATCCTGCTTGAACCGGCCTTGCAATAATATTCCATAGAAGTAGATGTATATTACCTACTTTCTCTCGAGAGTGTGCTTCTGACCATAAGAACATTCCCTTGATCGCTTGAATGCTTTTCATAATTTCCTTAGGTAAAATAAAGAGGTGCATCTAGTAGAATGATAGGTTTTGTAAAATAGATTTTAACATAATGAGACTCCCTTCCAAAGATATCCATTTATGTGTCCATTAAACCAATTTATGGTTCAACTTATTAATTAGCCAATCCCAAATTCTAATTCCATAGGCACTAGGTTTCAAAGTGGTGCCTAAGTAAGAAAAGCATTCAACAAATTTCATAGATTTCAGCCCAAAAAGATATTTAACTTCTTATAACATTGTTTCCACCCTGCCCCAACCACCCCCCCCCCCCCCCCCCCACCACCTTTTTTGATAGCTTCAACATAGCTTCATTCTTTATCAAACCTGTTGCATACCCAAATGTCTTGATAATAATTTGGAAAATTTACCATTCCGCCACCATGGTTTTTCCTCCAAATAATAGATCATCAAAAAACATGAGATGGGCTACCCAATGATGTTTAGAAACTTTAAGCCCCTGCATGTGACCAATATCTTTAGCATCCATCACTTTCCTACTCAACTAATCAATTTCCAATAGAAAGAGTAACGATGACAACGCACAACCTTGTATCAACCCCTGAAAGGCCAAAAAGAACTTAGAAGGAAGGCCATTAATTAAAAATAAAAAATAAAAAAATAGTAAGCCTTATAGAACCCATAATCCATCTATAGTTATCAGAGAACATACCCATTTTGATCATAATCAATAATAGAAATTCCTAGTAAATGAAATAATATGATTTTCTCAAATATACCTTAAGGAGGAAGGATTTCTGTGCACTGAAATTAATGGACTGGATCATCTCTTATGAAATTCCAATTGCATCTTGAATCTGCCTCCCTTCTATTTATTTGAATTTCTCATGTTTGATAAAATTTGACAGAATCAAATTAATCCTTCTTGCAATATGTTTTTAAATAACTGTATATACTGAGTTACACAATGATATGGGCCTAAAATTAACAAAGGTCTCCAGGTCCTTCTGCTAGGGGATCAACACTATGAAAGGTTCACGAAAGAGCATGAGATTTTAGAAGACTTCTTTCCAGCTTAGAAAAAGTTGTGGGTGGTCAAGTCCAAGATTGACCTTACCTAAAAGTATCCTAAAATCCCTACAATAAAAATAAAAGAAATTAAATTAACATAATTGAAGAGAAAGATTATGTTAATCACTTAGTTGGGTATAAATACTAAGTGGGGTGGAATAAAGCACCGCGGGGGAGAAAAGTGTGCTTTAAAGAAAAGAAAATCTTTTTCGAAAAAAACTAAAACAAAATGATCTAGGAAAAATGTGGGAAGACCTTAAAGGAGGACACTGCTAGAAATCTCCAAGGAAGAAAGATCTATAAAATAAGCCACCAAGTAATCAAATGGATGATAGAGGTGGTGTTAGATCCCTATATTACTATTTTAGTCCCTTATTGTTTTAATGTAGCCCCCTTATTGTTATTGTTGCACCCCTGTAGTCCCCATAATGTTATTATTGTGCCCCATAAAACGCCACTATTGCTATTGTTGGCCCTTAGATTATTATTGTTAGGTCGGCTAGGATTATATTATGACCCCATGGACTCCTATATATAGAAGGAGGCTTTGTCATTTGAATCATCCAAGAATTGTTCATTTATGTAATGTAAAGGAGGTTTCCCCCTCGAAGTGGCTGATTTCTAAGGTGTTGACTGCTCTTTTCTTCTATTTTTGTAGTTTGTTTCATAGCAGGCAGAAATGCAAGAAGGTCTTGGCTCAGGGGAACTAGGAGAGGTAGTTCATGGTCAAGAGGAATGTACTCGGTTCCTCACTACTTGCCGAGCAATAAATATGGTTAGATTATTGTGTATACTTTGCAATCAATGTTGCATGGAAGTTGATGTTTAGTGATATCCTAGCAAAAGGAATGCATGCAATGTACATTCCTTATGCACATGAATTTTTTTATGTATATAAGTACTTAAGTTTGACAATAAACTCCCTTTGCACATAAGCAAGAAGGGAATATTTCAGTAAGGAAGTATTTTATGAATGAATTTACCTATAAAATAATGCTATATGTTTATAGTAGATGGGTAATTCTAATACTATACATATAGGGTGAAGACTTGGACAAGGTATATGTGGTGTGGGTGTTAGATTATTTATACATAAATGTAAGTATGGATAAAGAAAAAAAAATATGTATTCATGCTCCATAGTGCAGAAATCAGAGAACTCTCTCTCTATATATATATTTTGAGAATTAAGTAGCATAAAATATTGTTGTTATTTTAATATTATATGTGGTGAACAATATAGTTTCTCTAAGATTGGAAAGCATGAATGACAGTAGATTATTGATTTATTTTGATAGAAAAGAAAATTAACGTTATTATAAGTAGAAGGAAATAGAAGAGATAAATTGGTTCAAAAAAAAATCACTACTACGTGAAGCGATACCATAAATTTCGTGCAAAGAATTAAGAAATTTTCTTCTTACTGTAACTGAAAATGGGATTTACAACTTCAAGCACAAATACCGTAGGGTTTACGTAGGGGTTCGTTATGGTAAGATAAAAACATATATATGGAAATGGACCGAGTTAGAAATACTTTAACTCTAATCAAATTAGGAATAAAATTGGTTTAACCTTATATTCTATTTCCTTATAACCATAGTAACACTCGGACCCATATCTCCAATTACAATACCGTCCAATTTGGTTCGTTATATGTACACACAAAAAATGGCAAGAAGTAAAATAAATCAGAAAGAGATTTCAAATCCTTTCATTAAGTCTAGGAAAAACACAATATCGACGCAAGGGCATTAGTGACTACAAAATATCGCACATATTACGAACCATGTGGTTCCTTTAAAATACTAAGAATTGATACATTTAGTTCCAGATAAAAAAAGCTAACGAGCCAGTAGTTGCAATAGTAGCTGGACTTAAATAGAGGTTTGGATGCTTGACGAGGTCAAGGTTAAATGGAAGTCCTAGATGGCAGATTTAGATACGCAAGCAAACTGAACGAAAGAGGAGATCCCAATGTGGAATGAAGACTCTCAATTAGTCTTTGGAGGTTGCGTGGAAATACGCAAGAAGTTCGTTGCTCAACTGAAAATAAGCACTTCCACGAGTGGTACCTGTAATGAAGTCCAAAATTGGAAGAAAAAAAAAAGTGGCTAAAGCAGAGGGGAACATTGGGTAGAAGGAGGGGACGAAAGAAAAAAAATAACAGGAACAAACGTTTACCTGAGTAAGGTAGTCGATTGTACATTTTCCAACACCTCACATATATACCACAAAAAAGAAATCCATTTGTAAGAATGAAAAGAGAAATTGAGTTCATCAAGACTGGTCGAATCTTCAACATTGAGTGCAAGGAATTATTCTCATTGAACGAGCAGGGTATTGAGAAAAAAACAAATTCTACCCCTTCCCATTCCTAAAGGACTTCCCCTTTACTAAACCTCCAACATGTGGAAGGGAACCTGGAATAAATGTCAAAGCCCCCAGGGATCGAGTGAGAGAAAGCAAGTTTACCTTAGACATCACGAACCCATATAAGAAAAGGTAATGAACCCTCTAAAGAAATGACCATGCATACTCCTGTACCAAGAATATGTTGATGAAATGAAAAAAAATTAGAACAAAACCTTTCCAATCAAATTAACATAATTCGATGAATAGTCAAAACGCAAATACCTCGGGAGAACATGGTGAGGTGATTTCCTTCCCTGGCATGCGAATAAAAATTCTTGGACAGATTTTCCGGAGGCTATGTCGAAAATACATGGAGTAGATTAACCACTAAATACCAGTTGACTCAAAGAAGGAATAATCGATAACTGCCATCATTCATAAGAAAAATAAGAGGAGGAAACTAGTTTTCAAGTTATCAAAATAATAAGGAAAAGAATAGAATAAAAGAGGTTGCAGTACCTGATTCAACTTCTATGTGGCATATGGAGGCAGTATGTATAGAAAAACCCCAACCCATCCTCGCCTCAATAGCATATTCCGCGATATATGAAACACATGACAGTAGATGGAGGGGAAAGAGGGGGGTAGGGTTAGGAAATTGGCGTCCCTAAACAATCTCCATCGTTGGATGCTCGAATAAAAACTAGTCCATCGATAGTGTGCGACCTAGCCAGAAACGCCTCACAAAAATAGAAGAGCAGTGCTTTGGTGAAACTTAAAAAAAAGGGCCAAAACTTGTGAAAAAAATAGGGTTTGGTCTTCGAACAAAAATCCAAATCTCGTCCGACCGTTAGATCTCTTCATTGAATCTAGACCATTGAAAGTGTGTAGTTCAGGCAACCATGTGAAACATGAACAACATAGCGTGGACCATGCCATGGCTGGTCATGTGTATGCATGGGCCAACACTCACCACAAAAATAAAATCCAGATTCAGAAAATGAAAAATAATAATATCCAAGTTAAATGGATCCACTTGATAACCTAGCGCAAACCAACAAAATCTCATATACCAAAGTTCAAATTATTATACTATAGGGTTGATGTATTATAAGATTCAAATGATATAAATATGAACTTATTTAATAGATTATTCCATAAGTTAACCGCTAATCATATGAAGTCTGGAGGGTACGTACTAGGGAATATCTAACCATGTTTTGACTCCCATCAAACACATCGATTACATATTTCTGAATAGAAATGGATATCAAAATTATTAGTGGGGTATATCCTTGAACATAGTAAGACTCCATAGAATTGTGTGGTGACTTTATTTTTTTAGATCTAGGACAATCGGTAACTGATGAGAGTTACGTGAGCAAGGCTCGGGTTCAAATCCAACTCGTTGCCACTATAAATCTAGGCTAGGTGCAACGGCCTGCAAGCTGCACACAATAGCAATTAAGTTATGTCTCAAGAAGAGGCGAGACGTCCACTATGGGGTCGCCTACTCTTCTAGCCAAGACACAACAGGCGTATGTCTAGTATGTCTCCACGGAGGAACTCTGTGGTGACTTTATTATTATTATCTATTATTTAATTTTAGGGACACTCTCAAGGGAGACACTTAATTGGTGTTTTTTTAATTATTATTAATTATTATTTAATTTTAAGGTCATTTCCAAGCTAGACACCAAATTTGTTTTTTTTAATTGTTATTATATATGATTCAATTTTAAGGTCACAGCCAAGAGAGACCCTTAATTTGTAGGACAAGAGATCCACCTGCTCTTAGCTAAGACATACATAATCTACTCTTCTTATTTTGAACCTATAACTTCTTAAGAGGAAACATTTGTTGTTAACATTAAGCCCAACTCCATAAAAACATGTCAATATTTTACATTTTTATAAAAATTTAAATAAAATTTAATTAAAATATTATAAAATATAAATACTCATTTTTTTAAAAAAGCATGTCAATAATTTATTTATTTTGAATAAAAATTTAAATTAAAAACAATATAGAATATAGATTCCATAAATTGCAATATAAAATTATTTGATTGTACATGCAGTACATTGTTAAATAAATATTTATGTTTAGGTGATGTAATGGATCTTCTCAAAATGGTACATGGTATTGTTAATGGTGGAGTGGGAATTCGGATCATCATTAAAGCATTGGATTATTTTTGTTTAAAAATTAAACAAGTTTAACAACCCGTTAATGAAATGATACATAATAACCATAAATATTTCAGAAATGCCATTGTCAGTAATCATCGAATTCACGATGACCATGGAAATATCTTTATGAGAAATACAAATAATTTTTTCCAAGTTTTGGAAATTTGTGAACTTCTTTGACATTTGACAGTGCTCATACTTCTAATCCAACTCCTTCGATGCACGTTGTGTTAATATAATCGGCCAAACGTTGCAAGTTAATCCAAGAGGATTCTCCTTCACTTGCTTCTTGCCTTATAGTTTTTCTAATTTATTTACTGTTCCTCCTCATTTCTTCCCCTTCTTTGCTTCTTAGTGGAAATTTGACAACTCTTGCAATCTCTCTCCGTTCTATCACTCCATTGTCTCTCTATGTCTCTAACTCTAATTCAATCTGTTGGAAATTTTGGTATTCTTTGATGCTATGTCGAGAACATACACAAAACATAGAAGCACAAAACAATTTACAAAGAATGTGGAATTGAAATCAATCACAGCACAAAAATATACACACAGAGACAAAAAGAGAGAACGATTATGTATCATATTCTTCTGCTGCAATAGGCTTCAAATCTGTTACATAACATATGAAGAAACATATTACTTAATACAAAAATGGTGGGAGCTGACAAATTAATGGTAAATCAATGTTCGATCGGACAGTTAAAAAACCAAACGTCCTTCCGCTCTGTTCTTCTGTTTCTACATGAAAACAACGTACAAAACACATAAATCTAGACTTCAAATTTTATGGGTTTCGGCGACAAAACCACATCGCATCCGCAAGTTCATCGTAAATCACATTTTGGAAATTTTAACTTTTAACTTGCGAGCGCTATCCATTTGAGCTTGCGGTATGCGATATGTGATCGTATTGCGTCACAAAATAAACGAAATAACTTAAGGGCACTTTAAGGTAAGTCATAAAAAGTGCGAAGTGCGAAATGCAGGTAGTAAAAGGTAAATGGTAACACATGCGAACTGCGAAATTTAGGATTTGCGATGTACGATGACGATGTCGAATTACAACATCACAAGTTTTGGTGCGAGGCCTAAAAGTTAAATGCTAATATGTGCGAAGTGCGGTATGCGGACACTAAACAATGGGGAGTGCAAAAAGGTGAAAGGTAAGAAAAGGTGAGATACAACGGTTTGTGCGGGTTTGGTAATGTGTATGGGTTGAGGGTCCCACCAGATATTACACCGATAAAGATTTAAGTTTCGGCGAAGTCCTAAGAGGAAAACTTAAAACTTGCGAAATGCGAAGTATGGGCAAAAGGTATGTGAACATGGCGGGTAAGAAATTAACGCAGAATGATGATCAGACTTAAATTTCTGAGCATTATGATAAATTGTGTGAAGTAAAATAAACATCTATGAATTTAAATCATGTGCTTTGTCATTCCCTGCAACAAAAAAATCAATGTAAGTGTGAGGTGCTGCGAGTTTATTCCTATATTTTATAGTATGTATTTATTATAATTTGAGGATGCCACTTCAATGGAGTAAATTCAAGTCACAATTTTTTTTTCTTTAATAAATTACATTAAAATCATTTAAATGAAAGTGACAATTACAGTAATGATAGAGAGTTATATTGACTTATGGAATTATAAGAGGGCGAACTAACTATCATGGGTCTCCTGATGATTCGATAGAAATTGCCATTGGAGACACCATGGTCAACCAATGATCGAGTTATGCAATAACATTTATGAAATTTATATTGTCTTATTGAATTATAAGATTGCTCCATCCAACATAGCCATAATGAAAAGGCTATGTTCAAATTGAGTATTATTTGGCATTACTGGATGAGTGGAATCATTACAAGCGTGAGTCTACAAATAAGTTTTGTAATTGACACACCATAGTCTAAGTTTTGTAGTTTGTAGTTTTTTTTTTTTTAATGGGTTAAAATTGTGCAATAGAGTTAAAAGTTTAAGTATTTTACAGTTCTCATTTATAATATATATATTTAAATATTTTAAATTTTAATTAATTTATGAATTACATTAATTAAGAGTATTTGATTTTGTATACTTTATAATTATTGTAATGTTATTTTTAGATTTTTTTTGATGTAAGTGGAATTGAGATTGTGTGTAATGTTTTGGATGGACACTCCACGCATTTTCAAAGACTAAATGAAATAGAATGATTAGAAAATAGTGCAACTATGATTATATCTGTGTTGAGAACTGTTTCATAGAAGGAACATTACAATTGACTAATAAAAAGAGTGAAAATATGATTATATAAGTGGGAGAATTATTTAAGAACTTTAAAATTTACTAGCTAAAAGTTAATCTAGTCAATAAAAGGTGATTGTTGGAAGACAATTAAATTAAATTATACATTAAGGATAAATAAATAATGTCTGTGGTTGTTAAACGGTGATGAGGTGGGTTGTTATAGCACTCATCAAAGGTATGAGGTGGACTATTATAGCACTCATCACAGGTTTAATTCCGTTACCAATCGAGGTGATGTATCTAGACATGTTGATGAAGATGGAGTAAAAAAAAAAAAAGATGGAAAAAAAGAAAAAAGAAAAATACTACTAAAATTAAAAAAATAAAAATAAAATAATGAATTTTAAATTAACAATTAAAAATAATTTCAAAAAAAAAAATAAAAATAATGCATTTTAAATTAACAATTAAAAATAATTTCAAAAATTAAAAAAAAACGTTAAAAAAATGATAAAATTAGAAATAAATTTTCAATTAAAAATTAACAAAATTTAAATAATTTTAAAATTAAGAAAAAGATAAAAAAATATTAAATTAATTAATTAATTAAGAAGGGGGAAATATACCATTAAAACACCTCACAATGCTAGTGGAAATACATGTATGATTAAATTGATAAGGAGGGGGAATTAATAAAAAAAGGAAAGAAGATATGTCAAGAGAAGAAATTTATGTAAGAATATTGGTGTAAAAGGAAAGATTAAATATTAAGGTTGGAAATAAAAGTTTTCAAAATTGACTTAATTGGTAGCTATCTTTACTATTAAAAATTAAGGTTATTTAAATGTTTTTTTTATTGTATTTTGAGAGACTTTAATTTCATTAAAGTATCTTATTTTTCTTTTCTTCACAACTATATAATCTTATATGCACTCTTTTCTATATAATATGTCTAGTGTAAGATAGATATAGTGTCAACCCCAAAACATTGAACACAAGTTTGTTCCACATACATAATAAATATATTCAAAATAGCATTAGGATTATATTATAATAAATTAAATAACTCTTTTTTTTAAGTCCGATAAATCAAAGATTGGTCTTAGTGGACATTAACCATCATCACCATCATCAATTTATAAATTGTTGATATTAAATATAAATTTCACAAATAATTATGAATTTTTAAATATAAAAAATATATATAGATCATTAAAATACTTTTCACAAATTATTCTATTTTAAAAAAATGAAATTTTTATATATAAAATATATATATATCATTAAAATACTTTTCACAAATTATTTTATTTTAAAGAAAAATGAAATTTTCAAATATAAAAAATATATATATTATTAAAATACTTTTCACAAATTATTTTATTTTAAAGGAAAAGTGAAATTTTTAAATATAAAAAATATATATATTATTAAAATAATTTTCACAAATTATTTTATTTAAAAAAATGAAATTTTTAAATATATATATATATATATATATCATTAAAATACTTTTCACAAATTATTTTATTTTAAAGTAAAAGTTGCAGTTATATATATATATATATATATATATATATATATATATATATATATATATATATATATGTATATATATAAATATTAATTTAAATTTATATATATATAATTTATTTTAAATTAAAAAAACAAAACAAAAAAATTTCTCTTCATGACTCATATAATACACGGAGATCTCTATGCAATAGCATTATAATAAAATATTTATAAAATATTGCACTCGGCTTGCACATAAACTGAGGGACGTCGAAGAAACAAAGAAGCTGCCGATAATATGCGAGAACAGGGGCCTGCCAGCTTCTGTAGGCAGGTGATTTTGTGTCGGATCATCAGCAGAAACTCTCGTTTTGTTCATTACAAATGGGTTATATTCCGAAAAATTGGCCTCGCGGTCAAAATCTCGCGGTAGACCATCCAAAACCTGTGCAAAGCAAATGTTTGAATTCTGACCAACTGAATTCGAGTAGTGAGAGCTGCGGGATTTCATCATTTTGGAATGATTGGATTCGGTGTTGATGAAGGTGACAAGAATGCCTTCCGAAGAAAGCATCTCAGAGAGTCGTACAAGTGGAGTTATGTCGCCCTGACAAGAATGCCTTCGGAAGAAAGCATCTCAGAGAGTCGTACGAGTGGAGTTATGTCGCCCTGACCAAAACACAGGGAGCCAACATAGCTACCAGCAGATCACAATTAGCTCTTGGATTGTGAAATTGATACAGGGAACCCCTCGATGACTAACTCTTAATAGATGTTGGAGTTAATGCTTACATTCCATATTTGAGAAGTTGGTTTGATGGTTGAGAAATTCTCTCAACCTCTCTCTGTCTAATTTAGGAATAAGTTGGATCTTAGAAACTCTATTTAATAGAGTAATCTGAATGTAAATCTGTGTGTGAGTGTGTTTGCACATACACCATTTGTGCATAATATATGACTATGTTCCTGTAATTGTGTCATTTTAGCTATTTCTAACATGTTATCGGAGCACAGGATCAGGTCTGTGTGTTGTGAGTTTAAGGAGTGCAAATTGATTTCCTAGGTAAACTATTTTGATATCTTTTTAATTTGGTATTCGTTTGGCGAGCGTGTGTTGGACGTCCTGGATTTTAGCTGGCATTATAGCTATGATGGCCAATGAAATCGATTTCAGAAATGCGGCCTCATTCTCTATGATGAGCAGGGGAATGCCCTTTCCCATGACAAGAAAAAGAGCGATTTCCGTTAGTTGCCGGATCTAACATTAAAGATCGATAGTTTTGCTGTGGTGATTGGAATGACTCTGGGAGTACTGGCCGCTGCTACGTTTGGATTAATTGTAGCCATAGGCCTTTTCTGGAACCAAAGGTCCTGAAATTGTTGCAGGAGAAGAAGTTAACTGATCGCTTGGTATAACTAAACCGGAACTTCTATTCAATTACGACATATTGAAAGAGGTTGTGTCCAATGGTGATGGTTGATAATTTGCAAGGAGGATCTCGGATTGGGCAAGCTGATCTTTTGCCGCATCCTTAAGGAGCGTTGTTAATTGGATCGGCAGAAGGCGATTGAAGAAAAGCACGCATGGAAAGGTGTGAGAGCTAATACAACAGATTTTAGTGCAAGCAGAGGAAGGAGTCGCCTTCACGTGTGATTACAATTTTTTTTTTAAGATGCACAACCATTTCCTGTTTGGCATCCTTTTATGAGTGGGCTGGTAAAGTTAAATGCTTAGGAAGTCCAGACCGCACAGGGAGTGTAACAATTGTTAGACGTGGCAGTTGCGGATCTAGGGAAGGATCCCTCATTAGTGTTAGACGTGGAAGTGGTCTCCTAATGAGGTTATGTGACAGATTGGGATGCTGTCCAGTAATTGACTTCGGGAGGTCCTTGATTCAGGAGTTGAGGAAGCGAACTCGGGAATCCAACTTGCCAACTACACCTTTTCGAGGGTTATGAGGCAAATTGATGGAGCATCTACTGATAAGCTTGAATATTTTGTTATTTTTATGTAATGTAATCATTAAGGGGGGATATTGGAGTTAATGTTTACATTCCATATTTGAGAAGTTGGTTTGATGGTTGAGAAATTCTCTCAACCTCTCTCTGTCTAATTTAGGAATAAGTTGGATCTTAGAAACTCTATTTAATAGAGTAATCTGAATGTAAATCTGTGTGTGAGTGTGTTTGCACATACACCATTTATGCATAATATATGACTATGTTTCTGTAATTGTGTCATTTTAGCTATTTCTAACAAAAGAGTACTTGAAGTTTGAAGAGTAGGTGGAAAAATATCCGACAAAATAATACAGAATGAAGTTTGAAGAGTAGTTCAGTTTTGAACATATTGGTGAATGAATTTGAAGAGTAGGTTCAGTTTTGAACATATTGGTGAATGGGTGAGTACTTTCAGTTTTGGGTATATTAGTGGAATGATATTTTTGGTTTAGTTTGTGTATTGTTTCATTTTATCAAATAAATCAATTTCAATAATTCATTTATATCATTCTTTTACTATTTATTTAAGTTGATTATTCGATTTTGAATGAATAATAGCTATGTTTTTATCGAAAGTGATAAAAATTAATTTTATAAATAAATGATCACTATGTTTTCATTGTTAACCATTAATTCTATAATATTACCTTGTATAAAAAATGGACCACCAAAACCCCCAAAAACCCATTTATCAAGAAGTAGAAGGCGGAACCCCTCTAACCCCTCTATGAAGAAATGTAGCACCAAGAGCCCCTCTATGAGGAAGTTACAATGCCTGAAGGAGGAACCCTCTAACCACTCTATGAGGAAGTTACAATTGAATGCTAGAAGGAAGATTAGCTAGAAAAAAACAAAATATAACCCCTATATGAGGAAGTTACAGTAGAATGCTTGAAGGAAGAATAGGCGGAAAAATACAAAATCTAAAATCAAACACCATTGAGCTTTAAAGCTTAACCTGTTAGCCACCTATAAATTCTGATATACCAAATGGTGGCTTAGATTGTTTCCAAGCCTTCAAGACATATATTTCCTTTGAAAATATATCATCCTTGAAGTCTTATGTTTGTCATACCCTGGAGGTTCATCTTCACTGTTGTTTCCATCTTCAAGCCATGCTGTTTCACCAAAGAAAATTGTCCCAAAGGCCACTGAAACTGCCTGTTTTCACTCATTTCCCTTAATTTTTCATGAAGCCTTCTTTTCGTCTTTTAACCCCCCATTCAGCCTCTAAAGGCCCTAAATCCCCTTCAAACCTTGTGAAATCCCATTATGAGGTTTAAAACCCTGTCTTTACCCCCTATCAGAACCTCCATTTTCCTCAAAAAATCCTTGAAAATCCTCATTTTTACACTAAGGCCTTAAGCCCCTTTCGGCTTAGCCCTTAGCCCCTTTTCCGCATGTGACTCACGCTATGACCAAGTGCTAAGGCCTAATCGTAAATCGCAATCGGAGCTTTCATTTCGGCCTTTTCCTTTGTTCCTCAAAATTCTCTGATGTGATGAGTTTTCCTCTGCTGATTCCTGATTTAATCTGAACCGTTGATCTCTCCTAATCCAACGGCTAGGATCACATCACACTCCATCGCAAGCCTTCCACCATTCCCCCTCCGACTTAATCCCTACCGTTAATCTTTCCAGATCCGACGGCCAGCACTCAATATCATCACGCAAATCTAGTTTTCCCCCTTTTCTTTTCCCCCCAATGGCCAACTCCCTGATTTAATACTGGCCGTTGAATCCACAAGAACCAACGGTCAGGATTCGATCACACTTTGTTCAATAGAGCCCATCACCGATCCCGCTGATTCGATCTAGACCGTTGATCTCTCTCGATCCAACGGCCAGGATTTAATCGCGCCCCATACATAGACCTCCATGTGTTCCCCTCTGAGCTAATCCAGACCAATGATCTGTCTCAATCCAACGGCCATCGCTTAATCGCACATCGCAAAACCAAAGGTCCCGTTCACTTGCCTCCTCCGATGTCGATCATGTGATTTGATCCCAGCCGTTGAATCCACAAGAACCAACGGTCAGGATTCAATCGCGCTTTGATTCACAGTCCCCGTCATCTCATCCACCGATTAGATCTGAACCATTGAATCCACAAGAACCAAAGGCCAAGATCTCGTCGTGCTCCGACCTTAGCCTTTCACTATCCCGACCTCCGGTTAAATCTTCGTCGTTGATCAAATTTAATCCGACGGTCAGCATTCAAACCGCCATTGACTCTTCCCACCTTTCCGCCCGTGCATCTTACCTCCTATTGCATTTCTTCCACATCGTCTGATATGAGGCCCCAGATCCAATGATCGCCATTCAATATCGCATAACTTTTCCCCCGAAGTTTAACGTTTCAAAATTACACAATAAAAGTGGTTTTAAGAATCCACGTGTAAAACGCTAACCTATATCGCATTCCAAAAGGAAATACTACCTTCTCCCCATTTCGCCACGCGAAAACCATTCCTGGTTTCCACCATACCACCCTCCGCAGCATATTTTCTCCTTTAATCTCGACCATTGATCTTTGTGATTAGACGATCATGACTTAATTTCAACCCCGTTCATTCTCCTTTCACCTACTCTCCCAAATGATTCCATCGAATGATCTCCACCATTGATCTCTGAGATCTAACGACCCTGATATAACCTCGCTACACCCTTTCTCCATTCACCTAAACTCTCAAATGACTTTGCTAGAAAATATCCACCATAGATAATCCCGATCTAACGGTCCCAGTTTATCCTCGCACCCAAACCTCCAAAACACCTGGTTAGCTGCTCTACCAGTGTTTTCCGCATTTTTCCACTGTAATCACTTTCTTACTCACTACTCCTACGCCACCCCAGAGCCTCTACAGCAGTCTAAACCCAGCCCATAGGATTTCATAACATGTTTTCATGTGTTTGTAGGTTTTTTCATGATCGATGAAGGAATTAATGTTTTACAGTCATAGAGGTGACACACAGGCTAAGATAGTAGTATCAGGACTAGGAAATAGAGTCGAAAGGACCAGAACCAGAGGGCAAGGGCGTGTCAATCAACAGATCATATCCATGAACCATCAATGACCCTCCAGCTCAGCGAAATCCTCCACCTGTACACAAAACACTCATAAACGATGATGATCAAATTCCCAATGACAGGATACACAGCTTAAAATACCAACGTTAGTACATAAGCATTTCGAGAAATAAGAAAAATAGAAGCATAAACATAGCTAATACAGGTTTAAGTACAAAAGAGACAGAGCAGTTAGTGATGCAGAACAATGCCTGACACAGACATGACCTTTACCCATGCACACCAAGTCTGCCAAGCAGTTATTGCACCAAGGAAGCTATTACAAATTGTTAGAGGCATTTATTTGGAAGTATGAGAGTCCTCATAGCCCATTCTTCACTTAAATCACATCGAGAAGATAATAGTACCTCTCCAGATGATTTTCTTCTCAAGGACACCCTGCGGGTGATTTTTGTCATATCAAAATAGTCTCAAACGAGCTGCAAAGTTGTTGATCTTGTCTAGAATTCTACTAAATGTTTAAGGCACAGAATAGAGCATTCAAAATACCTTCTCCTATATTTGATGTTCATTAAAAAATATCCCCACCTACTTTTCTCATTTTCCCTATAAAGACTCTTCGAAGTCTTAATGTAAAAGATTGGAATTTTGTGATTTCTAAAGTAATACATATTGTTGCTTTGAAGAAGCTTTGGTGTTCTAAATGAGTGTGAAGATCTGTGTTATTTCTATTGATGAAGGAGGCAGGACCATCGGATCGCTGAGCCTAGTTTTGGTGAAGTACTTCTTGTTGTTAATGTTATTTCCTGTTTTTCCACTTTGTTCCATCATGCTTTGCTTACAGTAGGATAAAAAGTTTAGGCAGAGAAATGCATCTTAGAAGCACCTCTGACCTGTTTATCCTTCACTATTTATATGTTTTCTGCTACTGAATGTGATAGGGTAGTCTAATATCTCTCTTTATATTCAATTTGTTTTACTTCAGAAATGGTTAACTCAGTTGTGTTAAAGACTGTCTAGGCGTTCCCTCTTTCTTTGCCACTGAATGTTGTATCTGAAATCTCCCTTTGATTATTAATAGTTATAGTTTGACATAGAGGCTTGTTTCAATCATACCCTACGTTCATGATTGTAACTATTGTGTTAAAGGTCGCTATAATCACATTCTTAGATGTCTAAGGCGTTCCCCCTTCTTTGAATGTAATTGTATGTCTATGTTGGTTAAACTCTCAAAGGTGAACTTACAGGAGTAAATAGGGCATTCCTCGAATCCTGTAATTCATTTAGAAGGTTTAGCCTACATTTCTCCTTTCTTTGAGTGTTTATATTGATTAATTTCAAAGCAGTGAGCTTATTGGAGGAAATAGGGCGTTCCTCGAATCCTTTAAGTCATTGCGAAAGGGTTTAGTTTGATTTTCACTCTTAGTTCTTAATTTTCATCCCATCTCACCTATATTATTCAACAGATCCTAGACCAAGTTATATTTTCTCTTTAGTTTCCCTTCCTTCTCTGTCAGAACAATTTGGACTTTCACATGACTCCATTGCCCAATGGCTTGTAGATTCCCATGCTCTATCTATACCACATGAAACACACTTGTCCAACCAAACAACAAAACAAACAACCTTGCACCTCATAACTAGCCTAAAATCAACTTATAAAAGCTTTCAAGACAAATATTTATAAAAACGTTGAGAGATCCCTCTCTTAGACTAGGAGGGCTAGATCCTAGAGCTCTAAAGTTAGGTTTGTATGTTGCCTTGTCTTTTGGTAAGCCAATCTATCGAAACACAGGACACCAACATAATGAAAATCATGGTGGGACATATTGAGTATATGATAGTCTAGCAAACTCTGGTAGACTCAGTAAGTCCCTAAATAACCATATAAGCTCAGAAAAACCCAAAAACATTTCAGATTGGCTTCATAATAAACATGGTGGTGGAACCATAATACACTTTACCTTCACAAAAGCTAAATATTTTCCAGCTGGTGACTCCATAGTTCCTACAAGACCAAAAGACTCCACTGGGAGACCAGTTTCATCACCACATCATCCATACTTAAGGAACTCTGAGGATAAATTTTCTTTGTTTAAGGATAGGTTGCCTCTTAAATATTGTCATATCTGGCTAGCTTTCCCCTTTATTGGATCTAGGACTTAACATACTGGCTTCAAGAAAAATCTATACCAGAGCTTATCCTGACCCAAATCCTCCTGAAATAGTTGAAAATCCAAAGAGAATTCTTGGAAAGCCTCTCACATATAGGGATCCAACTATTGTCAGACCCATTTATAGAGCTAACTCCGGGCCTGAAAACCTTGCAACTCTATCAGATACTCAAGCTGATTTAGACTTACCAAGTAATTTACCTAGAACTAAGTCATTCAGTGGTATAGAGGAGACATATTTTGAGCCTCCAAGCTCACCACCGCATAATGGTCAACATATTAGGGAGAGAGAAACCCCTCCATCAACACCTCCTGATATCCATTTCATTCATAACTTGGGTCTCTCTCACCCTAAATCTGCTCAACAGTTTGTTGCCGGACCAAGCAGTTCTGCCATCCATATACCTGCTGCTCAAGCTAATCCTTTACCTCCACAAAACACTACCACGGAAACATGGTATTCCCCACTAGTGTTACCACAACCTTTGGTTTCTTTACCAAATGACTATCAATCTAAGATTCCCCATTTCACTGGAAAAGAATCTACCACAGCTCAAAAACATGTATACGAAATGGTAGATGCCTTTGATTACATGGAGATGCCTCAAATTTTAGGAGGAGAAGTAAAGAAGTGGTTTATAAGCTTAACTCCTAATAGCATCCATGACCTTCCCTCATTACATCAAGCATTCATAAACAAATGGGAAGTCAAAAGAAACCCTCTCCAAATACTAGTGGAGTATCAGAGCCTTAAAAGGAATTAGGGAGAGAGTGTACATAATTACTCCACCAGGTTTAATAGTGTCTACAATGCCCTTCCACCACACATGAAACCTCCCCAAGGCATGGCCTTAGTAAAATGTCTTGAGGGATTCGATGCTGATATGGCCTATCAACTGAGGGAAAGAGATTATGCAACTCTAGAAGACATGCAGAAGGGAGCAGTGAGTGTGGAAGCAAACTTAATTGAAAAATGAGCTAGGCTAAGATCAGAGAAGAGGGTAACTTATAAAGATGATGCTGCACCCTCAACTTCATCTTCTGATACCAAAATTGACAACCTAGTGAAATTAATGGAGAGAATGCTTGAAAAGATAAAATTGAATGATAGAGTGCCACCAAGAGAACCTCAAAACAATCTCCAAAATAGGAATAGAAACCAGAACTTTAGGAGAGAAAACAATCAAGATAGACAACGAGACAATGACTAGCAAATTAGAGCTCCTTTCCAAAAAAACTACTTAGATAAAGAGGAAGAAAGGGAGATTGAATATTTTGGAGAAAACCATGTGAAATTGACTGGATCAGATAGCGGGGATGATGTTTTCCTCACTGAATAAGAACAAGGTTTCTTCTCTTCAGAACCAAAGGAAGATACACATGAGGAGTCTGAAGATTATAGATTGGGGTTTGAAAATGCAATCATGGAGGTGCACAGACATTATGAGCTAAGAAGCAAAGGGAACATAGATAATCCAAATGACAAAGACACTAGCTCTGCTGTTAGGAAAGGTACAGAAAATCAAACTAAAAAGACAGCAAACAAAACTATCACAATAGCCAAAAGGGCTAATTTAGACAAAGAGAAAGGCAACCAACCAAATGTTGAACATAGTTTCCCTAGTACCTCTGCTAGTGGCCCTGATAAAACAACTCAGATTGGTAGTCCTAATAAAACCCAGCAAGTCAAAATTGCTGAAAGAAACATAAGTGAGAAAACAGATGTAAATACAACAAAAGTGATAGTTCCTTTTAGCCTTGAGGGAGAGATTTCAAAGATTAAAATTAACATACCTCTGGCTGAATTAGTGACCCAGGAAGTGTACAGAGACCAGGTCCTAAAAGCTCTGAATATACATGTTGATACTGCTACTTTGAACTTAACAGATGATAAGCCAGAGTTTTTGTTTGGTCCTAAAATTTAAGGAAAATATCAAGAAGGGGACGTGGCTCCCTTCTATGTCGGTCTAAAAATACATGAAAAAGTTCTACACAATTCCATGCTAGATTCAGGAGCATCACACACCCTTATGCCTAAAGCAGTAATGGAAAGCTTAGGTTTAGAAATTACTAGACCCTACAAAAACTTGTACTCCTTTGATTCTAGAAAGGTCAAATTCTTGGGATTAATTAAATATTTGTGTGTTAACTTATCCCAAATTCCTACTAAGAATCTTGTAATGGATGTAGTATTAGCTAACATTCCCCCAAAATATGGCATGCTTTTATCTAGGTCATGGGGAACTAAGATCCAGGGCAGCCTTCAAATGGATATGTCTTATGCCACCATACCAATATTTGGTCAAACCAAAAGATTATATAGGGAAACTCTCATGAAATACATGGTGAGAAGCAAGGACAAACCTCACAACACTCCTATTTATTCCACCCATTCAAATCTTCATTCCTTTATTTTATACAACGAAGATGAAGTCACCCAAACAGAGAAGGAAAATGAGAAGGGCATTAGTGCACCAGAACATTCAGAATTGTCTTCCTCTCAACCTCTAGATATCTCAATTTCCAGCAGCCTAGAGCAACACAAAACAGATGAAAATGAAAGAAAAACACTTTGGAGAATGAACTTTTATGGCTCTTACAGCAAAATTAGTGCAGGGATTGGAGTATGGATACAAAACACAAACAAAGGGCATGGTTGCAAATTAGAATTTTCATGCACTAACAATATTGAAGAGTATGAAGCCCTTCTCCTTGGCCTGCACATACTTAAAGATTTAAAGGCTAAAAAGATATTAGTACAAGGAGATTCTGAGTTAATCATCAGAAAAATCAAAGGGGAATACTCAACCAAAAACCCCAGACTCAAATAATATAGGAACGATGTTTTAGACCTCCTTAAAAATTTTGAGAAATATGAGCTTGTGTTCATACCAAGACCCCAAAATAACCTAGGAAACGAACTTGCTTTTGCTGCTAGTAGCGCGGACATACAAATGAAGACAAGAAATACTTGAGAAAAAAATAGGCCAACAGTGCCTGATAATGAAGATCACTAGCAGGTTTTTAACAATGATAAACATATAGAGGATTTCTTGCTGTCAAAAAATGAGTTTTCCACAACATCACCAAGTCGCAGCCATGAAAAAGAATGTTCAGATGAGGAAAAAATGCCTGAAACAAAGCCCCCCTCTCCTACTGATATAAATCGGTTTGATCATATTTTCAAAGAAAATTTAACTAATGATCCAGACCAAAGGGACCTTGATGTTCTAGAGTGTAAGGTGATACCATACCCAAAGGCCTTGCACCATTAGAAGAGCTCTTTGATTTAAATGATGTGGCTAAAGAACCAAAAACAGAACCCGCAGAAACTAATGTGGAAGAGCACAATATAGGTAACCCAACTGAACCTAAAATGATTAAGTTATCTAGTACCCTTCCTGCCCACATCAAATGGAAATACATAGGACTCTTCAAAGAGTTTATAGATTTGAGAGTGCAAGCTTCTGTGATCCATAACATTTTAAATTCTAAATCTTCTGGGAAATCACATGACAATTTTTGGAACCGACGCGTTTGGAACTACCAACTGTAGTTCATTATTATCTTGATGATGAACTACAGTTGGTAGTTCAAAACGTCGGTTCCAAAAATTCTCATGTGATTTCCCGGAAGATTTAGAATTTAAAAGAGTTTATAAATGTTTTTGCATGGTAGTATAAAGATTTGAAATCATATGACACTAGCATCATTCAGCACATGATTCCTCTAAAGGAAAATCAGAAACCTTTCAGACATAAATTATGGAGGATAAACCATGTCTTATTGCCTACAGTAGAAAAATAAATTAAGAAAATGTATGATGCAGGGATCATTGTTCCTGTCAGATACTCAGGATGGGTCTCCAATCTGGTATCTGTCAGGAAGAAGACAAGGGAGATTAGGCTGTGTATTGACTTCAGACACCTTAATAGAGCCTCTCTGAAAGATAACTAACCCTTTCCAAAAATGGACCACATTCTTCAGAGGGTAGTTGGGTCAAAAAGGATATCATTACTGGATGGGTTCTCGGGTTATAACCAAGTGTTAGTCCTCGCAAGTGATCAACGTAAGACAACCTTTACCACACCTTGGGGGACATTCATGTATGTCAAAATTCCATTTGGTTTGATGAATGCAGGAGCCACCTTCCAGAGGGTCATGGACATAGCCTTGTCGAAAGACATAGGCTATTTTATAATCATTTACCTTGATGACATTACCGTTTTCTCCAAAACTGATGAAGAACATTTGGAACATTTAAGGAAGGTTTTTGAGAAATGCAGAAGATTTGGCTTGTCTTTACATCCCAAAAAGACACTCTTTGGCCTCCAAGAAGGAAAGCTTCCTGGTCATATAATCTATGAAGAAGGGATCAAGATAGATCCTAAAATAATTGAGGGCATATTGAATATCAACCACCCTAGGAACCTCAAAGAATTACAGTCTTTCATTGGAAAGATTAATTTTTTGAGGAGATTCGTCCCCAACCTTGCTGAGCTATTGAAAAGCATCACTAACATGATTAGGAAAGAAGTATGTGTCAAATGGAAAATGCAAGATAAACAATAATTTGAACTGGTAAAGCAAGCCCTTACTCAAGCACCAGTCGTGATCAGCCCTGATTTCACCAAAGATTTTTATATCTTTTCCTTTGCATCTGAACATACAATAGCTACATTATTGTTGCAGAAAAATAACTTGGGGCAAGAATAGCCTATATACTTCTTCAGCAAAGCCTTAAGAGATTCCCCACTCAAATACAACATCATGGAAAAGAAAGCTTTGGCACAGGTAAAAGAATTAAAGGATTTCAGGGTGTACATCTTAAATTCACGCATCATTTCTTTTATGCCACACACTGTAGTCAAAGACATTCTAAGTCAGGACCCCGATGGAAAAAGGGGAAAGTGGATTGCCACTATTCTGGAATACGACTTAGAGATCATGCCTACTAAACTCATCAAGGGACAAGGATTAGCAAAACTCATGGCCGAGTCTAATTTCAAAGTTCTAGATATGAATATGGTTGATGCCTTAGAAGAGATAGAAGAGTTCCCAACACCATTTACTGAAGAAACACTCACCAACTCTCCGTGGTATGCTGATATTATTTATATGCTGCTTTACTTAAATGCTCCTCTTACTTTGTCAAAAACAAAAGCTAGATTTGTAAAACAGAAGGCTTTAAAATATTGCATGATAGATGGAGTTTTATATTGGAATAATGCCGTTGGGATACTACTAAAATGTTTACTTGAGAATGACACAGGAAAAATCATGCATGAAATGCATGAAGGAGAATGTGGAGGGCACTTAAATCGGAAGAACACAACAAACAAAATCCTCAGATCAGGTTACTATTGGCCCACCCTTTTTCCAGACACCCACAAACTAGTAATTTCTTACCACAAATGCCAGATTTTCAATGGTAGAAGAAAGCTCTTGGCCTTACCCTTGAAGCCTAATAGTGTTGAAACACCCTTCCAACAGTGGGGTTTGGACTTTATAGGGGAAATCCATCCACCCTCCTTAGCCCAACATAAATGGATCCTCACAGCCACAGATTATTTTACCAAATGGATAGAGGCCATACCCACTAGGAATGCTACTGACTCTATCATTATTAAATTCCGTTAGACCAACATATTGTCCAGATTTGGTTGTCCTAGGAAAATTGTTAGTATGAATCTTTCATCGAAAATGACCACTTTAGCTACGCATAACAAATAGCCCTAACATCAATTATGGCTACCAATATCTTTAAATCTACAATTAGTGGATCCAAATAATACTGCACGAATTCAAATCTAAACATAAAAGACATTAAGCAGTAAAAGTAAAATGTGGCTCCATGCATCCAATAGACAAGACAAGAACAATGTATCTGAAAGAATTTTTTATATTAAAAGGGGGCACCTGAGAGGAAAAAAAGAAATGTGTTTCCGATTCTCCTCAATGGGATAGGTTCTTGAAAGTCCTCAGCATTTCAGATCTAAAATTTCGCTCTCTTGTTGGTGTAGAAAACCCAGACAAACATAGAACTCAAAGGGAGCTCACAATGCAAAAATGGAGAATGTGACCAAAAGTATAGATCTAGAGTGATCTAATGCAATGAAAGGTGACTAATGAATGGGGAAAACCCTTCTATTTATAACAAAATATTAGGGCGGTCTAGAACTTGGTGCATGAATAAAATATTATTAATCAAATTCTAGAACCACCCTTTAGGGATATTTTATTATATTTGTTGGAGGGAAAAGGATTTTTGACTTGGGTCAATTCCTTTATTTATAAATAATAAATAAATAAATGATTTATTTATTATTTTAAGGAAATGGTGGGAATATAATTAAATAAATAATGATTTATTTAATTATTTATAAACGATTTAGTCAAATTTAACTAGGAATATTATTTAAATAAGGATTTAAATAACTTATTCCTAGGAAATAATAAAATAAATAAGGATTTATTTAATTGATTTCCTTGTTTTGGGTTAAATATGACCTGGAAATATAAACAAATATAGATTTTTTTACTATTTCATTTTGGGGTTTCCTGTTTAGACCATAAACAACTTAATAAAGGTGTTTTACTAAGTTATTTCACATAGTGAAAGCAATTTTACTTAGGGTAAAATTGGTCTTACATGGTGTACTTGGGTTCATCTAATGATAATAGGTTAGATGACCAAAAAATGGTGTAACATATTGCTCCCCAACGTACAAGTGTTAGGAGCAAATCGTATGACCGAAGTACGTTGTAAGAACTCAATCACTAGACATCAAGAAGGAAGTGAGAGAGAGAAATGTAAGGTAGTCTAATGTGCTAAAGGACTATACCCTGAGGAGACGA
Organism: Pinus albicaulis; assembly: GCA_034641835.2. Taxonomy (NCBI): domain Eukaryota; kingdom Viridiplantae; phylum Streptophyta; class Pinopsida; order Pinales; family Pinaceae; genus Pinus; species Pinus albicaulis. The sequence continues at coordinate 114,648,672 of CM076571.1, read as the reverse complement.
GACGTACAGGTGAAAAAAGTCTCTAGTTTATGAAGTGGTACCTGTGCTAAAGGTGGCGGGGGACGCATACATATGCCCGCCAAGACAAAGTACAAAAGAATAGTATGTCCAGTAAACAAGGAACCGAACTATAAAGTACATGCTGGAATAAATACAAGCCAGAAAAATAGAATGATGAATCCCACATACATGTTGTGCCTGGAATAACAGTCAGGACTTATATAATAATATTTTACTACATGAGATACAAATACAACCCAAATGCCCCCTATACATGGGGCAGGGCTCGCAAAATCTGACTGATACATGAAAATCAAAAAGGCGCTGCAAGCGGCTGAGACCGACATCATCAAATGTAAGGAGTTGCATCAAAGGCTGAAATGAAGAAGTCATCCGGGCATGTGGGGGGCTACCTACAGGGCCACCCCATCATGAGGGTTGAGACATCTCACACACACCCAGGAATCACCAATAGCTGCTGCTGCATCACTAGACCATCGAGTATACGGATCACGATCATGCTGAAAGGAGCTGGAACCAAGGTACACCACCCTCTAGACCTGGCTTCTAGATTAAATGAGCTGATGTTGACAGAAGGAGGTCCGCCATAGGTGAGGCAATAAGGGATCCCCAACTGAGGCACGAGAGAAAATAGTAGAGCGACTAACATACGGACACTAATGATGATGATGAAATGAGGGATACTAAGTAGCGGACAAACGACTTCCCTTGTTAGAGCATAAAGGGCATGAATGGCGTGGCAGCGACTGACACAATATTATGAGGGATAGGGGACAATGGTACTGAAGGCCATAATGTGCAACATGAGAGAGGGACCAAGCAATGAAGGATGGAGGACTATAGTGGGATACAAAGGGACTCGAGATAGACTCCATGAATGATGATGACTCAAATCGGATGCTCTAAACAAGGGCGAATCGATGGTGTTGCCACACAGTAAAAGTCCAATGGGGGACCATAAAAACATGAGTACAATAGGGTGTCTCATGACGAAAATCAACATGAACAAAGACAAGTAAAAAGGCAAAGTGGTCCCCCAAGTACAAGTGTTGTAAGTGAAGAAATTCGATTTGGAGGAGAGGTGAATAGACCCTTCTTGTAAAAAATGTGTCCTGGTGAAGTATCAAAACATGAAAAACTAAAAGATACTAATTTGATTGCTCGGTGAGAGCTTTCCAACAGTGCAGACAGTGTGTCAAACGGGGCTGCGGTTTGGTCGCAACGGGCGAAAGAAAAAACAGGGGTTTTTCTTATAATAAGGCATTTTCCCTCCAAAGACATTCATTTGCTTGTGTAGCTATGGTGAATGTGGAGAGGAGAGAAGGCCTTAAATATTTCGGTGATTGTAGCGGAGAAGTTGACCGTTGGAATCGAGAGCCATCAGTTATAGATAAGAGGCCTAATCCTACTATTTGTTTTTGATGGATTAAAAGTTCAGATTAGGATCCCGAATCTCAGTAACAACCCCTACCTCATCATTATGGCCGGGTCGCACTTTTTGGGGAAAAAACTGCGACCTGGGACGCAGGTTTGGGACTAAAAAGTGTGACCTGTCAGATGGAGGTGGTTTTAGTGCTGCTGTGGGCTGAGATTCAGTTTTAGTGTAATTGAATGTAGTTTTACCAATCTGTAGACTGACAAAGATGATGGTTTTGTGCAGATATGGCAGATATACAGATCAAGTGGAGAGAGAGAGACCTAGGTACATTACGGATGGAAATCCAAGCGGATTAGTGTGTCTATCGTGCATTGGCCAGTTTTGGGGTTCTGAAATTTGTGGAGAACCCTTTGATGAGGGCTGGGGAGCCCTTGTTGGCCCAGATTGTTAATTATTGGGATCCAGAACATGAGGTTTTTATAGTGCACGGGCACAGGATTGAGCTGAAAGTCCAGGATCTGTATTTCCTGACTGGTCTCCCACCGTTAGGGATGGTGGGAAATACACAGCCAGTGTTACCGGGGGGGCGTAACATCATGGAGTTTGTAGAGCGACATTGTCGACCAGGTGTCCGAGTCAAAGGGACTCGGATATCGATTGGGGATCTAGAGAGGTTGGAGACCCGGGCAGTGGCGGTAGTAGTGTTGCGGATCGTGGGCAGCCAAGCACTCCATCACGTCATTGGAGGGCAGATGATGATTGTAGAAAGTGTGTTGAGTGGGACCTACTATGGGTGGGCCCAGATGATGTTGGTGTCGTTGAAACGAAAACTGTTGCTGTGTAAGTGGCAAGTGAACCATGATTGTGCTTATGGGACTATATTCCGCTCTTTCTTTTTTGAGAAGATCCCGACCTTGCGACCTCGTGTAAAACTACCTGATGGGGGTTCGAGAGAGCCCAGGATGCGTCGGTGGGGACGACTACTGTGTAGAGGAGGGGGAGGGGCAGTCGGACGGGTGTTCCGACCAGAGTTCTTCGCCCATTGGGATCAGACACCATTGTACATAGACAACTATCCCTATAGTGGGATGAGTTATTGGGGAGATTTGGACTTGCTGCTTCTGGCTGGTCGAGTATGGTGGCCTGATGGTAAGTGACAAGTAACTAATCTGTTATGTGCATGTTAAAGTTTGTGAATATTATTTATGGTACTGATCCATATACTTTTTGGAATGCAGATATAACTCTGGTGAAACCGGGCGGATATATGGGACGACCTACAGCAACCAGAACTACAGGTGCTAGTGGATCGAGGATGGCACAGAATGAGGATATGGCCTCTCTTTTGGAGGATATTCGTCGTAGATGTGAGGGGCTGCTGGCCGGTGTGTCGGAGCGGGGTTGGAAGGATTTAGACGACCAGTACATAGAGCTATGTATTGGGATACCCTCAGAATGGTGAGGTATCATGCGATGCATGGCGATGGCTGGTTAGACTGTGCGTGATCTATGAGCTGCAGGAGCGGAGCCATTGGCTTGGGATCCTCCAGAGAGTGATTAGATGTAGGGCAGGTGGTGCCCCCGAGTGTGTATGTAGGGGCAAGTGGTGCCCCCCAGTTTTTGAGTTTTGTTTGTTTTTGTAACATGCTATGGGCATGTCATATGTTTCAGAGTAGATGGTCTCTAAAAACATGTTATATGCTATATATTATGTAGATGCATTGTGTTGATGGTTTGAAATGATATTGTCTTGTGTGTGATAAATGCCAGTCTAGAACATGATTTACAATTCTATCTATGTAGTGATTTTGACTTCTAGGTACATGGGTGAAAGTAATGAATCTAAAGTCACGTATCAAAAGTTTCACTCGTAAATATTGTCTAAACAAGATAGGGTTATGCATGCGATAGACACCATTGAGTTGTAAGACAAGAAGCAGGGAATCTAAACGAACATGCAGATGGAGGATGCGATGAGAGAGGGCATCGGCTAAGAGACCACGTACTGCATCATATTCGGCCTGATTATTGGTGGCATTACCAATGCAGACCCCATTCGAAATAACGTGAGTATACAAGGGGGTAAAGATGGCCCATGTAGCCGAGGCAAGATTCCGGGAATAGCGACTTGCCCCATCGGCATAGCCAATATAATGTGTGGACGAGAGGTCCAGCGGAATAGTGTCATAAGACAAGAAATGGGAGGAAGGAGAATAATGATGGCACCGTGAGTATAGGGTAGACATCAAATGACAACTATGGGAGGGAGTAGTCTGGGTAGGATGGCTAGGACTCATAGATCGACGAGAGGGTGATGAATGAGAACTATGGGAGGAAAAGTGGGAGCTCGTGCTGCTAAGGAAATCATAGATACGGATGGTATCATCCTGGTTATGGGAGGAAAGGAAAGGTCGAGGAAACCACATGACGCTGCAAAGCTACCTAAATCATTAGCATGGGAAGAAAGGTGCACATATGGATCATTACGGGGGATGACAGAAGAACAAGTAAAAAAATGGTCAGAGCATGTAGATCCCAAGAATGTTGCTGAAGGGGAATCAAGAAAAACAAATGGAGTGGATTCAGAGGGAATGTACTCTGAGGGTCGTGCGGATAATGATAGGTATAGGAGGGGGGCAGTAGGTTCTGACATCTCAACATTGGGGGGAGGAATGTCAATGGTAGCAGGGGGATCCTTGAGTAAGCCTAACGCATACTGAGAAAGGATGGGAGAGGCGGATTGATTTTGTTCAACCTCGTACTCGTGAATGACCTCTAAGGAGGCTCGGTAATGCGTGAGGTGAGAAAAATGGTGAGAATAATGGCCACGGACACTGCAGAGAGCACATGGTTTGTTGGTGCGAAGAGTCTTTGGGTTCTTGGCTGCGGACGAGGAAGAAAAAGAGGTTTCAGGGACCATAGATTCAAGGAACACAACCTTAACCATGGGTTGGATATGGGGCAACTTAGGACAAGTATGGGTGGCATGACCGACACCATCAAACAAGGCACAAGGCTTGGTGGGTGGAGGAGGGGTAGGGTCAGGTGCGGTGGCCATGTCTTTGGATGCCCCCTTGCGAGCTTTTCTTTTCTTGCTCGTAGTTGTCACAGCATGAGGATGGTCTTGCGGAGGGCAAGGAGGAGTTTTTATGTAGATGCCGAAACAGTGAAGAATCAACAATTTGATTATTGGTGACGGTGAAATAGTGGACTCGGGGAGGTCTATATTTTAGTTCATGATATATCCGTAGTTGATGGTGACAATATTTCCATTATGAGGGAAAAACATCTTGCGGTGGACTGCAGATGGGACGGCAGACATGGCATAGGTGTAACTACGCCCCAAAAGAATGTTATAGTCAAGAGGGGCGTCAATAACTTCAATGTTGACACAAACAGTCTTGCCCGCAAGGGTGATAGGATAGTTATGGAATAGGCCAATGGGCTGGGAGGCATGGCCATCCCACGCACGAAGGGTGATTGTGGAAGGGGCCAGCTCAGGAGATCCAAGTTGTTTCCAAACTGAAGCAGACATTACACAGGTAGATGCCCCCTCATCAATAATACACCGAGCGATGGTGCCATTTTGGATTTTGACTGGGATTTGGAAAGCAACAGAAGCAAGAAGAGGGGGATGGTCTAACTGATGGGCATCGAAAACAATCAATTTTTCATCAGCAGGATCTACAACACCCACGAAAGATAGTAGAGCCTTATTTTGAGAAGGACGCGACTGGAGGAGTTCCAGTTTTGAAATGGCAGCAGGAGATTGTGCTAGATCATCTACTATGCTATATGAATGGGTAGCCTGACCAGAGGCATCATTTTGGCGTAATGGGCCCTTAGGAATCTTGGTATGAACCTCAGCTTTGGGTGGAGGGATTGGCAAGGGACCATTGGGTGTCGACAGAGGCTTTGTAGGACCCGAAGATGGGGACTCAGTGACAGACGGAGCGGGAGGCGTGGAGTACTGACGAGACCAAGTTTGAAGGTTAAGATCGACAATGAGAGGTTGGTCAGAGGCCATCATCAGGATCTGGTAATCGGAGGAACCAGAAGGGGAAGGTTGAGTGGTTACCGGGGCATGAGGTGGTTGTGTAGCCACAAATCCTTGTTGAGGAAAAGGATCAGTAAACACAGTGGGTTGAGAAGTAGCCATATTGGGAGGGACAGTAGGGGAGGAATGTTTTCCCCGCACGGTGGCCTGAGACTCCCACATCTGCCGTATCTATGGTAATAGCGGAAAATCATGCATGTAATGACCATAAACACCGTAACATGAATAGGGCTTATTGGTGCGAAGCGGCCTATCCGGCTTGGGCTGAGAACCCTGTGGCTGGTTGGCAGTGTTAGAATCAATACTGGAAGGATTGGAACCATGATTACCAGAGGAAGATTGATTGCCTCTCCTCTTTATTTGAGAAGGAAGAGAATTAGTCACGCCCTGTTGCGCGAATACTTTCCCTGGAGGGGGTATTAAGTGTGGATGCAAGGGTGGAGGAGGCAAGGGAGTGAGAGGTCAAAATGCTGGAGGAGCTGGGACACCAAGCTGTCGGTAAGGAGAAGGGTTAGGATTGGCAACATTGAGGTAAGTAGGAGTGTGGGCAAAAGGAGGAGGCATGTCGTATCCTGGATACATGCTACCTGGAGGGGGAAAAGTGCTGGAGGTGCTGGCCCCTCCGGGAGGGAAACCATACCTCGTAATAGGTTGAGCAGAGGTATGTGAAAGAGCTCCAACGATACCATCGGCAGAGTGGGATGCCCCCGGGGCGTTAGCGCCACCGGGCTTGGGGAGGTCAGGAAGGACGGTATAAACATAACCAGATTGAGCATAGATAAGGCCATATTTCAAGGCTGTTTGGAGGGTGGCTTCTTTGGTTTGAGGGAACTGGGATGCAACATCGTTGTCGATGGGAGGTAAGAGAGAGCGAAGGAACTAGTCCATGTAAACCCGATATTCAAAGGTGGGGGCTTGACATAAGCTCCTTCTTCTCCACCATTCCTGGACATGAGCGGAAAGGCGGGTCAAAGAGGATTGACAGAAAGAAGTCAAGAGTTCTGTACCAGTGTCGTATTGGAGAGGGAGTTGGAAATAAGATAAAAAGGCTTGGGCAATGGTCACAAAGGTGGTATGGGAAGAGGCAGCCTAATCAACATACCATTTAGAAGCTTCGCCGGTAAGCGTGTGTTAGAACAATCTAAGATGGATGGAGTCATCAGTAATGGAATTGGATGAACACCACACATGGAAAGATCGGATATGGTTGGAGGGATCTTCAATAGCAAGGCCTTTGAACTTGGAAATGTCGGAGGGAAGCTTGGTTGGCATAGCAGGCCAACTAACATCATGGCGGATAGGATCATTGATCAACTGATTGAAATCGGGGGGACTGAGACCGGCCATATAAGGGAGCAAAGGGATAGGCGAGGTAGTTCCCGTAGTGGTTCCACTGGAAATGGACCCAGTAGTAGAATTAGGGTTGCTGCTAGCGCTAGGCCCTGAACTAGACATGGTGAAGGTAACAGGGGGAGAACCTGAACAATAAGAAGAAGAGTCGGAGTGCGGACTCGGGGGAGGACTTACTTGATGACGACGAGAAGGAGGAAGTTTACCAACTGTAAACTGATGGTGAAGGCGAAGAAGTCTTCGGGATAAACACCTTGGAGGCGCAATGATGATAGGAAGAAGAAAAACCAACAAGGGCAGGGAGGTGAAAAATCAAGTGAGGTCAATGTCGAAACAAGGGCAGAGTGGTGCAGTGTCAATTGATTTTAAAGTCTTTGCCAGGCGGTGCTAACCAGGCTCTTCTTCACTTAGGGTCAGTGTGTGGCATGTGTTAATTTTAATTTTTAAACCCAGACGTTTTGAAAGTAAAAGAAAAAGTGTGCTGCGTAACTGAAAATAAATCTACAGAGAACAATAAATAAGACTGAAATAATAGAAAATTAATAGCTAACAATGGATCAATCTAACCCAAGAAGGCGGGTCTCTCAAAACTAGCCTAGAAGAGGAAAAAATCTAATCAAAACATGCTAAAAAGAGGCCAATAGATCTAAGGTCAGGAGGGACATGGATCTAAAGGAAAAATCTACTGAAAAGAGGTGCAGAGAACAGCAAAGAGGCAGAGGCAAGGTTTCTGCTACAAAGGAGAGAATCAACTAAAGGTAGAAGGGACAAGGAGGTGACCCTAGAGATAAACCCAAACAAAAATAAATGAGGTGATTTGAAAGGGAGAAAAGTTGATCTGGAGGGATCTGAAAATGAGGTATCAGATCTGAAAAGAAGAAGGCTCAAACTCTGAAAATTCAGACGTCTGAAACAGCTAATACTCGCCCACAAAAAGTGGAGGGTACTTGTTATCACTCAGGTTTTCCTTGAAGTTGTGGAAAAGGAAAGTATACCCGAGGTAACCACAAACCAATCTTCAGATGCAGAATCTAGCCTCTGCATCCAGAGAGGGCTCTCTCTTTATAATTTATCTTTGTTCTTAGAAGGTTTTAGGCTAGTTATAGATCCAAGAGTTTGTTTGAAAGTGGTGGAATCCACAAACTAAGGGCAAGGTTGAAAGTTTTTCAGTCCATTGGGCTATGGAGTCAAAGGATGGCTTTACTGGATTTCTATTCTACACACAAGATAGCTTTACAGGGAAAGATAACTAGACAGAGAACAATCCTTAAAATTTAAAATGGATGGGATGATTTTGAAGGGATGAAAGGCAGCTAAGAATCTTTCACCATGTTCAAAAGAAAGAAATGAGATGACTACAAACAAAGAGCAATGAAGAATTATTTATTATAGTAATCAACAATGTTTAAATTAGCAAAGCAAGAGCATTTAAGAATTCATGCTTATAACCAATTTAGAGGAAAACATTAAGAACAATCACATCTGAAATCAAAGTACAATTAAGTAAATTCTGATTCAATCCTTTATGTAAATTATTCAGAAATGGACATAATGATATTATAAACTGATATAAAACTTAAGACATAGGGAGAAAAACTTATTGAACTGCAGTCCGACACATGAATCCTGCAAAAAGTCCTGAGCTTCAAATTGTCATCCAGTAAGCCACAAATAAATTTCTCCAAAATGCTTTTATTCCAAAAACTTCAATGTCACAACAAAGTAATAGAATCCACACTCAATACTCTCTTTGAGGGTTTACTTATACAAAAAATGATTGAAAATATCTTACACTAACCTAGCCCTCAATTTAGGGTGACTAATAACTAAGTTACAATAAAAAAAGAGACAAATGGTCTCGTAGATAGAATAAAATGTAATTGCTAGTGTGTTGTTTCCTCATTTTGCTGATGTGCTGGAGGTAAGTGCTGAAATAGGGCTCGATGTTGTCCCTTGGAGTAATTTCTTTGCTTGTTTGATACTCTTTGTCTTTATGGATACTCTTTAACCTGTTCAACTGATACTCTTTAACATGTTCTTACTATTTATCCTTAAAATGATAGTAAAAAGATAAAATTCTCAACCTGAAGATAAATTTCATAAAATTTCCAATAAGTCATTCCACCATTGATCTTCTTCTACTATGGTTCTTTTAAGTTTCCTTAGCGTTTCATCAGCCTCTGTGAGTTTGTAAAAATTGGGCTGATCAGGGAACAAATACTTTATTTCATGTTCAAGATGAAATAAATTCTTCAACCTGTCATAGAGATTTCTCCCTGTTGGCAACATTGCTTTTGGCAAACTGATAGAACAAGCAGTTGTATTTTGAGCATGGATATATATTTTCTTAGCATAGGTTTCCAAGTCCATTATCTGGTCCTCTGAGAGCATAGGACTGGGTAACCCACTATCCAACAAAACCTAAAATTTTCCTCTAAAAGTATTAATATCAGCCAAAATATCTGAGCACTTCCTTTCCAAATTCTGCATAAAAGTTCTTTTGATGAAAACTCTTTTTATCTCCAAAATGGTGCCGGTCCTGTCCTCAATTCCTAATACTGCAAGCTGTTGCTTAGTTCGGGTGTTCAAAAATTGAATGAGTTGATTGGCCTGCTCAGGTCTACCTCTTAATTCATCTCTTGTTCTATTTATCTCTTCCTGAGCTACTTTAATCAAGTCATTTTGTTCAAAAATTGCTTGAACAGAGGGCCAAATACTTTTTGTTAATTCAATTATATTACCCCAAAGAGTTTCATTTATTTCCTTCAAAGGCTTTTCTAATGAAAGATATTTTTCTAAAGCCTTAACTAATTTTTCCAACCTTTTAATTTCCCTGGTATTATCAGCAACTGTCTTCTTAGATGTATCATATTTCTACTCCAAATTTTCTAACTGCAATTTCGTGGTTTGATGTTCTGTGACTCTTAATTGTAAACTTTCCATTTGTTTTGTCAATTCATCAGAACTTAAACCAGAAGTGTTCACCTGCGCTGGCACTGTTTGTTGCTTTGCTATTGTAGTACCTGTGGTTGTAGTAGCTTCTGTGGTGGATGCCTGCATGATAGCTTCTTTTTCCTGTAAAGCTAGTTCCAATCCTTTCTCTGTTTCACCCAGTCGTTCAGTCATCTTTAAGAGCAACTCCATTATCTCTTCTTGTGAATTCCCCTTCAAAACTTCTTGGGTCTGGGGATGCCTTGAGGCTGGCAATTTCAGCTGCTTTCTCAGTGCAGCTATGTCATCATCTTTCTTCTTAATCAGTGCCTCAATACTTTTAATATCTTTGGGATTGTGACCCAAGCTGATGATTATGTCTTCCAGACAATTTATTATGTTATCTTTGGCCTGAGAAGAGGCCTTTTCAATTTGCAATTGGGTGCTTGTGTTATTTAAAGAATCTTGCAGCCTTAGGGCTGCCATGGCCTTATCAGTAAGAGTGGAATAGACCATTTCCCCAGTTTGTTTTTGCAGCTCTATCTGATCTAGAGGATGAATGTCCTTTACCAAGACCTCAAAATTTTTTCTAATATAATTAGCTGCTATCATGGGTTTTGACACCTTGGACTTGAAGTGGCTCATCATCATTTTGCCTTGTGAAATGTCAAATGCTGACATTAACCTTTCATGATTATGTGGAGCCATTTTCAAATATTGATCATATACTTTCATTCTCAATGGATCATTCATTGCCTTTATATTAATGAAGGTTCGTTTTATATCCCTTGTATCTGTTTTTGGTGGTCTAAAAGAGGATACTTCAGTACTCAACTGCTTTTGCAAAGCTTTTCCTTTCTAGCCTGTGTTTGTTTCACTAACTGTGCCAGTTAGTTGACTGTCTTCCCTTCCATCATCAAATATTTCATCTATGATTTCCACATCTGGAAGTGGATCTAGTTTCTGTTTTTTGGCTTGATGTATCTTTGAGGACTCTTTGGGAGGAGTAGTATCTGGAACCTCCCTTTCTTTCCTATTTCCATGTTGGATGGAGTTTGTAATTCTGAAACTTCAGGATGTTTTACCTGAGTGGGAGAAACTTGTGTTTGATCAGGTGCTCTGGAGGTTTGAGGTTTCTCTGCCATGACTAAAGTTTCAATGACCTGTATTTCAGGTTCCTTTCCTTTGCCTTTTGACTCTGCTGCAACTGGTGAACTGCCTTCCTGTAATCTCTGCTGTAGATTTGCTGCTGAAGAAGTGCCTATGTGAGGTACCTGCACTTGACCATAAGATTCTAGGTCATACTTCTTCTCAAGATCTTTCATAATTTTGTTCATTTTGTCTTCTTCACTTTCTTCTTCAACTAGTGTTTCTTCAACCCATTCATCTTGGTTGGCATATTGTTCTATTTCAGGAATCTTGTGGTGTATGTAAGGGGATGATTTATTCTTTATTCTCTTTTCACAGATAAAACCAAATGGATCATAAGGAACCCAACGGAAACTTCTTTGGAACTTGCAATGGTTTTGTAGTATAACTTCTGCTTCTCGCTCAACATCCCTAGAGTTGCATATGTAGGGACCTAATTGACTTTTAATCCTGAGTTGGGCTTTCTTTTTCACACTACAAAAATGAATCACATCTGAATTATTCATCTGCCTGAAGTATTCCAAGGCAAAAAGTCTCATGGGCACATATCTTGGCAACTTGAATGGATGTAATTCACATCCATAGATTCTGATGACTGAATGGTTTTGATATAAAAACCAATCTCCAACTTTATAAGTCCTTGAAAGTTGCAAGGTCTTCTTGATTTCATTACTGAGCCTTGGGGGAGGGTTTCCTTTCAACAAGGTAGTTGCAGGATATACAAAAAGATCGATGAACTCAGTATAGGAATAGGGAGAATCATAGGAAGAATGAATTATGGGAGACCAAAATATAACTGACCTAGGGTTTCCCTTGGCATCAAGCTTTTTAACAGGGAAAGGGAACTTCTCTGATTGATAAAAGATAATGAGATGATAAATAACTGAGGAATATTTAAAAACTTTCTCATCATCTAGTCTCATGAACTGGTCATGGATCTTATTGGCTATGAAAGAGGCAAAGTCATATTTAACTTCAGGAGGTTGCCCAGGAGTAAAGATAGACAGCAAAACCAGGGTTATTTCATCAACATATTCACTTGTATTGAAACCCAAGACAAAAGATATCATATTTAGGATGAGCCTTCCTAATTTAGTGAAATAATAAAAACCATAGGGAGGAGGTCCCTTAGGTTGATGTTCAGGCAACATAAAATTCTGGCAAATGGACTCCAATTTTTCTGGGGTCAATTGATTAGACTTTTCAATCAATTCTTCCATAGACAAAGGTGCTAGTTCTTGATCTGGTTCAAAATGTAGCATTGCATTGATAGCGTGGGGAGTAATGGGGAAAAGAACACTCTGGTCAGGGGATATTACAGCTCTTTGAGTGGGATCATAGTTAGAATGGCAATAGTGGATAATTTCTGGGAAAGTAATGACTGAGGGGATGAGATATCTCAGGAGATTGGATTCCCACAACCCAATGACATCTTGCCCCTTCGAATTATCGTCTCTGCAGCGACAATAACTCAGAAGGGGGCTTTCATCAAAATGCAAGTCTTTAATCGGAAAATCTTTATCCACTAAGGGCAAATATTCTAACTCTTTGTGGGGGGCATTTAGTGGAGTCACATTTAGGGCTGCCGGAGCTTCCATTTTGGTTCTTGTGTATTCAAAATGGAAGTTTCTAGGTTTTTTTTACAAGCCGGGGTGCGATTTCAGTTTAAATGAAGGAAATTAGCACAATTGCAGTTTCAGGGGAACAATTCACAGTTTTAAACCTCAGGGAATGATCTTAGTGATAAAATTTGATCACTAATCCAGTGGAAAACAAGGAAAACAGACTTTCTTTTGAAGTTCGAAGTGCTATAGGATAAATACCTGTTCTTGGAGGCAAACTGGGTTTTAACAGGTATCAGGTGATAGCACGAGGATGCTTGAACACTGGTCCGGCGGAATTCTGGAGCGAAATCGGATAGAACAATGGATTTCAATGAAAATTTGAATTTCGTAGCGGAAGGCGCAGTCGCTTTCGAATAACGAAAATGACATAAAAAACACGAAAATTTGTTTTATTTCCAAGTTAAAAGGGATTTTTTATTTTTTCGAGGACTGACGTCATCGATGTACGGGCTGACGTGTGGCAGGGGTCGGGCGGTAAGCGGTAATCCCCGCACCGCTTATGGACAAGAGTGGTATTAAACGAGTGGGCAGTGATTCCATTGGAGCATTGACACATGGACGGAGGACTAGTCCAATACCACCAAGCCCCCGCGCGTTAATGCTCTGATAAGGGACGGCTGGTGGAATTGATGTGGAGCGTTGATCTTTGGAGGGGGAGATCGGATGGTGGAAGGGACGGGGAGATGGTGGGAGTTTATCATGCGGGCCCGGTGGGGTTTTAAACACGTTTAACTTTATTAAGTATCCCGGGGGGCATCTAATAGGCGGGAAATTTTGGTTATTAACTAATTCTGATAATTAATTAATCCCATGGTATAATGGAAATAGGGGTCACGGTGGGCTTTCGATTGTGGTTGAAGCGTCGGGTGGGATGCCAAGTGGATGGGCCACGGTGGCATGAGGACTTTTCCGAAGTTTTGGTTTTAAAAATAAAACTTCGGGTTTATTCTTTTTGTGTTAAACATATATATTATATGTTTAAAGATTTTCTCATATATATTTTTTTATTATATGATAAATTAATCAATGTAATTAACTTATCATAGGGGCGGGAGTACTATATAATGATATATTTTAACCAAAGGGCACATATAATGTGGGTTTTTAATGATTAATTGGGAAATAAATACTTTGGCTAAACTTTATAATAAGATGGGTTTTTTGGATATTTATATAAATGGAGTTATATACTTAGGATAAAGGATTTTCACTAGGGATTTAATAACTAGAGTTAAACATTAATATGACAAAGGGACAAGGGAACTCAAAATACTTTGCACATCTAAGAAAGTGACAATTTATGAAGTAAATTACAATATATCATCTTCAACACTTAAACTTAGAATAGTAAGTTATTTTGAGGGATTTTTATGGAAGTTTGCATGATTTTCCTAAGCAAAATGGGATTTTACTTAGGAAAAGATTGAAAGTGAATGATAATGGATAATTTCAAGTACTTAGGTCTTTTTGATCATCAGGCCAAGGGTCCGGTCCCTCCAAAAGTCAAGGAAATGCCTTGAGCCCTTTTGATCTCCAAATACCTTAGCACTTTGGGGAAATTAGTAAAAACTTAGGGAAAAAGTGATGTGGGAAGTTAATGATTTTGAATTTGCTTTCTGTGAATTATTCAGTGCATTTTCTACTTGAATACTTGTGATGAAGGTAAAATATTAAACATATTCAGCACCATCATTCATCATATGAAACTTTGCAACACCATCTACCTACCCTATCTACTTGACACTACCATTTCCTTTTCTTTATTAGGGTGCATTTGGACTTGCAAAACCCTTATCAATATTCTTTTCTTTTACGTGACAAATCTATCTAATTCTACCCTTATTACATCCAAGGGCTCAGATTAAACTGTTGAGCACCTTTTATTAACTCTACCTATCTACTTATCTGCCAAGATTAAACTGTTTGGTCAGATACTTATTCTCTATTCTACAACATGAAATTGAAATATGAATAAGTCAAGTTTATACAGTTTGACTTTTCACAAATTGTGGCCAAGTTTAACAAGCTGCACACAATTACTTATTTACAAAAAATGAAATAGTAGTGACATTTGGATTTGCACACTTTCCTTGGTCTATTTTTGTTTGGGGTTCATTTCTTTCACTTTTTTGACCATTTTAGTTTTCTTACCCTTTGATTTTTCTTTTAGGGTATACCCTCTTTACATTTTTTAAATTTTTTGATTTTTTGGTTTTTCAAGAATATGGAACACCTTTGCTCAAGAAAAAGGTTTGAACATATTCCATAGCTCAATCAGGACAATCATGAAAAATGACACCTATTGGTATTGGATTCTAACACTGGCTCCACTTGGGGATGGCTTTTCCTTGTGGAAAGTCAAGAACAACAGGTCATATGCCTCAAAATGTCTTCAAATTGAACGATGTAATTTCCTTCTTCTGGTAGCTTTATTGTACATATGATAGTGAAACTTTTGAAGCTTAGGGCCTTCACTTCGGGCTTCAACTTCAAGAAGTCACCATCCACTCAAAACTGCATTAGAAAAGGATATATTATGTACAAGTTAGAAAAATCAAAGCATCCTAGTAAATAGGATCAAAATAATGCTTCAGCATTCGACCATTGACTGGTCCTTCCTGTTAGCGCTCAAATCTACCTCAGGCTGAAATGAGGTAAAACTCAAGGCTACATCAAACCACGCTCAGCCTCGTAGCTAGCCCTACGAGGACAGGAGAGGGCTCTCTCCGTCAATCTCGATAAAATGAACAATAGCGTGCGAGATGACTTTAAAAGGGAACTGATTTTAGGCTAGTAAAGAGATAGGTATGTTTGATTTTTTGGTTTTTGGTTTTTCGCTGGAGACATGGGAAAACAGATTTTGGGTCCGGGGATAAGGTCAGACCTTTGCAGATTTCAAGTTGGGGCGAGGTAGATGACTGTCTTGATGCTTTTGATTGGATATATGGACAGATTAGACCGACGAGGAGCTGAAGAGGGCAAAGAAGAACTTGGATCCTCTCCAAACAGCTGGAAACATATAGAACTAACTGAATTCAAAGGCTAAGCACTGTAAACAATGGATTCAACCTTATTCACTCATTCAATTTAGTTCAGAAGCATAATGAAGGGATGGCATACATTAAACATGAAGAAACTTACAGTAAACAAAGAAGAAACACCATAAAAAATAGAACACCACAAGGATCCCAACAAGTGCCGCAAAACCTCTGATCCTTCCTTAGCCAAAATATGAAAAAGTATGTACAATGATATCAAAACCTCCCAAGAGTCCAACCTCTCCAACCTCTGAAAATGATTGAGAAATTACATCATATAGACCATCCTAACCCCTTCCCACACCTCTAGGGGTCGAATTCCTCCTTCAGGGGTCAGTTTCAACCAATTCTATTCATGGAACTACAATCTAGGCAGCTAACAACTTGCCTCTAAAAGAGTGGAAACTGATCCATTACATGATTTTTACCCTTTTTGTGAGTGAATCTTCTAGAAGAGATAAAAATAAGATAAATTTACATGCCCAATATAAATTTACATCATAAAAACCCAAAAATTCCATCCACAAGCAAAACTGGTCCATACTAGGCGAAAATCTGAGCTGGCAGCTGAAAATTCAGCAAAAATTTAAGTGGGTCGGTTTTGAGCCGAGTGGGTCGCGCTTTTTCCAGCCTGAATTTGAGGTACTTCCCGGCATCCACATTGAGCTCATGATAGCTCGTTGGAAAGCCCTGGATGTTGTCTATCCAACCCAAGTGGAATTTCTGAATTTGGAGCTCATATGACCCTCCAAAAATTCTTTATCCCAGAAGTACTTCCTGCTGGTGCAAAAGGTGGCAGCAAGGTGGTTTTCATGGTGTTTTTGAGCTCTTTGACCATCCAGATTTTGATGAAATGCTTAGTTGATTTCTGAGGATGCATAACTAACCATGACAAATCCAAAAATGCAAAAATTTCCTCCAACAAGTGTCCCAAAAAAAAGTGAGCGTATGAGGGTGAGACCCACTTAACTGAAAAACCTGTTTTTAGACCAAAAAATTTCAAAATGACAAAATTTTCTCCGAATTTGCTCAAATTCGGAGTGAAGACCCCCCATAATGTATCTTTCTCAGCCAAAAAAGCCTCGGCCAAAATCCGAAGTGGATTAGGCCTTTTCCGCCGTCTTAGTGCTCTCCTGGTGCATGCAGCTCCTGTGGTGAAAACACTGTCTCGGTTGTATGTGTTGGTCTCTATCATGGTGTCACAATGTGTATGAAAGTATACTGATATGGTTATGATGAAAACAAGTGTTTGGTGTACGCTCCAATGTTAGATGTGTCACATATATGTCAAAGTGCTATAGGAAATATCACAATGGGAAAAAGACTATCACAAGGAACTCGAATGGAAAATAGCCACTCTTTGACTACATGGGGATTTGACACATGAATAGGAATGAGTATAGTGTAGGTCAATAGAAATAGCCCTTGCAACGTTTGAAAATGTCAATGGAGGATGTGGACAAGTGAAAATGGGACTATGTCATAACATGAATGATGAATTATGTGAAAATGACAATGGCAATAACAATGAGAGCAGCGATGTAATGGCAATGAGAGAGCGTGAGGCTGAGGTAAATAATGAGTAGGGACACCACAGACAGTAGAGGCATGAGCATATATATCAACAACACAACCTTGGAAATCCTTCACAAGACTATCAACATGTCTCTCAAAACCCTAAGAAATGAATTTGCAATGAACATAGGTTTTACATTTCTCCACATCAAACATTTGTTTCTCCACTTTCAAAACACCATAATCATGTCCAAAAATCACTGAGCAATGTTTAAAAACCTACTTGCAAGTTGTTCGAGTCAACTTGAATCAAAACTGGGCACAAAACACAAATTTCTGGGCTTTGTTGTTTAAGTGGGTCGCACCCCTCAAGTGGGTCGCACCCGTTCACTTTTACACTCGCTGAAATGCTCAAGTGGGTCGCACCCCTCAAGTGGGTCGCATTTCCCTCTTGCCACATAGTGCATTTTTCAGGAAGCTTTTGGAGGCCTTTCCGGTGTCCAAATTGAGCGTGTGATAGCTCGTTGAAAATCCCTTGGAGTCTAATTTCCAACAAAAGTTGAATTATGCAATTTGGATTTGATTTACCCTGTCAAAAATCAAATCTCCCAACACTAGTCAAAATGAGCAGAATGAGGCTGCCTCAAGGAAGAGCGCTGTTGCAGTCAACTTTTGAAGGTCTTCCTCAACTCCAAATTGAGCTCATGATAGCTCATTGGAAAGTTATTTCTGTCTAGTTATCCTTTGAATCATCAAATAAGTCATTTAGCCAAACATTCTAGGAGAAAACTTGATTTTCTCAAGGTCACTTTAGAGGTGCATTCAATTCTCCTGAGGCAACGGTATTTTTGATATTTCTCTAAAACCATGATACCTGTGTAAAATGTGAAGGATGTTTTTCTTCCTTGGCATGTTGTGGACAAAAACCTCTCTTAGTTTCCCAAATTTCATCTTTTATTGCGCTGAAACATCTTTTGAGTGAAACCGATCCCGATGTGTGGAACAAGGGATTTTGTCGAAATGAAGCGAAATGAAGGGGATAGGGGGCTTCTAAATTCTTGGGAAAATTTTGGGAAGTAGGGAGCGATGTTAGGAAGCAGGGGAAAGTGGCATCACAGAGATTGAGTGAGGGCAAGGGGTCCAAAATGGAAAAACACAGGCCTAGCCTAGAAAATTGCCAAGTTGTGGCAAGAAACTAGGGTTTGTGCAAAAATGAGGAATTTGGGGGATATCAGTGATGGGAAGTGTTTAATAAGGTATATTAAGGATAGGGGAAGGTGTGTGAACATCAGGATACAAGTTTTTCCGATGATTTGACCATCCAAGAGAAATTACCTCCAAAACCCTAGGAGAGGGAAATGGACCTTTCCTAGGCACAACTGAAGCATGAACGAGGTGTAAAATGACCCAACGGAACTTGACATGATGATGACAACCCTATGAATGATGATACACTCAACTGAATGGTGACATGGACTGACATTTGGACAACTTTGGAAGGAGTGAAAGCAAACCCTAGACCTAATGCCTAGTGACCAAATTTTTCTTGAAGACTCATTGAAATGACAAAATTTGACCTTGACACCTTAAAATCACTTTGTAAGAGCATGTTTGATCACTGAAGGAAGGCTGCAAAGGCTGACTCTAACATTGGCTCCAATGGGGATGGTAGCTCCTTGGAGGTGTCAAGAACGGCAGATCTTTGGGAGAGCAGACCAGTGCTTTATCCATTGGGCCATAGAATCAAAAACTCAAACTGAAATGCATGACTGAAAACTGATGACTTGACGACACAAATTGACTCTCACTCAACTAAAAACTGACTCGATACTTAAACACAACCGACAAACTGGAAATATGCTCAAAGTAGAGCTTATTCAATACAACCTACTCTAATTGTGCTTTACACCACCCGATCAAGTGTAATGGAACAGCCAATGCAACCATGCAAGCATGCTGGCTGCTGTTTGATTTCTTCCCAAATGCTTGCTTATGAACAACGAGAAACAACTACTGACAGGAAACTCCCATGGAAACTTTGAACCAAGTGAACTGTTGATAAACTTGCAAAGCATAAATCGACTGGATGACTGCAAGAATACTGTGAAAGGATCTTCATAAACATAGCTCTGGTCCAGATAATCTCCATACCTTGATCTTAAACTTTTCCTCACATCTGCGGTGCTTTTCTTTGGTGATTGCAGCAAGCTATCAAAAGGATCCTGAAATTCATGAAAAATGAAACTCTGTTGCTGATTCCAGACTGAACAAAAGCCTCCTTTATCAATCTCCTCATATGAATGGAAATCTTGACATGTGCTATGCAATGAACAATCTGTTAAACAAGACAATGAAGGTGACCTTTGAACAAGATTATCATCAACATTCTTTTTCAGCACATGGTTAGCTAATGGAGCAGAATTTTTATAACAAACATCATCCAACACACGAGCAATGGGATCATCAAAAACTTGAGAAGAGTGTTGTAATGTATCCATTGAAACTGTATGACCTCCTTCTGGCTGTTCATCTTTTCCTTGAGATATATTATGAAGATTCTACCTTATAAACTGAAATGCTTCAAAACAAAAGGGTATAGAATCTTCCTGCATCATCAAATTATGTATTTCATCTTCCACAACTTCATCTGTAATCTGACCTTCAATTGCATTAGATGGCTGCAAATCTGATGCTACAAGATGCTCAAAAATCTCGTTATCTGTCTCATCCTCAACATTAACACTGAGAGATTGCTTATTTCCTATGGGCTGCTCATTTGAAGATTTACTATGCAATTTTTTTCTCAAAAACTGAAATGATTCAAAACATAAAGGTACGGAGTCACCTTGAATCATTAAATCATGTGTGCCCACTTCCAAATCTTCAGCTGCAACTTGACAATCAATGACTTTCGAGGGCTAAAAATCTGAATATGAGAAGTTTTGAACAAGGCTTTCATTGCCCTCTAGATGGTCCAAATCAAGGCTTGTTGACGTTTGATTTCTGATTGCATGAAAGTTATCTCTAATGAACTGAAACGAATCAAAACACAAAGGCAAAGATCCTTCACTTACATCAAAATTTTCTGCACTTTCCTCATCATTTCCATAGCTGATATGCATCGGTTGATCACTGTACTCGAGCTGCTGAAAGTGGACTTCCTCCTCGCACAAGCTAGCTGCTGATTTGTCTGCAAGATTAGATTCTTTTTGGAGAACATAATCATCATCATACTGATCAAACTGAGGCAATTCATCATCAAACATACACATCATATCAACAACTCTCTCTTCTTTACAATGATCTATAAAACAATCACTATGACAACTGGGATCAGAAACAAAATGTTTTGGATCAGCAACTTGTTCTTGAATGTCATTTTCATTTTTTACAGTCATTTTCCGCACCATCTCTTCTACTGCATTTACAAAAAGATCAATCTTCTCTTCTGAAAGTGTCAGCTGCTCTGAAACGTTCTTCTTTTCTTCTTCCTTCAACCTTGCCCTCAAGATCAGCAAATGAGCCTCTACATTCACTGCCTTGTTCTGCATCTCGTGAAGTGTTGCAATATTCTTTTCTCTCAGCTGAAACTCCATTTCCGGAACAAAGGCACCCGGGTAGTGCAAGAGAGCAGATCTAGGAGAAGGTCTTATATCAACTGGCATTGAATAATAAACTTGGTTAAATCTAGCAGAAAATTGTTGTACTGTCTCACCTGGCATTCTTTTCAGCTGGTTATACTCCTCTATAATCAACAAAAAGTTCTGTCCGATCATCCACCTGTCAAGGAAAACTTTGACCAACTGCTGGAAATCTGAAATGCTCGCATCAGGCAGGGCTTTAAACCAACTCTTCACTTGGCCTTGCAAAGAAAGAACAAAAAGCCTAATACTAACATCTTCATCATCAACTTCAAAAAGATCTAGAAAAGTCTCAACATTCTGCACATGTTGCTCAGCGTTGACATTGTTACATTCACCATCAAATCTCGGTAGATATAGGTCATAATTTGCAGGAAAAGCATGAAGAACAGAAGGCAAAACAAGAGGTTTATACCGATCTGGAATTTTACAAGGTGTAGGGGCATGTACAAGAGCTGCGAAATCAGTTTTCTTTTATTTAGGCTCATCACTCTGTAGAGAGTCAACATAAGATGTGGGAAAAGTGAGGCGGCCGGGATCAAAGGGAAACTCAACATTTACACTCTTTGAATAGGTCGAGTGAAGATTTTGATGACCTTTCTCATACAACAAACTTTGAAAAACTTTCAGGATAACTTCAAGACCAGCAAAGAAGTAATTTACGAGAAAGCAGATTAGATCTTGAATACCATTCCACTTTAGATACCTGAACTTTGTGTAAGATCCTTCCATTTTCTCAGAGAAAGAGTCAGTCCTCCAGACTTTGAATTGGAGTCACCAGGTGAATGATTTCAGCCTTCTTATGTGTGATCGTTTTCCACCATCAACCATCAGATCTGAACTTGATACACGTACTGGGGGAATTCGCAAATCAAGGGACACATTCACAAGCTAAACCGGAGATCGACTGAAGCAGCTTTTATCTACTATGCACTCGCAAAGCAATGTGCAGTTCGAAGGCTACCTGGCGTGACTTCAGCCTCCATCTATAGCAAGCAAACGTTTTGAGTTTCTCCCCAGTATGGTCGCCACTATGTTAGCACTCAAATCTACCTCAGGCTGAAATGAAGTAAAACTCAAGGCTACATCAAACCACGCTCAGCCTCGTAGCTAGCCCTACGAGGACAGGAGAGGGCTCTCTCCGTCAATCTCGATAAAATGAACAATAGGGTGCGAGATGACTTTAAAAGGGAACTGATTTTAGGCTAGTAAAGAGATAGGTAAGCTGGATTTTTTATTTTTTTGGGTTTTCGCTGGAGAAATGGGAAAACAAATTTTGGGTCCGGGGATAAGGTCAGACCTTTGCAGATTTCGAGTTGGGGCGAGGTAGGTGATTGTCTTGATGCTTTTGATTGGATATACGGACAGATTAGACCGACGAGGAGCCGAAGAGGGCAAAGAAGAACTTGGATCCTCTCCAAACAGCTGAAAACATATAGAACTAACTGAATTCAAAGGCCAAGCACTGTAAACAATGGATTCAACCTTATTCACTCATTCAATTTAGTTTAGAAGCATAATGAAGGGATGGCATACATTAAACATGAAGAAACTTACAGTAAACAAAGAAGAAACACCATCAAGAACAGAACACCACAAGGATCCCAACAAGTGCCGCAAAACCTCTGATCCTTCCTTAGCCAAAATATGAAAAAGTATGTACAATGATATCAAAACCTCCCAAGAGTCCAACCTCTCCAACCTCTGAAAATGATTGAGAAATTACAATATATAGAGCATCCTAACCCCTTCCCCACCTCTAGGGGTCGAATTCCCTCTTCAGGGATCAGTTTCAACCAATTCTATTCATGGAACTACAATCTAGGCAGCTAACAACTTGCCTCTAAAAGAGTGGAAACTGATCCATTACATGATTTTTACCTTTTTTGTGAGTGAATCTTCTAGAAGAGATAAAAATAAGCCAAAGTTACATGCCCAATATACATTTACATCATAAAAACCCAAAAATTCCATCCACAAGAAAAACTGGTCCATACTAGGCGAAAATCTGAGCTGGCAGTTGAAAATTCAGCAAAAATTTAAGTGGGTCGCTTTTGAGCCGAGTGGGTCGCGCTTTTTCCAGCCTGAATTTGAGGTACTTCCCGGCATCCAAATTGAGCTCATGATAGCTCGTTGGAAAGCCCTGGATGTTGAATATCCAACCCAAGTAGAATTTCTAAATTTGGAGCTCATTTGACCCTCCAAAACCTCATTCTCCCAGAGGTACTTTCTGCTGGTGCAAAAGGTGGCAGCAAGGTGGTTTTCATGGTGTTTTTGAGCTCTTTGACCATCCAGATTTTGATGAAATGCTTAGTTGACTTCTGAGGATGCATAACTAACCATGAAAAATCCAAAAATGCAAAAATTTCCTCCAGAAAGTGTCCCAAAAAAAAGTGAGCGCATGGGTGCGCGACCCGCTTAACTGAAAAACCTGTTTTTGAGACCAAAAATTTCAAAATGACAAAAATTTCTCCGAATTTGCTCAAATTTGGAGTGAAGACCCTCCATCATGTATCTTGCCCAGCCAACGAAGCCTCGGCCAAAATCCGGAGTGGATCAGGCCTTTTCCGCCGTTTTAGTGCTCTCCTGGTGCATGCAGTTCCTGTGGTGAAAACACTGTCTCGGTTGTATGTGTCGGTCTCTATCATGGTGTCACAATGTGTATGAAAGTATACTGATATGGTTATGATGAAAAAAAGAGTTTGGTGTATGCTCCAATGTCAGATGTGTCACATATATGTCAAGGTGCTATAGGAAATATCACAATGGGAAAAGGACTGTCACAAGGAGTTTGAATGGAAAATAGCCACTCCTTGACTACATGGGGATTTGACAAGTGAATAGGAATGAGTGTAGTGTAGTGTAGGTCAACAGAAATAGCCCTTGTAGTGTTTGACAATGTCAATGGAGGATGTGGACAAGTGAAAATGGGACTATGTCATAACATGAATGATGAATAGTGTGAAAATGACAATGGCAATAACAATGAGAGCAGTGATGTAATGGCAATGAGAGAGCGTGAGGCTGAGGTAAATAATGAGCAGGGACACCACAGACAGTAGAGGCATGAGCATATATATCAACAACACAACCTTGGAAATCCTTCACAAGACTATCAACATGTCTCTCAAAACCCTAAGAAATGAATTTGGAATGAACATAGGTTTTACGTGTCTCCACATCAAACATTTGTTTCTCCACTTTCAAAACACCATAATCATGTCCAAAAATCACTGAGCAATGTTTAAAAACCTACTTGCAAGTTGTTCGAGTCAACTTGAATCAAAACTGGGCACAAAACACAAATTTCTGGGCTTTTTTTTTTAAGTGGGTCGCACCCCTCAAGTGGGTCGCACTCGTTCACTTTTACACTGGCTGAAATGCTCAAGTGGGTTGCACCCCTCAAGTGGGTCGCATTTCCCTCTTGCCACATAGTGCATTTTTCAGGAAGCTTTTGGAGGCCTTCCCGGTGTCCAAATTGAGCGTGTGATAGCTCGTTGGAAATCTCTTGGAGTATAATTTCCAACACAAGTAGAATTATGAAATTTGGATTTGAGTTACCCTGTCAAAAATCAAATCTCCCAACACTAGTCAAAATGAGCAGAATGAGGCTGCCTCAAGGCAGAGCGCTGTTGCAGTCAACGTTTGAAGGTCTTCCTCAAATCCAAATTGAGCTCATGATAGCTCATTGGAAAGGTATTTCTGTCTCGTTATCCTTTGAATCATCAAGTAAGTCATTTAGCCAAACATGCTAGGAGAAAACTTGATTTTCCCAAGGTCACTTCAGAGGTGCATTCAATTCTCCTGAGGCAACGGTATTTTTGATATTTCTCTAAAACCATGATGCCTGTGTAAAACGTGAAGGAGGTTTTTCTTCCTTGGCATGTTGGGGACAAAAACCTCTCTTATTTTACTAAATTTCATCTTTGATTTCTCTGAAACATCTTTTGAGTGAAACCGATCCCGATGTGTGGAACAAGGGATTTTGTCGAAATGAAGCGAAATGAAGGGGATAGGGGGCTTCTAAATTCTTGGGGAAATTTTTGGAAGTAGGGAGGGATGTTAGGAAGCAGGGGAAAGTGGCATCACGGAGATTGAGTGAGGGGAAGGGGTCCAAAAGGGCAAAACATAGGCCTAGCCTAGAAAATTGCCAAGTTGTGGCAAGAAACTAGGGTTTGTGAAAAAATGAGGAATTTGGGGGATCTCAGTGATGGGAAGTGTTTAATGAGGTATATTAAGGATAGGGGAAGGTGTTTGAACATCAGGATACAAGTTTTTCCGATGATTTGACCATCCAAGAGAAATTACCTCCAAAACCCTAGGAGAGGGAAATGGACCTTACCTAGGCACAACCGAAGCATGAACGAGGTGTAAAATGACTCTTTGGAACCTGACATGATGATGAAAACCCTTTGAATAATGGTACACTCAGCTGAATGGTGACATGGACCGACATTTGGACAACTTTGGAAGGAGTGAAAGCAAACCCTAGACCTAATGCCTAGTGACCAAATTTTGCTTGAAGACTCATTGAAATGACAAAATTTGACCTTGACACCTTAAAATCACTTTGTAAGAGCATGTTTGATCACTGAAGGAAGGCTGCAAAGGCTGACTCTAACACTTCCTCAGCTTCTGAATTGTCCAAATTCTTCAAAAAGTATGTGTTGTTTCCCTGCAAGGCATGAATGATATAAGGCCCTTTCCACAAGAAATCAAATTTCCCATGTTTCCCTTTTTCTTCTCTTCTATAATCCCATCTTAGGACTTTGTCTCGTAGTTGAAAATCCTCTGCCTTAGTTCTTCTATCAAACATTTTCTTCAATTTTTCCTGTAAAACTTGAGATCGTTGGTATACTTCTTCTCTCGTTTGCTGCAAGTGGATTGTTTGATTAATTCTTCTCTGAATGTCATTTGGTTCCACTTGAGCCTCCTTAAGTAATTTCATAACAGTAATTCCTAAATAGGATGGGAATATTGCTTCAATTCCATAAACTAACTCATATGGACTAGTCCCAATTGATTTCTTAGTTGTAAGTCTGTCTGCCCACAATGCATTGGTCAGTTTCTTATGCCAGTTCTTTTTATTTTCTTCCAATAATTTTTTAATGATATTAATAAGGCTTTTATTGGAGGATTCTGCAAGTCCATTACCATGGGGGTAATAAGCTGTTGAATGGCCTAAAGTAATATGATATTTATTGCAGAAACTAATCATTTTCTTTGACTTAAATGCAACAGCATTATCTGTTATAATCTTTTCTGGACAGCCAAATCTTGAAAGTATATTGGTTTCTAAAAACCCTATAATCACAGAATCATTGGCCTGTCTGCATGGGATAGCTTCAATCCACTTAGTGAAGTAGTCTGTGGTAGTAAGAATCCATCTGTGTTGCCCTGAAGAAGGGGGATGGATTTCTCCAATAAAATCTAATCCCCATTGTTGAAAAGGTCTTTCTGTGGAAATTGGTTTTAATGGCAAAGGTAACAACTTTATTTTACCCTCAAAGATCTGACACTTATGACAAGTTGTTACAAATTTCTTAACATCAGAAAATAAGGTTGGCCAGTAAAAACCAGCCCTTAAGATTTTGTCTGCAGTTGATTTCCAGTAGAGATGTCCTCCACAATCCCCTGCATGAAATTCATTAAGAACTTTATCAGTTTCATCTTTTAATAGACAATTCAATAAGATTCCTTCATGATTTTTCCAAAATAGAGTGCCATCTAAAATACAATATTTTAAAGATGTCATTTTCAAAAATCTTCCTTTCATTCTGGACAACCTTGGAGGAGCTTGCAGGTTTAATAAAACATGAATGATATCAGTGTACCAGGGTGAATCTAAGAAAGCTTGACTGATCTGTGGAGTCGCCATCTCCTGTTCGTCATCCAGTTCGTTGATGTCTAAGGCTTGGCAATTAGTTTCAGTCATAAGTTGAGCTAAACCTTGACCTTTTATGAGTTTTGTTGGTTTAATCTCAATATCATATTCTAAAATGGTAGCTATCCACTTACCTCTTTTGCCTTCAATGCCATCTTGAGTCAAGATGTCTTTAACTACAGCATTAGGCACATAGGCTATCACATGAGGATATAATATGTAAACTCTGAAATCTTTAATTGGTTTTACCAATGCAAAAGCCTGTTTCTCCATGATATTGTATTTCAAAGATGCATCTCTAAGTGCTTTACTGAAAAAGGCAATTGGTTTTTCACACCCTTGATCATCTTTTTGAAGTAAAACAGCTGCAACTGTATGTTCAGAAGCCAATGAAAAAATAATGAAATCTCTGTCAAATTTGGGACTGGTAAGAACTGGTGTTCTTGTTAAAGCCATTTTAATTTCCTCAAATGATTGCTTGGCTTCTACAGTCCAGTCAATGCTTGAATCTTTCCTCAACATGTTAGTAAGCAATCTAAGTAATTCAGCTAAACTAGAAATAAATCTTCTCAAGAAATTATTTTTTCCTATGAATGCTTGCAACTCTTTTATGTTTCTAGGATGAGGTATCTGTAAAATTGCTTGTATTCTTTCTGGATCAATCCTAATGCCATCTTTAGAAATAATGTGACCTAAGAGCTTTCCTTCTTCCAAACCAAACAATGACTTTTTAGGGTTTAAAGAAATCCCATATTTTCTGCATTTTATAAATACTTGCCTTAAATGATCTAAATGTTCTTGATCTGTTTTAGAAAAAATAGTCAAATCATCTAGATAAATAACCAGAAAATCATGTATCTCTTTATCAAAATCAATGTCCATTTCTCTTTGAAAGGTAGCTCCTGCATTCTTGAGTCCAAATGGCATTTTGACATATTTAAACGTACCCCATGGTGCGGTGAATGTTGTTTTATCCTGATCATCAGGATGAACCAGAATCTGGTTATACCCTGAAAATCCATCCAGTAGAGATATCCTAGAAGATCCTACTACCCTTTGTAGAATATGGTCCATTTTTGGTAAAGGATAGTTATCTTTTAAAGAAACTTTATTCAAATTTCTTAGATCGACACACATTCTAATTTCTCCAGTTTTCTTTCTTGTTGGTACTAAATTGGAAACCCATTCTGAGAACCTAATAGGAGCTATAATCCCTGCTTCAAACATTCTTTTAATTTCCTTTTCAATTGAGGGTAATAAAACAGGATTTATTCTTCTAAGCTTTTGTTTGAAAGGTTTTTGATCTGGTTTCAAAGGTATAGTGTGTTGAATGATGGATGTATCATATGATTTAAGATCTTCATAACTCCAGGAAAAAACATCCTGGAATTCCTTTAATAGTTCAACATATTTAACCTTTTGATCTTTTGGAAGAGATTTGGACAATTTAACCATTTTGGGATTTTCTGGGCTTCCTAAGTTGCATTCTTCCATATCAGCCTTAACAGGTTCCATTTTAGGTCTAAATGGAATATCATTTGAGTCAAAAAGATCTTCCAAAGGAGTTAAACCTTTGGGCAAATGATTGTCTTTTAAATTGATGATTTCTGTCTCATCTTCTATGATCTCATCAGATTCCATGTGTTTCAAATTCTGCATGTCTTTTTCTGTGAATGTGGTCGGGTGCAGTATATGAATTGCATTTTCTCTTGAAATTTCTATTTTTTGTTCTTTTTCTTGATCAAATTCATCAATAGTTATGTCTTCATCTATATTACAGTTAGAAAACTCATTTTGAAGTGTCAAAAAACTATTGATTTGATTTTTATTAACAAATACTTGCCAATTCAAAAGATTATCTGGTATTGCAGGCCTATGTCTAATCTCAGCTGAAAACTGATGATTAGGATCGAAAGGTAATTTACATGTACTAGCAAACATTGCGAGACTGTGAGCATGAAAATTTTGTTTCCTGGGAATCTTGGCAAGTTGAGCTTGTAGAAAGGTGTTGAGAATTTCTACAACTGTTTCTCTGTATTGTTTCAATCTCATGTCTTTTGTTGAACATTCTCCTTTAATTTGTTGAATAATTAGCTCAGAATCTCCTATGATTGATACCCTAATAGCTCCTAACTTCTTGACATGTTTAAGCCCTAACAAAAGAGCTTCATACTCTGCCATGTTATTAGTGCATTTGAAATTCAACCTATAAGCATGACCCTCAGCATGATTATTTTCAACATTATGTAACCAAATCCCAGCTCCTGCTCCTAATTTGTTTACCGAGCCATCAAATTCCAAATGCCACAGAATTTCATGTTCAT
Organism: Pinus albicaulis; assembly: GCA_034641835.2. Taxonomy (NCBI): domain Eukaryota; kingdom Viridiplantae; phylum Streptophyta; class Pinopsida; order Pinales; family Pinaceae; genus Pinus; species Pinus albicaulis. The sequence goes on along the minus strand of CM076571.1, from coordinate 114,619,759 downwards.
AATCCTCATCAATTGTTTTAAAATGTTTCTTGACAGGAGCTAGTTGTTTAGTTTCTTCTGGTATTTCTTGATCATCTGGTGTTTCTTTGTTTTTAGAGATTTCTTCAATTTTAACAGTAGTTTTGTTTGTGGTTTCCAATTCTGGAGCTTCTATTTCGGTAGGGAGATCTAAATCAGCATTGTATAAAATAAAAGAGTCCATATCAGAATTTATAGAGTAAACAGGGAAGTTTTCAAGCTTCTCATGGCTACTGACTAAATATTTCATCAATGTCTCTCTGTAGAGTCTTTTAGGCTGACCAAATACTGAAATAGTTGCATATGACATGTCTAGTTGAATAGACCCTCCAAGTTTAGCACCCCAAGATCTAGACAATAACATACCATATTTAGGGGGAATATCAGCCACTACTATGTCCATCAAAACAGATTTAGCAGGGTACTGTACCAAAGTAACACAAAAGTCTTTAATCAAACCTAGACATTTTACCTCACTGGAATCAAAAGAAAACAAATCTTTGTATGGTCTGGTAATGTCTAAATTTAATCTTTCCATTACTAATTTTGGCATCAAATTGTGAGATGCTCCAGAATCAAGCATTGCATTATGGAGTATCTTGTCATGAACATTGAGGCTTACATAAAATGGAGGAGTTCCTCCACTTTCTGGTTTGCCATTTATCTCAGGGCCAAAAAGGAGTTTGGGTTGATCATCAAGAATATTTACTGAATCATCCATTCCAGTGATGTTAATGTTTATGGATTTACTGATTTGACTTCTATAGACATCATGTTTAACCAATTCCAATAAAGGAATAGCTATCTTTAGTTTGCTTATTTCAACCTCTAGATTGAAAGGTTTTTCTGTTTGAGTTTTAGTGTTTCGCACAGTTGTGTTTTCTCTATTTTTTGGGTCTTCAATGTTTTTCTCTTTTTCATGAATGAAATTTTGTTTTGAAGGGGTATCTGAACTAACTTCTACTGTTTCTTCTACATTTCCTACAGGAGGAAAAGTATTAGATTGTTGTTTATTGTTTAGTTGGTTGTCAGACACATCTTTAATTATAGGATCTGAAGGGTTAGGAGTTGTCCTAGACAGAATTTGTACAAGGGGAATATTTTGTACAGGAGGGATGTTAACTTTACCTTTGACATTTTGTTTTGCAGTTTTCTGTTTTCTATTCTCTCGCACATCAATTCGTCTGCTTCTCAAATTGTACTGTTTATGAACCTCATAAATTGTTGTGTCATAGCCTTCCTTAAAATCAAAAGTCTCACCTGAATGAGTTTGGAATGTTTCAAGGATGTGATTCTCTTGATCATCCTGGGATAGGAAAAATTCTGGTTCATTTTTGTCATCAGTTACATTGTTTATTTCTACATCTTCTGTAGGTTCTTCAGAATTTGAACCTTCAACAAAGTTTTCTTGGAAAGGTGGCCTAATGTTTTGGTCAGGGACATTCTTTCCAATATTTTGGTTCTGATTTCTTCTAAAGTTTGGGTTTCTTACAATATTATCACCAGTAGATTTTCTTTCGATTGTTTCCACTCTGTCTCCTAATCTTTCCATACCTTTAATGATTGCATCCAGCTTCTTTTCAAAAGCTGAAGGTTCATCATTCAGAGGCATTCTTCTTTCAGCCCCAACTCTGGCTCGTTTTTCTATCAGATTTGCTTCTACACTCACTACTATGCTTTGCATTTCCTCTAGTATCTGGGGAGCTCTTTCCCTGAGTGAATAAGCTATGTCAGAGTCAAAACCATCTGGAAATTTAACCAATACAGAGTCAGGTGGGGGTCTGAGGTTCTGGGGAACAGCGTTATATGCTTCATTGAATCTAATGATGTAATCTTGTACTGTTTCGTTAGGTCTTCTTCTTAATTTTTCGAATTCTGACAGGATCTGAAGAGGGTCTTTCTTCTTCTCCCATCTGTTCAAAAATGCCCTATATAAAGCTGGTAAATCAGCAATACTATTTGGAGCAAGGGCCCTAAACCATGTCCTAACTTCTCTAGTAAGACTATGAACGAAAATTCTCATTCGAACATCATCAGTGTCAATTTCATAGAACTCAAAGTAATCAGTCATCCTTTTGGTATGTTGTTGAGCTGTATAAGTACCTGATCCATCAAAAGGTGTGATCTTACTCTGGTAATCTTGGGGAAAAGCAGCAGGGTTGCTGGTAATTGTAAAGGGGCGTATCGATTGGCCATTGGAAGATATAGTGGGGTAACAGGAATTGATGGTCTGGCAGGAGGAGATGGAGGAGTAGAAGGGGTGACAGGTGTTTGAAAAGTTTGAGAAAAAGTAACTAAACTTGGAGAAGCTTCGGTAATTACAGAGATGTTTGAATTTTCTTAAAAGGTTTGTTCAAATTGAATACAGTTCTGTAATTGTTTGTCAATATGATGTGAAACAAATCTGTATTGCAAATCTTCAAAGAAAAATGGATCTGGAACTAATCTGGATAATTCGGTTTCAGAAAAATTCACAAATAAGGATGTTTCAAATCGTGCATCAAAAGGAATTTCATCAATATATATAATTTTCACGGGACAGGATGGAGATCTAGAAAGTGGTCTGGAACTTCCAGAACTCTCTTGACTTCCTCTTTCAGAACTTTCTTGGCTTCCTTGTCTTCTACCTAGGAATAAGATTTGGATTTTCAAATATTGGTGGTGGATTAGGGTCAGGATTTGACCTAGTATGACGAATCCTTTCTGAACCCAGTTTTCTTAGACTATGTGTTTTTGGATTTTTTATTTTAATTGAAAGAATAACTACAACTTCTACAAATTCTTCAAGAAATAATGATGTATGATTAAAATTTTCTCAAAGATTTGTTAAACTAGAGAGTCTGATTAAATATATTGAAACTAAGGTTCAGTGTATAAGCTAAATCAGAGATAGACTGAAGCAGCGTTTATTTACTTTTGCAATTGCACAGCAAAAGCAATTTCAAAGGCTACCTGGCTGATCTTCAGACTCTGTATATAGCTTATAAGTGGACAATATTAACAAATAAAGATGATTCAGGTCCCCAGTATGGTCGCCACTATGTTATCACTCAGGTTTTCCTTGAAGTTGTGGAAAATGAAAGTATACCCGAGGTAACCACAAACCAATCTTCAGATGCAGAATCTAGCCAATCTGCATCCAGAGAGGGCTCTCTCTTTATAATTTATCTTTGTTCTTAGAATGTTTTAGGCTAGTCATAGATCCAAGAGTTTGTTTGAAAGTGGTGGAATCCACAAACTAAGGGCAAGGTTGAAAGTTTTTCAGTCCATTGGGCTATGGAGTCAAAGGATGGCTTTACTGGATTTCTATTCTACACACAAGATGGCTTTACAGGGCAAGATAGCTAGACAAAGAACAATCCTTAAAATTTAAAGTGGATGGGATGATCTTGAAGGGATGAAAGGCAGCTAAGAATCTTTCACCATGTTCAAAAGAAAGAAATGAGATGACTACAAACAAAGAGCAATGAAGAATTCTTTATTATAGTAATCAGCAATGTTTAAATTAGCAAAGCAAGAGCATTTAAGAATTCATGCCTATAACCAATTTAGAGGAAAACATTAAGAACAATCACATCTGAAATCAGAGTATAATTAAGTAAATTCTGATTCAATCCTTTACGCAAATTATTCAGAAATGGACATAATGATATTATAAACTGATATAAAACTTAAGACAAAGGGTAGAAAGACTTATTGAACTGCAGTCCAACACATGAATCCTGCAAAAAGTCCTGAGCTTCAAATCGTCATCCAGTAAGCCACGAATAAATTTCTCCAAAATGTTTTTATTCTGAAAATCTCAATGTTACAGCAAAGTAATAGAATCCACCCTCAATACTCTCTTTGAGGGTTTATTTATACAAGAAATGTTTGAAAAAATCTCACTCTAACTTATCCAATAATCTAGGGTGACTAAGGAGTAATTTACAAATAAACAGGAGACAAATGGTCTCGTGGATAGAATAATAGGTAACTGTTGATGTGTTGTTCCCTCATTTTGCTGATGTGCTGGAGGTAAGTGCTTAAATAGGGCTCGGTGCTGTCCCTTGGAGTAATTTATTTACTTGTTTGATACTCTTTGTCTTTACGGATACTCTTTAACCTGCTCAACTGATACTCTTTCATCTGTGTTCATTTTTATCTTTTACATAATAGTAAAAAGATAAAATTCTCATCCTGAAGATAATTTTCATAGAATTTCCAATAGGTCTTTCCACCATTGATCGTCTGGTATTATAGTCCTTTTAAGTTTTCTCAATGTCTCATCAGCCTCTGTGAGTTTGTAAAAAGTGGGCTCATCAGGAAACAAATACTTTATTTCATGTTCAAGATGAAATAAATTCTTCAACCTGTCATATAGATTTTTCCCTGTTGGCAACGTTGCTTCTGGTAAACTGGTAGAACTAGCAGTTATATTTTGAGCATGGCTCTCTATTTTCTTGACATAGGTTTCTAGTTCCATTATTTGGTCCTGTGAGAGCATTGGACTGGGTAACCCACTGTCTAACAAAACTTGAAATTTTTCTCTGAAAGCATTAATATCATCCAAAATATCTGCACACTTCCTTTCTAAATTCTGCATAAAATTTCTTTTGATGAAGACTCTTTTTATCATCAAAATAGTGCCGGTCCTGTCTTCAATTCCTAGTCTTGCAAGTTGTTGTTTTGTTCGGGTGTTCAAAAATTGAATAAGTTGATTGGCCTGCTCAGGTCTACCTCTTAGTTCATCTCTTGTTCTGTTTATTTCTTCCTAAGCTACTTTAATCAGGTCATTTTGTTCAAAAATTGCTTGAATAGAAGGCCAAATACTCTTTATTAACTCAATTATATTACCCCAAATAATTTCATTTATTTCCTTCATAGGCTTTTCTAGTGAAAGATCTTTTTCCAAAGCCTTTACTAATTTGTCCAATCTTTTGATTTCCCAGGCATTATCAGCAACTGTCTTCTTAGATGTATCATACTTCTGCTCCAAATATTTTAATTGTAACTTTGTGGTTTGAAGTTCTGTGACTCTTAATTGTAAACCTTCCATTTGTTTTATTAACTCATCAGAACTCAAACCAGAAGTGTTTACCTGTTCTGGCTCTGTTTGTTGCTTTGCTGTTGTAGTACCTGTGGTTGTAGTAGCTTCTGTGGTGGATGCCTGCATGATAGCTTCCTTTTCCTGTAAAGCTTGTTCCAATTCCTTCTCTGTTTCACTTAGTTGCTCAGTTACTTTTAAGAGCAACTCCATTACCTCTTCTTGTGAATTCCCCTTCAAAACTTCTTGGGTCTGGGGGTGCCTTGAGGCTGGCAATTTCAGCTGCTTTCTCAGTGCAGCTATGTCATCATCTTTCTTCTTTATTAATGCCTCAATACTTTTAATGTCTTTGGGGTTGTGACCCAAGCCAATGATTATGTCTTCTAGAGACTTTATTCTATTATCTTTGGCCTGAGAAGAGGCCTTCTCAATTTGCAATTGGGCACTTGTGTTATTTAAAGAATCTTGCAGCGTTAGGGCTGCCATGGCCTTATTAGTAAGAGTGGAATACACCATTTCCCCAGTTTGTTTATGCAGCTCTATCTGGTCCAAAGGATGAATGTCCTTTGCCAGGACCTCAAAATTTGTTCTAATATAATCAGCTACTGTCATGGGTTTTGGCACCTTGGACTTGAAGTGGCTCATCATCATTTTTCCTTGTGAAATGTCAAATGCTGACATTAACCTTTCCTGATTATGTGGAGCCATTTTCAAATATTGATCATATACTTTCATTCTCAATGGATCATTCTTTGCCTTTATATTAATGAAGGTTCTTTTTATATCCCCTGTATCTGTTTTTGGTGGTCTAAAAGAGGATACTTCAGTACTCAACTGCTTTTGCAAAGCTTTTCCTTTCTGGCCTGTGTTTGTTTCACTAACTGTGCCAGTTAGTTGACTGTCTTCCCTTCCATCATCAAATATTTCATCTATGATTTCCACATCTGGAAGTGGATCTAGTTTCTGTTTTTTGGCTTGATGTATCTTTGAGGACTCTTTGGGAGGAGTAGTACCTGGAACCTGCCTTTTCTTTCCTATTTCCATGTTGGATGGAGTTTGTAATTCTGAAACTTCAGGATGTTTTACCTGAGTGGGATAAACTTGTGTTTGATCAAGTGCTCTGGAGGTTTGAGGTTTCTCTGCCATGACTAAAGTTTCAATGACCTGTATTTCAGGTTCCTTTCCTTTTCCTTTTGACTCTGCTGCAACTGATGAATTGCCTTCCTGTAATCTCTGCTGTAGATTTGCTGCTGAAGAAGTGCCTATGTGAGGTACCTGCACTTGACCATAATATTCTAGGTCATACTTCTTCTCAAGATCTTTCATAATTTTGTTCATTTTGTCTTCTTCACTTTCTTCTTCAACTAGTGTTTCTTCAACCCATTCATCTTGGTTGGCATATTGTTCTATTTCAGGAATCTTGTGATGTATGTAAGGGGATGATTTGTTCTTTATTCTCTTTTCACAGATAAAACCAAATGGATCATAAGGAACCCAACGAAAACTTCTTTGGAACTTGCAATGGTTTTGTAGTATAATTTCTGCTTCTTGCTCAGCATCCCTAGAGTTGCATATGTAGGGACCTAATTGACTTTTAATCCTGAGTTGGGCTTTCTTTTTCACACTACAAAAATGAATCACATCTGAATTATTCATTTGCCTAAAATATTCCAAGGCAAAAAGTCTCATGGGCACATATCTTGGCAACTTGAATGGATGTAATTCGCATCCATAGATTCTAATGACTGAATGGTTTTGATATAAATACCAATCTCCAACTTTATATGTCCTTGAAAGCTGCAAGGTCTTCTTGATTTCATTACTGAGCCTTGGAGGAGGGATTCCTGTCAAGAAGGTAGTTGCAGGATATACAAAAAGATCGATGAACTCAGCATAGGAATAGGGAGAATCATAGGAAGAATGAATTATGGGAGACCAAAATATAACTGACCTAGGGTTTCCCTTGGCATCAAGCTTTTTAAAAAGGAAAGGGAACTTCTCTGATTGATAAAAGATAATGAGATGATAAATAACTGAGGAATATTTAAAAACTTTTTCATCATCTAGCCTCATGAAATGTTCTTGAATCTTATTGGCTATGAAAGAGGCAAAGTCATATTTAACTGCAGGAGGTTGCCCAGGAGTAAAGATAGACAGTAAAACCAGGGTTATTTCATCAACATATTCACTTGTATTGAAACCCAAGATAAAAGATATCATATTTAAGATGAGCCTTCCCAACTTAGTGAAATAATAAAAACCATAGGGAGGAGGGCCCCTAGGTTGATGTTCAGGCAACATAAAATTCTGGCAAATGGACTCCAATTTTTCTAGGGTCAATTGATTAGACTTTTCAATCAGTTCTTCCATAGACAAAGATGCTAGTTCTTGATCTGGTTCAAAATGTAGCATTGCATTGATAGCTTGGGGAGTAATGGGGAAAAGAACACTCTGGTCAGGGGATATTACAGCTCTTTGAGTGGGATCATAGTTAGAATGGCAATAGTGGATAATTTCTGGGAAAGTAATGACTGAGGGGATGAGATATCTCGGGAGATTGGATTCCAACAACCCAATGACATCTTTCCCCTTCGAATAATCGTCTTTGTAGCGACAATAACTCAGGAGGGGGCTTTCATCAAAATGCAAGTCTTTAATATGAAAATCTTTATCCACTAAGGGAAAATATTCTAACTCTCTATGGGGGGCATTCAGTGGAGTCACATTCAGGGCTGCCGGAGCTTCCATTTTGGTTCTTGTGTATTCAAAATGGAAGTTTCTGGGTTTTTTTTACAAGCCGGCGCGCGATTTCAGTTTAAATGAAGGAAATTAGCACAATTGCAGTTTCAGGGGAACAATTCACAGTTTTAAACCTCAGGGAATGATCTTAGCGATAAAATTTGATCACTAATCCATTGGAAAACAAGGAAAACAGACTTTCTTTTGAAGTTCGAAGCGCTATAGGATAAATACCTGTTCTTGGAGGCAAACTGGGTTTTAACGGGTATCAGGTGGTAGCACGAGGATGCTTGAACACTGGTCCGACGGAATTCTGGAGCAAAATCGGATAGAACAGTGGATTTCAATGAAAATTTGAATTTCGTAGTGGAAGGCGCAGTCGCTTTCGAATAACGAAAATGACATAAAAAACACGAAAATTTGTTTTATTTCCAAGTTAAAAGGGATTTTTTATTTTTTTGAGGACTGACGTCATCGATGTATGGGCTAACGTGTGGCAGGGGTCGAGCAGTAAGCGGTAATCCCCGCACTGCTTATGGACAAGAGTGGTATTAAAAGAGTGGGAAGCAATTCCATTGGAGCATTGACACCTGGACGGAGGACTAGTCCAATACCACCAAGCCCCCGCGCGTTAATGCTCTGATAAGGGACGGCTGGCGGAATTGATGTGGAGCGTTGATCATTGGAGGGGGAGATCAGATGGTGGAAGGGACGGGGAGATGGTGGGGGTTTATCATGCGGGCCCGACGAGGTTTTAAACGCGTTTAACTTTATTAAGTATCCCGGGGGGCGTCTAATAGGCAGAAAATTTTGGTTATTAACTAATTCTGATAATTAATTAATCCCATGGTATAATGGAAATAGGGGTCGCGGTGGGCTTTCGATTGTGGTTGAAGCATCGGGTGGGATGCCAAGTGGATGGGCCATGGTGGCATGAGGAATTTTCCGAAGTTTTGGTTTTAAAAATAAAACTTCGGGTTTATTCTTTTTGTGTTAAACATATATATTATATGTTTAAAGCTTTTCTCATATGTGTTTTTTTTATTATATGATAAATTAATCAATGTAATTAGCTTATCATAGGGGCGGGAGTACTATATAATGATATATTTTAACCAAAGGGCGCATATAATTTGGGTTTTTAATGATTAATTGGGAAATAAATACTTTGGCTAAACTTTATAATAAGATGGGTTTTTTGGATATTTATATAAAAGGAGTTATATACTTAGGATAAAGGATTTTCACTAGGGATTTAATAACTAGAGCTAAGCTTTAATATGACAAAGGGAAAAGGGAACTCAAAATACTTTGCACATCTAAGAAAGTGAAAATTTCTGAGGTAAATTACAATATATCATCTTCAACACTTAAACTTAGAATAGTCAGTTATTTTGAGGGATTTTTATGGAAGTTTGCATGATTTTCCTAAGCAAAATGGGATTTTACTTAGGAAAATATTGAAAGTGAATGATAATGGATAATTTCAAGTACTTAGGTCTTTTTTATCATCAGGCCGAGGGTCCGGTCCCTCCAAAAGTCAAGGAAATGCCTTGAGCCCTTTTGATCTCCAAATACCTTAGCACTTTGGGGAAATTAGTAAAAACTTAGGGAAAAAGTGATGTGGGAAGTTAATGATTTTGACTTTGCTTTCTGTGAATTCTTCAGTGCATTTTCTGCTTGAATACTTGTGATGAAGGTAAAAGATTAAACATATTCAGCACCATCATTCATCATATGAAACTTTGCAACACCATCTACCTACCCTATCTACTTGACACTACCATTTCATTTTCTTTATTAGGGTGCATTTGGACTTGCAAAACCCTTATCAATCTTTTTTTCTTTTACATGACAAATCTATCTAATTCTACCCTTATTACATCCAAGGGCTCAGATTAAACTGTTGAGCACCTTTTATTAACTCTACCTATCTACTTATCTGCCAAGATTAAACTGTTTGGTCAGATACTTATTCTCTATTCTACAACATGAAATTGAAATATGAATAAGTCAAGTTTATACAGTTTGACTTTTCACAAATTGTGGCCAAGTTTAACAAGCTGCACACAATTACTTATTTACAAAAAATGAAATAGTAGTGACATTTGGATTTGCACACTTTCCTTGGTCTATTTTTGTTTGGGGTTCATTTCTTTCACTTTTTTGACCATTTTAGTTTTCTTACCCTTTGATTTTTCTTTTAGGGTATACCCTCTTTACATTTTTTAAATTTTTTGATTTTTTGGTTTTTCAAGAATATGGAACACCTTTGCTCAAGAAAAAGGTTTGAACATATTCCATAGCTCAATCAAGACAATCATGAAAAATGACACCTATTGGTATAGGATTCTAACAGTACTGAAACCCTAAGGGGCAAGATTCCCACTTAGTTGAGTGAAACAGATCAGAAATAGGTCTAAACGGGCAGAGACAGAGGCTGGAAAACCCTGACAGAAGCTTCAGACAAACCCATAAAAGTTGCTAGAAAATTGCAAAAAAAAGTGCAGGTCATAGGTTCGGACCTGCTTTCAGTCCAGGTCACAGTTTTGGGGCAGAGAAGTGCACCTCCAGTCCAGGTCGCAATTTTTGGGCTAATAAGTGCGACCTACAGATCCGGGTCTCTCGACGGCAGATTTCAAAAAAAGTTGTCGTCTCAGCTGCGGTCGATGTCTGTCACCTACGCAATAGGGCCAGAAACACACGGAAGTTAAAAAACATTAATGTTTGAGGGTTTTAGAGGTGAAAAGCACCATAAAAATAGGAAAAACAAAAAACTGAAGAGAAACCCTAGGTTCTGAAATAGCTGGATATGCAGGAATAGATAAAACAACAACGGTCGCAAAAGAAAACCTGTGTGGAGTCGCCAATTGTTAGTATGAATCTTTCGTTAAAAAAGACCACATTAGCTACGCATAAAAAATAGCCCTAACATCAATTATGGCTGCCAATATCTTTAAATCTGAAGTTAGTTGATCCAAATTATAATGTTGCAAGAATTCAGATCTAAACATAAAAGAAAATAAGCAGTAAAAGTAAAATGTGGCTCCATGCATCCAATAGACAAGACAAGAACAATGTATCTGAAAGAATTTTTTATATTAAAAGGGGGCACCTGAGAGGAAAACAAGAAAGGTGTTTCCGATTCTCCTCAATGTGATAGGTTCTTGAAAGTCCTCAGCATTTCAGATCTAAAATTTCTCTCTCTTGTTGGTGTAGAAAACCCAGACAAACATAGAACTCAAAGGGAGCTCACAATGCAAAAATGGAGAATGTGACCAAAAGTATAGATCTAGAGTGATCTAATGCAATGAAAGGTGACTAATGAATGGGGAAAACCATTCTATTTATAGCAAAATATTAGGGCGGTCTAGAACTTGGTGCATGAATAAAATATTATTAATCAAATTCTAGAACCACCCTTTAGGAATATTTTATTATATTTGTTGGAGGGAAAATGATTTTTGACTTGGGTCAATTCCTTTATTTATAAATAATAAATAAATAAATTATTTATTTATTATTTTAAGGAAATGGTGGGAATATAATTAAATAAATAATGATTTATTTGATTATTTATAAACGATTTAGTCAAATTTAACTAGGAATATTATTTAAATAAGGTTTTAAATAAATTATTCCTAGGAAATAATAAAATAAATAGGGATTTATTTAATTGATTTCCTTGTTTTGGGTTAAATATGACCAGGAAATATAAACAAATATAGATTTGTTTATTATTTCCTTTTGTGGTTTCCTGTTTAGACCATAAACAACTTAACAAAGGTGTTTTACTAAGTTATTTCACATAGTGAAAGCAATTTTACTTAGGGTAAAATTGGTCTTACATGGTGTACTTGGGTTCATCTAATGATAATAGGTTAGATGACCAAAAAATGTTGTAACAAAAATAATCACAGACAATGTTGCTACCTTTAAATCCAAAAATATGGCTGATTTCTGCGATAAATATCAGATCACCTTGGGCCACTCTACTGCCTATTACCCCCAAGGGAATGGACTTGCTGAATCTTCCAACAAGAGCCTGATCAACATCTCAAAAATCTGTTGGAGCAGAATCAGAAAGCATGGCATGGTAAGCTGGTTCATGCTTTGTGGGCTGATAGGTTAAATACTAAAAAGTCAATCAACACATCCCCCTATTAGTTGGTTTATGGAATGGATGTTGTTTTCCCAACATCCTTAGGAGTTCCAGTCATGAAACTTCTTCAATAAGTCCAAGTTGAAGAAAATGACATGCAGAGAAGGATCAATCAAACCATCCATTTGCAGCAGACCAGAGAGGAAGTTTATCAGAGAACTCAAGCAGTCCAAGAAAACATCAAAAGGAAATTTGACAAAAGAACTAAGGAAAATGACTTCCAAGTTGGGAATGTGGTTCTCAAGTGGGATTCAAGGAGGGAAGAGTAAATAAAACATGGTAATTTTGAAAATCTATGGAAAGGGCCCTACATTATTCATTCCTTAAGAGGGCATAATTCATTTTTCTTGCAAGAACTGAATGGTGAATAAGTGTTAGGAGGTCCTGTCAATGGCAGGATGCTTAAACACTACTTCTGTCAAGAGTCTTAAGTTTCATAGTTTTTCATCCATTGTACATAAAATTTGCATCAAGAAAAGGAAAGAAAATACAAAAACAATCAAAATAGAAAAGATGGCAGAAATAAAACAAGAAAGGTATAGCCCCATACCAAAAGGAGAGGTTCAAACATGCTGAAAATCTGAACCTAGAAGCATAAGGAAATATGGATCTAATTCCCTCAAAACTTGAGCCAATAGAAGAATAAGCAGGATTGATTCTAACATGCTCAAAAATTGAACTAGCAAATAAAAGGATACAACTCTAGCAAGATCAAAACTAGAGCTGAAATGAATGAAAAGATGACTCTAAAAAACTCAAAATCTGAGTCAGGAAAGGGAGGAAAGATGCTTTCAGTTTTCATAACTTCAATCCTTCCCAATTTTTTTGTAATTTTTGCTAATTCTCAATTCATGTGTAGCTTGCTATTATGCCATGGACCCACAACAAACCAGATAGTCTAATCCTAGTTTGACTGTGTTTTCAATTTTTGTCTCAGAATATAGAGAATGAAAACCTGTCAAACTGTTTAACCCTGGCAGGTATTAGATTAGGTAGAGAGTTAAGAGTCCAACTGTTTAATCTAGGCTCTTGGAAGAAATAAGGGTAGCATTAGATAGGTTTATTTTTTTGCTTTCAAAATAAAATGTTGGAAAAATATTTTGCCAGTCCAAGTGCACTCAAAGGAAGAAAAAATGCTAGGACGGTAGGAATGGGTTGGTAGAAATGTTGTTTTGAAGAATGAAAATTGTTTTCGGGTTGCTGCAAAGGTTATTAGATCAAAAGAAGACCAATCAAAGAAAGAAAAACTGTTGCCGAATGGAAAGGTAGTGGTCTGCTAAATACAGAGATTACTGAGGTTCTGGACACCTAAAGGGCAAGTTGTCCTCCCCAAGTGGAGCCACTGTTAGCCACCTATAAATTTTGATATACCAAATGGTGGCTGAGTTTGTTTCCAAGCCTTCAAGAGATATATTTCCTTTGAAAATCTATCATCCTTGAAGTCTTATGTTTTTCATACCCTGCAGGTTCATCTTCACTGTTGTTTCCATCTTAAAGCCATCTTGTTTCACCAAATAATGTTGTCCCAAAGGCCACTGAAACTGCCTGTTTTCACTCATTTCCCTTCATTTTTCATGAAGCCTTCTTTTCGTCTTTTAACCCCCCATTCAACCTCTAAAGGCTCTAAATCCCCTTTAAACCTTGTGAAATCCCATTATGAGGTTTAAAACCCCATATTTACCCCCTATCAGAACCTCCATTTTCCTCAAAAAATCCTTGAAAATCCTCATTTTTACACTAAGTCCTTAAGCCCCTTTCGGCTTAGCCCTTAGCCGATTTTCTGCATGTGACCCATGCTATGACCAAGCACTAAGGCGTAATCGCAAATCACAATCAGAGCTTTCATTTCGGCCTTTTCCTTTGTTCTTCAAAATTCTGCGATGGGATGATTTTTCCTCTGCCGATTGCCGATTCAATCTAGACCGTTGATCTCTCTTGATCCAACGGCGAAGATCATATCACACTCCATCGCAAGCCTTCCACCATTCCCCCTCTGACTTAATCCTGACCTTTAATATTTCAAGATTCAACAACTAGCGCTCAATCGCATCGCAAAAATCCAGTTTTCCCCCTTTTCTTTTCCCCCCCGATGGTCGACTCCCCGATTTAATCCTGGCCGTTGAATCCACAAGAACCAACAGTTAGGATTTGATCGCGCTTTGTTCAATAGAGCTCATCACCGATCCCATTGATTCGATCTAGACCGTTGATCTCTCCCGATCCAACGGCCAGGATTTAATTGCGCCCTATACATAGACCTCTGTCTGTTCCCCTTCGAGTTAATCCAGACCGTTGATCTGCCTCGATCCAACGGCCAGTGCTTAATCACACATAGTAAAACCAAAGTTCCCGTTCACTTGCCTCCTCCGATGCCAATAATGCAATTTGATCGCAGCCGTTGAATCCATAAGAACCAATGGTCAGGATTCAATCGCGCTTTGATTCACAGTCCCCGTCATCGCGTCCATCGATTAGATCTGAACCGTTGAATCCACAAGAACCAACGGCCAGGATTTCGTCGTGCTCCTCCCTTAGCCTTTCACCATCCCGACCTCCGGTTAAATCTCCGCTGTTGATCAAATTTAATCCGACGTTCAGCATTCAAAACACCATTGACTCTTCCCACCTTTCTACCTGTGCATCTTACCTCCTATCGCATTTCTTCTGCACCGTCAGATCTGAGGCCCCAGATCCAACTGTCGCCATTCAATATCACGTAACTTTGCCCCTGAAGTTTAACGTTTCAAAATTACATGATAAAAGTGGTTTTAAGAATCCACGTGTCAAACGCTAACCTATATCGGGATCCAGAAGACAATACTGCCTTCTCCCCATTTTTCCGTGCGAAAACCATTCCCGGTTTTTGCCATACCACCCTCCGCAGCATATTTTCTCCTTTAATCCTGACCATTGATCTTTGTGATCAGATGATCATGACTTGATTTCAACCCCGTTCATTTGCCTTTCACCTGCTCTCCCAAATGATTCCATTGAACGATCACCACTGTTGATCTTTGAGATCTAACAGCCCTAATATAACCTTGCCACACCCTTTCTCCATTCACCTAAACTCTCAAATGACTTTGCTGGACAATCTCCACCATAGATCATCCTGATCTAACGGTCCCAGTTTATCCTCACACCCAAACCTCCAAAACACCTGGTTAGCTACTCTACCAGTGTTTTTCCCCATTTTTCCATTGCAATCACTTTCTTTCTCACTGCTCCTATGCCACCCCAGAGCCTCTGCAGTAGTCTAAACCCAGCCTGCAGGATTTCATAACATGTTTTCGTGTGTTTGCAGGTTTTTTCATGACCGATGAAGGAATTAATTTTTTACAGTCATAGAGGTGACACACAGGCTCAGATAGTAGTCTCAGGACCAGGAAACAAAGTTGAAATGAACAGAACCAGAGGGCGAGGGCATGTCAATCAATAGATCATATCCATGAACCATCAGTGACCCTCCAGCTCAGCGAAATCCTCCACCTGTACACAAAACACTCATAAAACATGATGATGACATTCCCAGTGGTAGGATACATAGCTTAAAAGACCAATGTCATTACACAAGAATTTTGAGAAATCAGAAAAAGAGAAGCATAAACAGAGCTAATACAGGTTTAAGTACAAAAGAGACAGAGCAGTGAGTGATGCAGAACGATGCCTGACACAGACATGACCTTTACCCATGCACAACAAGTCTGCCAAGCAGTTATTGCACTAGGGAAGCTACTAAAAATTTGTTAGAGGTAGTTATTTAGAAGTATGGGAGTCCTCATAGCCCATTCTTCACTTAACTCACATCGAGAAGATAATAGTACCTCTCCAGATGATTTTCTTCTCAAGGACACCCTACGGGTGATTTCTGTCATATCAAAATAGTCTCAAACGAGATGCAAAGTTATATATCCTATCTAGAATTCAATGAAATGTTTAAGGCACATAATGGAGCATTCAAAATACCTTCTGCTATCTCTGATGTTCATTAAAAACTATCCCCACCTACTTTTCTCATTTTCCCTATAAAGACTCTTCGAAGTCTCATTGTAAGAGGTTGGCATTTTGCGATTTCTAAAGTAATACATATTGCTTCTTTGAAGAAGCTTTGGTGTTATGAAAGAGTGTGAAGATCTGTGCTATTTCTGTTGATAAAGGAGGCAGGACCATCGGATCCCTGAGCCTGGTTTTGGTGAATTACTTCTTGTTGTTAATTTTATTTCATGTTTTTCCACTTTGTTCGATCACGCTTTGCTTACAGTGGGATCAAAAGTTTAGGCAGAAAAATGTATCTTAGAAGCACCTCTGACTTGTTTATCCTTCACTGTTTATATGTTTTCTACTACTGAATGTGACAGGGTAGTCTAATAGCTCTCTTTATATTCAGTTTTTTTTAATTCAGAACTGGTTAATTCGGTTGTGTTAAAGACTCTCTAGGCGTTCCCTCTTTCTTTGCCACTGAATGTTGTATCTGAAATCTCCTTTTGATTATTAATAGTTGCACCTTGACAGAGAGGCTTGTTTCAATCATACGCTCTGTTCATTATTGTAACTATTGTGTTAAAGGTCCCTATAATCGCAATCTTAGATGTCTAACGCGTTCCCTCTTCTTTGAATGCAATTGTATGTCTATGTTGGTTAAAATCTCAAAGGTGAACTTATAGGAGGAAATAGGGCATTCCCCGAATCCTATAATTCATTTAGAAGGTTTAGCCTATATTTCTCATTTCATTGAGTGTTTATATAGATTAAGTCCAAAGCAGTGAGCTTATTGGAGGAAATAGGGAGTTCCCTGAATCCTTTAAGTCATTGCGAAAGGGTTTAGTTTTTTTTTCACTCTTAGTTCTTAATGTTCATCCCATCTCACCTATATTATTCAACAGATCCTAGACCAAGTTAGATTTTCCCTTTGGTTTCCCTTCCTTCTCTGTCAGAACTATTTGGAATTTCACATGAATCCATTGCCCAATGGCTTGTATGTTCCCATGCTCTATCTATACCACATGAAACACACTTGTCCAACCAAACAACCAAAAAAACAACCTTGCACCTCATAACTAGCCTAAAATCAACTTCTAAAAGCTTTCAAGACATATCTTTATAAAAACGTTGAGAGATCCCTTTCTGAGACTAGGAGGGCTAGATCCTAGAGCTCTAAAGTTAGGTTTTTATGTTGCCTTGTCTTTTGGTAAGCCAATCTATCAAAACACAGGACATCAATATAACCCAACTGGAATTAGTTTAGGAATATTATCCTACATTTGTAATGAAGGATAATTATTGTTTATGAAGTCATTGCATATGCAAATGAAGAGCAGAGGCACGATTTGGCACATCTTTGTTGCACTCCACGTATTTTCTCTTCTGGGATAGGTGTTGTTGGGGTTCCTATGTTTTGGCAGGTTTGGCTCTACCAAAAGATAAAACAACATCAAAACCACTTTGGGACCTCAGGAACTAGCCCTCCTAGGTCCAAAGAGGGATATCTCTATAAAGGCAAAGATATATGTCTTTGAAGTTTAGTTTCAAGGTATCAGGCTAGTTATAAGGCACAAGGTTTGTTTTGTTTTTTTTGTTTGGTTGTTGGGAATCATGAAGGAAGGGTTTCAATACAAGACAAAGGGTAAGTAAAGAAGATTTTAGGCAAAGGAGGGATAATTTAGAGAACACTCGAGACCATTGGGAAATGGAGTCACAAAAGGGTTTACTTGCTATTCAGTATCCAAGGCTTTCAATTGGGCTAGTCATATAAAACAGAGGATGTTTAAAGATGATAGTGTGATATGAAATGATAAGGAATGAAGGTATGAAAAGGAAACCTCTGAGGTGACCACTTAGGAATCAGATCTAGGGACAGGACATGCCATTAAACACCTATGATCCACCCCCTAAAAGGTTAACTCTTCAGACAACAAGAAACACTTAAGATTTAAACACAAAGGTGAAGCCTGAGATCAGAGAAAGGATTTGAACTTTCAATGCTTTGACATTCAACTTAAGGGAACTTAGAAAGGTTCAATTGATTGAAAAATACCCTAGTGAGATAGAATCAACATTCTAAACTCCCAGTATCTCAATTCTTTCAATTAAAACCCAACAAGAACATCTAAGAACAGATTCATAAATTCATACATCAGTTAGCAGTGAATAACAGCTACTACACTGGTTAAATTATCTTGAATTAGTTCTCAGATAACAAAATCAGTAGAAAACATCAAATATAAGAAGATCAGGAGCATTAGGGTACCATACATGGGTATATCCTAAGCCAGATTTATGATTCTTACTAGAGAAATGAAATGTAATGAATTACAAAAGGAAAACAGAGACAAAGGCAGAAAACATCACCACTGCTTTAAATCAGGATCCAAAGAAATGTGCTTGTCATATTAAAGAGAAAAACCAGTCATATAAAACATTTTCCAACAGCTTGACATTCAGTCTGAAATCATCTTCCTCAGCCTATCTTACAACTTTACACACAGAACAATATCTCAAGAAAAATAGCTTGCAATTCACAGATATCCGATCAACAACCAACAATCTTTACAATGTGTTTTTCTTGAGTTCTTGTAGTTGAAGGAGAGGAAAAGGAGGTAGATGAAACACTAAATGAAACATTGAAACATAAGTAGAAGAAGAGGGCTCGAGGCCGATTCAGTCTTAATATCCATGCATTGATTTTCAGTACTCTTTGGGTGAAAGAGTGGTTTTCGACAGGCTAATATTAACTTCCAGGTATGTTCTTTGATGTACTTTAGGCTGCAGTACTTTGGTGATAAGAAAAAGGAAGATAAATGCCTTTAGGTATGCCATACTACATAACAAATTCTTCTGGCAACATTAGGACTTTCTGTCAAGGCATATATCTTCTCTGAAACTCAACATAGCGTAAAAAACAGTATGGGAAGATGTCCTTTCACGAGAAAGAACCTTCTGCTGATGTGAGACACTGATCAGATTGTTTTCTATGCTTTAGGCCTCATTAGGCCTTCTATGTTAATCAGAAGGCCTCTAATCTAGTACATTTTCCCTTAAACATTGAATTAAGGCTTAAAATCTTCGATAACGGGCATTAAACTCTTTAATCCATTACTGATACTCTTTGCCGCTTCATCAACTGTCTTTGTCTGTGAATTTGAAGGGCTTATGGTGTTGGAGCTTTAAATGGAGTTAATACACCTGATTGGGATAAAATATGCATTTAGAACCCTTTTAGGAGTCTTCCTACAATCTCTGGCTCTAATAAAACATCATCGGCACTACTATGTCACTAACAGTGACTGTGTAAAAAGAACGGCTTTCACCATCCGTAACCCTGAAAAAAGACACAAAAATGTTAATAAATCCATGTGGGAGTGGAGGTGATTGCAGTGGAAGGCTGTGAGAATGGCACCGCAGCAGAGATGAATGTGGTGGATGCAAAGAGAAACGGTTGAGAAATGCGGTGAAATGGTGAAAATCTGATCTGATGAAGGTTTGATGGAGGGATGCTTGTGGACCGTCCGATTAGATCTAGTGGCGATGATCAACAGTGGTGATTTACCAATGGAATGCCTTTAGAAGGTCAGACGGAGACATTAAACCTTAATGTTATAACACCAAAGTCTACTGTTTGGGCGGAAGAAATGATGTTTAACGTAAAACATTCGGTTTCGACCTTTGAACGAAATACACAGGGAACATATGAAAATGCAATGAAATGGGGCTTTAGATGGTGGGACCAGCATGGGCAGAGGGCAAGTCAACATGGACTGTTAGATCTCGGGAGGAGATCAATGGCTGAGATGATCTGATGAAACTCCATGGTAGCGCAATGAAAAAATGTGAATGGAACGCGAGATGTAATGAGGGTCGTTGATCTGTATAGATCAACGATCAAGATCTTAGATAGTATTTTCGGGAAAAAAGTGGGGAAGTGGTTTTTAGAATGAAAACCGATGTTTTCACGCTGTAAAAGGGTGGTTTCAAATTTTTCCCAAAATCATGTGATATGCTTTGCCGCTCGACACGTGGCAAAATAAAACCGCCCATATCGTGTGAATTTGGACTGCTAATGTTCGAATGCCAAAGTTACGCGACATGGATGTTGGCCGTTGGATCTGGGACCATGAGATCTGACGATGGAAGATGGAGCACGATACGAGGAGATGCGCGGTCGGTAAGGTGGGGGCCGATCAAAGGTGGTTTGACTGTAAGTCGTCCGATCAGCGTGATGGACAGTCAAGATTTGCAGAGGGAAAGAAAAGGCGAAGGAGTTGGTTAGTGGTTGGGAGGATTCCTAACCATAGGATCTCAGGAGATCAATGGCTACGATTCAATTGGAATTGGAGGAGGCAGGGGCCAAAGCTCCGATGGGACGATGTTACGATTGCATCTAGACTGTCGGATTGGCGGAAGATCGATGGTCGGGATTAGATAGGGAGTGACCAATCGGGGAACACGGGGCAGAGTGAGGAGAAATCTGGGCCATTGGATCTAAATTGATGAACAACTGGGATTCAATCAGGGCTCAGAAAATCAGGGTATCAGAGGGTGGCACATTTAAAACTTCTGATTGGCGATGCTCCGATTACGCGATAGCCGTCGGATCAGAGTGATAGATCGACGGTCAACATGCAATCGGAGGGGTGAATGGCTGGGGCAATGGGTGTGCACAGGACAAGCACTGACCATTAGATCTTGTGTATATCTATGGCTGAGATCGCAGCATGAGCCGTTAGAACAAATTTCACGCATCGGAACTTTTCTTCGTTTACAAAGAAAACGCGCTCCAATGCAATCTTTCCGATGCGATAAGCATTGTATGGTTTAGCACTTGGTATTAGTGCCTAGGTTCATGGAGGGGAAGTGGTTAATGGGCTGGGCCGAAAGGGGCTAAGCCTGTTATGAAAAATGGATGCTTTTTAAACCAAAAAGAGGATTTTTTGAGGCTTAAAAGGGTTTTCGGTAGAGGTAAAAAGAGATTTTTAAGCCAAAAAAAGGGTGTTTGTAAGGTTTAAAGGGGAGATGGGATGATTTGGTAGGCTTAGGAAGGGATTTCTGGGGGTCAAAGGGGAAATTTGGGAAGGGAAAAAAAGGTTAAAATGGGGAAATTTGCAGGGATACAAGCGGCAAATGGAGGCCTTTCTGAGCATAAATTTTTCACCGACAGTGAAGATTTCTTGATGGAAACAGTAGTGAAGATATTTTCTAAGGCAAAGGACATATAGAGGCTTCAAGAATGAGATATTTTCAGAGGAAATATGTATCTTGAAGGCTCAGAAAAATATTTAGCCACCTGTTTTCTTGACAAAAAATTAAAGGTGGCTAACAGGTGTGATAACACATGTGAACAACATTGGTAGAGAGTGCATCTCCATGATTAACCTTCTCCAGTGTAGCTCCGTGATTAACCCTTCGATAGTGAATGAACTTGACTATCGACCGAATGAAGAAAAGAATATGAGATGGAGGTTGTTAGGCTTCTCTAAAAATGCTCCCAATTATCCTTTCTCTACAGAGAATCTCTAATTCACCTTGAAAAATGAATGGATGAGACAATTCAACGTACTTTCAACAGTGAAATCCAAGAGCTTGTCAGATTTATCTTCATTTTAGATAGGTTTACTAAAACTTAATATAATTTAACTGCTTAAAAACAACACTTCGTACAAAATTTATATTACATCAATGTAACAATCATACAATTCCATCACATTGACAACTTATAAAAATTAATATATTTTATATTTTGCAATTCCATTACATTGATTACTTATACAAATTGATATATTTTATATTTTACAATTTGTCTTTATTTATACAAATTGATATATTTTATATTTTACAATTTGTCTTTATCAGATTTTAAGGATACGATGACAATGGTACTAAATTCGATTCCAAAAATTTATTTATTTTAATAAATTAAATTAAAATCAATGAAAGTGACAATTAAAGTAATGACAGAGTTATGTAACAAAAACATTTATGAAATTTATATTGTATATTTATTGAATTAACGTTTTCATTGGATACACCATTGTCCAGAGTTAAGTTTTAAAAGTTTTATTATTTTATAGCTAGTATAATAGCTAGCATATTCTATATGAAATAAGTTCACGATCATATTTACAAATGTGATGGATAGGTATATATCCATCACCTACCACCTACCATATGAATAAATCTTAAGTGTATTGTGTTAAAACTTAATTATTATAAATAATTATTAATAACTATATAAATAATAATAATTATATTATTTTATATTTATATAATTATAATTATTATATGAGCAATATTTTGTATATTAATATAATATTAATTATTATATCAAATTTTGATAATATATTAATAATTATATTTAAAATTTTAATATAATCTACATATACATAATAATAACATTTAGTTTTTATTAATAATATGTATTTACTCTCACCATTATATTATCTTTGAATATAGTTACCAATATATTTTATATATTTATAGTATATGCACATTATATATTAAACTAATACTTCAAATATAGATATAGTTATCGATATTGATATAGATATATAAGAATAAATTATACTAAAATATATAGTAATATATTCTGTCACAATATTAAAGTCGATCTCTTCTGCTATTTTGTGGACTTTAGAAAAGATTTTGACATTGTTCTTGAAGATAAGCTTTGGAGAGACTTGAAGAGATCATGGTTCCTCTTGAACTGAGGATTGTTGTGATCCCTCTCTATGATATTGTCACTCCCAAGCTTAATACCAACAAAGGATCCTCTAAAGGCATTAAATTAAATATTAGAGTTAAGCAAGGGTGTCCCCTATCCTGTACCCTTTTTGGCATATACATCAAAGAGGAATGTCTGGAATTTGCGAGCTGCAGGGGCACTGAGCTTGCTAGTGTTATCATTACTCTTCTCCTTTATGCTGATGATATTGTTCTTCTTGCAAAAGGCCATGATGATCTAGACAAGTATATTAAGACTCTTCATGTCTACTGCTCTAAGATGGCTATGACAGTTAATATTGACAAGAAAAAATTCATGGTCATTAAATCCAAAAATATCACCCATGGCAGTTTCGTTTATAATAACTAGTTCTTAGAGAAAGTTTCTTTTAATAAATATTTCGGTATTGACTTTCTTTAACAACTTAGCTGAAATTATAGCATCGATAAAATGATTATTGTAGGGTGGAAATCTTATTATGAGCTTGAGAACAATTGAAAGTTGGTTGACCTTTACACTTGGAGTAAAATGAGGTTCTTCTTTTAGACTCTCGTCACCCCTGTTGTCTTATATGATGTGAATTTTATGGTTGAAGTATATCCAGAGAGTCTTGGAGGAAGATTGAGATGATTCAAAAGAAATTCATAACCTACAACCTAAAGATCAAGGGAAATACTCCCTATCTTGTCCTCTTGATCAAAGCTAGTGTGTCCCCCATTGAAAGTACAACTATGTTTATATATCTAATGTATAAGAAGAAAATTTACAACATGGAATCGAAAATTCTCCCAAAATTTGCTTCTAAATTTAGTGAAAACCCCCAACTTCGCCTCAACCGTGGGTGGCATAAGGATGCCTAGTATTGGCTCAAACATTGGGGAGTTAAGGAGGAGATCAATATGAGAAGAAAAGATAGTGTCAAATTTACTTTTGCTTCCATGTTTAAGGACAATATGTGGGAGGATGAGGAGCTAGAGGGGAAAAGGAAGCTAAGATACTACAAGGAGGTGAACAACCACACCCTTGATAACCAAAATTATCTCTCTGTGTCAACAAGCATTAAGAAAAAAACTAACATTGCTAGGATTAGAACTAATTCTCATGAGCTTCATAGTGAGACCGGCCAGTATCCTATTTCCAAGACTCCTTGGAACGATAGAATCTGCAAGATTTACAATACCAAGCAAGCGGAAGAGGAAACACACTTTATTTTAAAGTAATCGACTCTTAATCGCATTCGTTCTCAATTCCCCAACATCCGCCACACTTCCAATATTCTTGAATTATTAATCCAACCCATCTATAGTGATCTTAGAGCGCTTCTTTCCCTTCTCTTTGAACATAGAAACAAGATTTTGAAGAATCACACTTAAATTCTTTTTCTTTTTCTTTTCTTGAGTTCTGATAGGTCACATTGGTATTATTGGATGTTAATCATCATCATCAATAGTTATAATGCAAAATACAATATAATTCACATATAGCATAATAATAGTATTTTATTATCATTTATAATAAGTATATATCTCTTACCAATATCGTCAATAGTTTTTATATATTTATTTTTATAATTGTTAATATCTTTTATATATTTATTTAGAGTAAATTAAAAGCATCATCTAAACCCAATGAATTGATAAACCCAAGGGATTACTAAACACGTGTGTAATTATTAATATTATAAACCTAAATGACTAATAAAATCAAGGGTTTGATATTATAAACCCAATGAATTAGTAAACCCAAGGGATATATATTAAAAAAATAAAGGATAAAGGATCAACAAACCAAAGGAATCAATATTAAAAATACATGAGGTTAATAAACCCTATGAATTAAAATTTTAAATCCAAGAGATTAATAAGCCATTGAAATTATTTAAATTATAAACCCAACGAATTAGTAAATCCAAGGGATAAATATTATAAAATAAAGGAATCAAGAAACCAAATGACAAATATAAAAAAAAAAAGGGATTAATAAACCCTAGGAATTAATATTTTAAACTCAAGGGATAAATAAACCCAATGGATTAAATTATAAACCCAAGGGTTTAATATTATAAACCCAAGCCTTTAATATTATAAACATAAGGAATCAGTAAACCCAAGGGATAAATATCATAAACCTAAGGGATCAACGAACCCAAGGGATAAATATTAAAAACAAAATGGATTGATAAATCTTATGAATTAATATTTTAAACCCAAAGGGTTGATAAAATGAGATGAATATTAAAATTATAAACCCAAGGGATGAATAAACCCTATGAATTGTTAATATTATAAAACCAAGTAATTAATAAACGAAAAGGATAAACATTATAAACCTAAGGGATTAATATTAAACCCTACAACTAAGATTTATCCCTTAATACTCAGATTTAATAAACCCAAGGGATTGTTAATATTACCAACCCATGGGATTAGTATTACCAACCCAAAGATCTCATGTGGTGTAGAGTAGTCGGTGATGGGGTGCATTGTTAAGGCACTCCATCTACAAGGTCACCTCCGTCTTCCAGGTCACTTGTTCGAAACCCATGGGTGATTAGGATTTAGTCTAAACTACAAATAAAAAATAAAAAAATACCAACCCAAAGAATTAGAAAACTAAGGGATTAATGTTATAAACCAAATGGATCAACAAACCCAAGGGATTATTAATATTATAAATACAAGGGATCAATACACACAAGGGATTTTTAATATTAGAAACCCAAGAGATTAATATTACAAATAAAAATGATTAATAAACACAACGGATTCTTAAACCCAAGGAATCAATAACCCACCAAAGTATTATTAAAAATCTAAGTGATTAATAAACCCTAGGAATTAATATTTTAAAATCAAGGGATGAATAACCCCAAGGAGTTATTAATATTATAAATTTAAGGAAGAAATAAACCCAAGTGTGTAATATTATACACCCAAGGGAAAATATTATAAACCTAAAGTATTAATATTAAAAACACAAGTGATTAATAAATCCTCACAATTAATATTTTAATTCCAAAGGATGGATAAATGCACGCGACTATTAATATTATAAACCCAAGTGATCAATAAACCCTAGGGATTGTAAATATTATAAACCAAATGAGTTAATAAAACAAAGGGATATAAATTATAAACCTAAGAGATTAATATTAAACCCTAGAACTAACATTTAACCCTTAATATTGGACTTTAATAAACCCAAGCTATTAAAATTACCAACCAAAAGAATTAGAAAAATCAAGGGATTAATGTTATAAACCCAATGGATCAACAAACCCAAAGAATTATTAATATTATAAACAAAAAGGATCAATAAACTCAAGGGATTATTAATATTATAAACCCAATGGATTAATATTATAAATACAAATGATTAATAAACCTAGGTGACTAATAAACCCAAGGAATAAATAAACCCAAAAAATTAATATTAAAAACCCAAGCTATTAATAAACCTTAAGAATCAATATTCTAAACTCAAGGGGTTAATAAAATCAAGGGATTATTAATGTTATAAACCCAAGGGTTTAAAATTACAAACCCAAGGAATTAGTGAACCCAAGGGATAAATTTAAGGAAGAAATAAACCCAAGTGTGTAATATTATACACCCAAGGGAAAATATTATAAACCTAAAGGATTAATATTAAAAACACAAGTGATTAATAAAGCCTCACAATTAATATTTTAATTCCAAAGGATGGATGAACCCGCATGACTATTAATATTATAAACCCAAGTGATCAATAAACCCTAGGGATTGTCAATATTGTAAACCAAATGAGTTAATAAAACAAAGGGATAGAAATTATAAACCTAAGAGATTAATATTAAACCCTAGAACTAATATTTAACCCTTAATATTGGACTTTAATAAACCCAAGCTATTAAAATTACCAACCAAAATAATTAGAAAAATCAAGGGATTAATGTTATAAACCCAATGGATCAACAAACCCAAAGAATTATTAATATTATAAACACAAAGGATCAATAAACCCAAGGGATTATTAATATTATAAACCCAATGGATTAATATTATAAATATAAATGATTAATAAATCTGGGTGACTAATAAACCCAAGGAATAAATAAACCCAACAAATTAATATTAAAAACCCAAGTGATTAATAAACCTTAAGAATCAATATTTTAAACTCAAGGGGTTAATAAAATCAAGGGATTATTAATGTTATAAACCTAAGGGTTTAAAATTATAAACCCAAGGAATTAGTGAACCCAAGGGATAAATCTGAAAAACCTAAGGGATCAACAAGCCTAGAGGATCAATATTGAAAACAAAAAGTATTAATAAAGCCTAGAAATTAATATTTTAAACCCAAAGTGTTGATAAAAGCACATGATTATAAATACTATAAACCCAAGGGAACAATAAACTTTAGGTATTTTTAATATTATAAAACACAAAGTATTAATAAAGCGAAGGGATAACCATTATAACCTCAAGGAATTAATACTAAATCCTAGGACTAATATTTAACCCTTACTATTAGGGTTTAATAAACCAATGAATTATTAATATTAAAAACCCAAGGGATTAATATTACCAACCCAAAAAACTAGAAAACACAATGGATTAATGTTACAAACTTAATGGATCAACAAAACCAAGGGATTATTAATGTTATAAACATAAGGCATTATTAATATTATAAACCAAAGAGATTAATATTATAAATAAAAATGATTAATAAACCTAATCCATTAATAATTCCAAGGAATGAATAAACCAAAAAACTAATATTCAAAACCCAAGTAATTAATAAACCCTAGGAATTAATATTTTAAACTCAAGGGATTAAGAAACCCAAAGGATTAAATTATAAACCCAAGGAATTATTAATATTATATAATTGGAGCGACTAATAAACCCAACGATTTAATATGATAAACTCAATAAATTGGTAAACAAAAGGGATAAATATTGTAAACTTAAATGATGAAAAAACCCAAGGAATCAATATTAAAAACTCATAGGATTAATAGACCCTAGGAATGAACATTTTAAACCCAAGGGATTAATAAACCCATGGGATTATTAATATTATACACCCAAAAAATTAGTAAATCCAAGGGATAAATATTATAAACCTAAGAGATTAAAAAACCTAAATGAATAATATTATACCCTAGAAATATGAATCCATATATTAACAAACTAAGGGGATTAATATTATAAAACCGATAGAATATTAAACCCAAGGGATTAAGGCTAACACTTGAAGGTACTATAAAATATATACAATAATATTAAACCTAATGGATTAATATTATAAACCCAAGGAATATAAACCGAAAGATAAATATTATAAACCCTAAAATAAACATGGTTGACTTTGGTTGACCATAATTGATTTTCATAACAAGAAAACCTTTGTCACAATGCAGGGGATTAAGAAACCAAAAGGATTAAATTATAAACCAAAGGAATTATTAATATTATTTATCGAAGAGAATAATAAACCAAAGGTTTTAATTGATAAACCCAATGAATTAATAAACACGACAGATAAATATTATAAGCCTAAATGATCAACAAACCAATGGAATCAATAGTAAAAAAACATGAGATTGATTAACCCTAGGAATTAACATTTTAAACCGAAGGTATTAATAAATCCATGGAATTATTAATATTATAAACCCAACGAATTAGTAACGCAAGGGATAAATATTATAAACCGAAGAGATTAAGAAACCCCAAGGATTAAATTATAAACCCAAAGAATTATTAATATTACAAACTGAAGGTGTGCTAATAAACCCAAGGGTTTAATATGATAAAGCTAATGAATTAGTAAATGCAAAGGATCAATATTATACACATAAATGATAAACAAACCCAAGGAATCAATATTAAAAACACATCATATAAACAAATAGGAATTGACATTTTAAACCCAAGGGATTAATATACTGATGGGAGTACTAATATTGATGATGACGACGGTTACCTTCCATTACTTTACACTCACGCTTTGCTTGAAATAAGATCACTCATTCACTTGCTTTTAAACAAAATCACTCTTGCTTATAAAATCAAAGACTTGCATACTGAAAATCACTCTTACTTGAATGGAAATCACACTTACTCAAGTGGAAATCACTCTTGCTTGAATGGAAATCACACACTTGCATAACTAGAAATGACACATTCTTAAATGGAAATCACTCTTTCTTGAATGGAAATCACACACTTTCATAAATCCAAATCATACCTACTTAAATCGAAATCACACTTCATACTTTTAAATGGATTTGCTTCAAGAAGGAATATTAACTATAGAAATGAAGAGTCATATCTATCTCATTACAGTGTTAAACTCTATTCTATCCATGTGCATATGAAATTGTTAAAATAAAAATGATTAGAAAAATGATTTTAAACTCATATCTAAAAGAAATCAAAATGCAAATACTCAATCGAATTGAAAAAAATCTACAGGAAACGTAAACGAAAATACAAACTATTAATAAACAAAATACCTTATTGTCTCGAGGGTTTCCTCCATGAGAAGAGGGTAATTCTATGATGTTATCAACCAGGAACTTAACCATGCATCTAGAAACTTAACG
The DNA here is from genome assembly GCA_034641835.2 of Pinus albicaulis. NCBI lineage: Eukaryota > Viridiplantae > Streptophyta > Pinopsida > Pinales > Pinaceae > Pinus > Pinus albicaulis. The sequence continues at coordinate 114,590,502 of CM076571.1, read as the reverse complement.
AGAAAGCGAAATTGTAGTTATAAAATATAGTATCGATAACATAAAAATTAAATATGTTTTCATCCTTGTCGAGAGGAATATTTATAAAGCTTTTGCGCATTTAATTGTTCAAAGCTATACACATAATACATATCAATAGAAAATAATATCATTTCTTAAAGATAACATTGCACAATTCTCTCATGATTTTCCATCATCGCGACAAATCATGAGGCATAAAATATGATTCTCGCTCACATGAGCTGCCGACTACAGAGGTTGACTTCACCTTTGACCACTTTTCTAGGATATTTTTTCATCGATATGTCTCATGAGAGTAGGAGGGAATTTTTGTGTTTGTCACTTTCCACCTACACATATGTTTCGTTCTCTAGCTGGAAACTTAGAACATATCATACCATGAACTTAGCTGCGGTGTCATGTGTTAGCTACAGAATCACTTGAATTCAGAAGGTGAAGTAAATATTAAACTAAATAATAAATAAAATTATCATTTTATGAACTAAAATACAATTGTATACCTTCCATATCATAAGTCGTGTAGTTTTATGCCCAATGTGACATTATGAAGATCAGGAAGAGGGATATGGAGCGAAAAAGCGTGTTAAAAAAAAGAAATTGTGGGGTTCAACATTCCCCCACACAGAATTCATTGCATGTCCTAATGTAAAATTTAAAATTTTCAAAATTGATGAACCCTTCTTGTTACTAAACATCTTCGGATACTTGAGCCAAAACATCAAAAATTTTCCTTGATGCTTTCTTCTTGGTAACAACCATCCTTTGTTTCTTCACCAAAATTTTATACTTTAGACCTATGAATCTTCTCTTCAGGGATTTTTTCTTTGCTTTCAACTTCTTATTCTTTTCATACCATAGATGAATATGTAGAATAATGTTTTCATTATTATCTACTTGTATTTCATTATTAACTTTAAATGTTTCATGCTCTTCTTTTAAGTGCCTAATTAATGTATCCAATTCATAAATCTCTTGCTTGAGGGTATTTGCAATTGGAGGTTCTTGTGGAATATCAGAATGAATTTATTTTTCTTGGTTTTAAAAGGATGCAATGTCCTTTACTATAGCTTTTGTCTCCAAATATTCGATATAGTCATATATTTCCTATTTCACTAGGTCAATTTCTAGTGTTCTTCTTGTTGGACTACAAATTGGTTGTTGGTGATGGAGCCCTTGGCTCTTCTTCTTTCTACACATTGAAAAATTTTGTGAAGTGTTGAGATGGTTACTTCATTTTTTTAATTATTCTTACACTCCTTATTATAGTGGATGAGGTCTTAGAAGATAACTTAGTAATAGGAATTTGAGGTCTTCTCTTTTTCTGTTTCCTCTTTTCTCATTTTAGATGTGCTTTCTTCTATATCATTGGATTTATTTATTCTAACATTCTTGTTTTTGATATTCTATAATGCATCTTCAAGAGGATTTTCATCTTCTAAGAGTTTAGGTTGTTGTGGAGATATGTCATCATTAGGGTTTCTAGATAACCTTGTTCTACTTTTCTTTGTTTCACAGCTTGGTTCCTCCTATTCTATATCCTTGAAATGGTTTCTAGCTAAGAAACTTCCCCAATCATCTCCTATATTTTTGAGGTGGGTTTCAATCATAATTTTTATCAAGTGATGATGAAATATGGTATTATCGATAAATTATATCTTTATATGAGTATTACCAGCCATTTTCCTTAAACTATGGAGTAATAAATAGGGAAAACTAATTTCATTTCCTTCAAGGAAATGCATAATCATATGTGCATGATAAAAAAACATATGTCCAAATCTTCCTCCACAAGTAATAATTTTTTGAATAACCAACAATAAATTTTTCCATTTTTTTTTCATAGCTTTAAATGGTTCCCTTTCTTAAACACTGAAGTGTCCATACCTGTATTTTTGAAAAATATTTTCCATTCCTTTTATTCAATCTTCCTATTTTTGAACTATGTTTTGCAAACCTTAGGTAGTCTAGTCACCTCCGCTATGAAGGATTTCATCAACACTATCTTCACATCTCCAATTCCTACCTAAACTCCATCAAACACTCGAGAAAAAGACTTTGTGACTTCTTTTTCTCGGCCATCAATTTTTTATATGAACTCCAAACACTGTGCCTGATTTAACATATGTTTGACTTGTAGATTATCCTCAATAAATTTATTCCCATTTGACTCTAACATCACAATAATCCCCCATGCTAGAGAAGTTTCAACCCGAAACTTCTTCTTTTGATAGGGTTATGGAGCGAAACGAGCTTCATATTTGAGGTGAAAAAGATTATGAATGAGGATGTATTGTTAATGTAATAGGGTTAAATGGAGTGGAATAGTTGTGCATGAAAATAAATGATGAATGAATAGGAGTAGTTAATTCAAATTATGATGGACTTATAGCCGATTGACAAGACAAAGATATTTATTGGTTAAGATCGATGTCATATTAATGGGAGTAATGATTACTCTAAGTGGCTATAGCAACGCCTACATTTCATAATCTAATGTTTCTTACCTTTATCATTTCATTTAATATTTACATACCTTAAATCCATGAGCTGAAAACTTGATCAATTCCTTCTTGTGCCAATATCTTAAAGTGTCCCAATTGAACGTTGTCAAGTGAGCCGCATAATTTTGTTAAAGTTGCAGATTTTCATGAATTATGTAGCTGCATATTTTCAAAAGAAAAATATGGAAAGAAATTGATCCAAATTTATGCAAGAATGCAACAGAATAAACACATAACCATAAATATAGAGATGCAACAGAAATAACACTTCATTTCATTAATATCAAAGAACCGAAATTTGCTTACAGACAGAATGGAAATTAAACTAGCTAGGGCGCTGGTAGCTATCTCTGAGAAGAGATGTGGCAGCAACAGGCCTCTGAACTGAGTTACAATGAGGCTCGAGGGCCTATTTATTATTTATAAATAATGGGAAATCCTAAACATCCCAAACCCTAACCCTAGGAGATGAAGCGCCAAAACTTTGGGCCCCGTTTGGATAAATTGGTGTTTCAACTTCCCAGGGGCATAACTTTGGCATACGATCTCTGTTTGACGTGTACCATACCTCGTTAGAAAGATATATCCGAGGAATAAAAATTTTGAATGAGTAAAATAGGTCCATCAACCCATGTTGCTCTCCGTTTTCCCAAAAAATATCGTTTAGGGCCTCAAAATGGCTCCGGAAGTTCAGGACCCGAAAAACTACTAAAAATAGTAAGTTGTGCCGAAACTAAAAAAATGAAAGAGACAATGGTGGGGCCCCATGTGGAATAGGCGGGTGACCACCAATATCCACCTATATCATTCCTCCCCCCTTAGGAAGAAATGGTCCCCATTGCGTTAAGTTCCTCCATGAGATGAGGAAATTTCTGCAGAACTTGGTCCTTGGTGGACCACTTTCCTTGGTGTAGGAGCTGGCCAGCTTTGACAACCCGATACTGTTGGATCTTCTGTTGGAGAGTGTTCTTGATTTACATGTCCATAATATAATCTATGGTGGCCTGTTCCATGTAGTCTGGGTTTAACTCTATTGGTGTGAGTTGTTCTACAATGTCCAAGGTGTCCAGTAGAGGTGGGAAGTGAGGACGAAGCCGATCCATATTGAAGACTGGGTGTAGACCAAGGAATGGTGGAATACTGAGCTCGAAGGCATTGTTCCCTACAGCCTTGTTGATGGTGTACAACCCGTATCGGAGCGGGCAAAGCTTGCGGTGAGGTCCAGTGAGGCGCTCCTTCTGCAAATGTAGCCATACTTTGTCTCCCACCTATAAGTTGTGTGGCACCCGGTGTTGATCATGGCGTTGCTTGTACTTGGCATTGGCTCTGTCCAATATATCGTGAACCTATTGGTAGATGTGTTGAATGCGTTTGATGAGGCTACTTGTTTTGTCAACTTTAGACTGGACATGAACTGAATCAGCCTGAGCAGTTGCAAATGGCATGGCTACGTCAATGGGACATAGTGGTTGGAATCCCAAGCCCACCTGAAAGGGGCTATGGCTGATTGAACTGTGGAGAGCCCGATTATAAATATGTTGTACATAGGGGAGGCTCTCATCCCATGTGCGTGGATGCTTTGAATGGTACATGTGCAGAATGTGTACAATAATTCTATTGACGACCTCTATCTGGCCATCTGTTTGGGGATCTAAAGTTGTGGACTTGGTGAGCTTGGTATCCAACATTGACCAGAGGCTAGACCAAAATGTGTTGAGGAACCTGCTATCCCTATCTGATATGATAGACTGTGGGATCCCAAAGTGCACCCACACTTATTCAAAGAAGAGTTTAGGAGTGGCTTTTGTTGTGATATTCTTCTTACAGGCCGCCATAATGGCCATCTTCGAGAATCTGTCGACGACCACGAAAACACAAGAATGTCCCTGCTTAGTAGAAGGCAGGCCCGACATGTAATCCATGGAGATGGATTCCCACGGTCGACTAGGGGTAGGTAGCAGAGTATATAGGCCTTGCTTCTTGATTTTCAATTTGGAAATGGCACAAGCAGTGCAGGATCTAATGTGCTTCTCCACATCCTTTCGAAGGTTCGCCCAATAGAAATAATTCTGCAGGATTGCTACTATTTTCTCAATGCTGAAATGCCCAGTGACTCGACTGTAGTGTGCTTCCCATATCATCTTGGCACGCTCACTTGAAGGAACACAAAGGTGTCCCATGTGACATAAAAGTGCATCTTGGAGGTGAAAATTTGGAACTTGCGTACCCCCCAAGAGTGCCTTGTAGGTGTGGCCGAATTCTAGGTCACTCTCATAGAGAAGCGGCCAATCAGAAGTCTCGTCCCCAAAAGAGTTGAGCACGGTGGTGAGCGCCACGATCGGTGGTCGGCTGAGGCAGTCTGCAACATTATTGGTGCTACCCTTCTTGTATTTGATGCTCAAATGAAACTATTGCACATATGTGGACCACTTCTGATGGCGATCATTCTACAACATCCCTTGTGTCTGTATGACCTGCAGGGGCTAGTGGTCTGTGTGGATGATTGTTTCCTTCCCCAAGATTTAATGCTTCCATTGTCGACAAGCTTGCACAATGGAATACATTTCTTTGTCATAAGTGGGATACTTGTGAACTGTGTCAGACAATGTCTCACTGTGATATGCCACTGGATGTCCCTGTTGAGTAAGAACTTCCCTAATAGCATAGTCAGAGGCATCTGTCTCGATCTCAAATGGTTGTTTCAAGTCTGGTAAAGTGAGCACTGGGGCAAAAGAGAGGCGATTTTTCAATTCTGTGAACACCTTCTGTTGAGGCTCTGACCAAAAGATTTTTTCTCTCGCTCCTCCCTTGGTGAGTTGACTTAAGGGCCATGTGATATGAGAGAATCCCAACACGAACCTTCGATAGAAATTAGCAAGACCCAGATAGCTGCGAAGCTCTATTATAGTGGTTGGGGCTGGCCAATCCCGAATGACTTGGATCTTGGCTGGACCCACATGCACGCCCCTTTAATCAATAATGTATCCCAGATATCGAACCTGGGTCATGCAAAAAGTGCACTTCTCCAAATTGGCACACAACTTGTGTTGGCGCAATGTTTGGAGGACTTTTCGGATGTGGTGAAGGTGTGCTTCCCAGGTCTGGCTCAAGATTAGAATGTCATCCAAGTACACCACTACAAATGAGTCGGTGAATGGCCACAAGATGTCGTCCATCATCCTCCTGAAAGTTGCGAGAGCATTTGTCAACCCGAAAGGCATGACCAACCATTCGAAAAGGCCTTCCTTGTCTTTGAAGGTAGTCTTCCACACATCGGAGGGTTCAATTGGTACCTGGTGATACCCTGGCTTTGAAATTCAATCTTGCTTAAATATTTTGCACCTTTCAGTTCATCCAGAAGGTCATCAATCCATGGGATTGGGTACCTATTCCAGACTGTGATCTTGTTCAGCACCCGATAGTCAATACAGAGTCTCCACGTCCCATCCTTCTTTTGTACCAATACGATCGGGCTCCCACATGGCGATGAACTTGGTCGAATGTGACCTTTCTGCAGCAGCTCCTGAATCTGCCTCTTGATTTAATCATTCTCCATAACAGAGCACTGACAGATTGGTCCATTGGGTAGCGGCGCACCTGGGGTCAGATCAATTGGGTGCTTGACCTGACAGTGCAGAGGAACCCCTGTGGGTGAGGTGAAGATTTCCCCGTACTCCTCCACAACCTTATCCATTTGTTGTTTTCGTGCAGAGGAGCCCTGTCTGGAAGTCGTGGCCACAGTCTTCTTCTTTACCTAGGGGCGGATCATCAGGAAAACGAATTTCCTGATTTGGGAAATGAACTTATTGCATTGTTTTGCAGTAACCAAAGAGATAGTGGCAAGAGGTGGTACCTCTGGTATCCTGTACAACTTATTTCCCAAAGTAACATTAACAGCACGAGGCCGAGACTCATACACAGCATGATGATTCCACAAGTATGGTTGTCTTAATAATACATCAAAAAAATCAATAGGAGCAACGTCACATAATACCTCATCCGTGAAGGGCTTGATGCTATAGGGAAGGCGGAACTACTGGCTGACGCAGAGATCTCGTCCTTGGTGAAGCCACCTGATGGTGTATGGATGTGGGTGAGTTGTGGTCGGCAAGCCCAACTACTTCATGGCATCTATTGAAATGAGGTTCTTTTGGCTCCGATTGTCAAAAATTAATTGTACCAGGGAGCCCTTTACCCACATATGGGAGTGGAAGAGACATTCCTCCTCATCTGGATCTTTCGGTTCCTCCTTTTGGATCTTCGTAGTGGCAACAGTGGCATTGGGATCCGCATCAATAATATTTTTCCCTTTTTCATTCCCCTTCTCAGGTTCTGATTCAGAGTTAGAGCATGCATCTGAATCAGAAGCTCACATCTCGGCCACCAACGACTGCTTGGCCCGACACTCACTTGTGTTGTGAGTGGAGCTCTTATGGAACTCACACCACTTTCCCGTGTCCTTCTTTGGCTTTGCGGTGTTTTTCTTTGCTTGTGGCTTCGACAGGTTGTCTTGAGTCACCATGCCTTGGCTTTGTCCTTTGTTCTATGGTTTGGGAGCACCTTTCCCTTGATTTTGATTCGCAGATCCAAAGTCTCGCTTCTTCTGTTTGAATTTCCGCTCAATCTTGGTAGCATACCTGTATGTCGTACCAAGTGAGGAGATGTCGAGGAACTCCATTTCCTCCTAAATGTATCTATGCAAACAACTACGATACTTTAGCACCAGATGTTTCTTTGAATAATTGACACCCAACTTTGTGCGTAGGGTATGGAACAGATTCGTCAGCTCATGCACATCTTGAACCCTTTGTTGTCGCAGCGTGGTCCATTGTATGTACTTGTCCTAATAGCTTCCCGCAGGATAGTATTTCTCCTTGATGGCGTCTCAAAAATAATTCCAAGTGGGTATGGATGAGAACAGAGAGGGTTCTGTCTCGTCCTTTTTCTCACAGTGGGTTTCCCACCAGTCCTTGGCATGGGGGGCAGCTTTAAGGAGTGCAAAAATAATCTTCCCCCTGTCGGAAAATTCATGAACCGAGAAATATCCTTCCAATAGATTCAACCATCTATCTATGGCATCTGCATATATTTGACTCTCAAATATGGGAATGTCAAAATTTACTTGCACCTTAAAAGGAGTCGCACCTCCAGAGTGGCTGTTGGATACAGATGCGTCGTCGGTGGGCAGCCGTTGAAGGATCTGGGCAAAGTTATCCATCATCACATTCCTTTGTTTTTCGAGGGCCTCCTTGAGCAATATTTTGATAGGATCTCATGCTCCCTCATCTTCCTTTTCGTCCCTCATGGACATCCTTCGAGGTTTGCGAGGCTGATCTTGCAAAGGTTCCACCAGATCGAGCCCTAACTCCTTATACCCCGACATCGTTGGGGACATGCAAAGAAGGATCGAGAAAAAGCAGACCGCTCTGATTCCACTGATCCAGATTTATGCAGGAACGCAACAAAACAAACACCTAACCATAAATACAAAGATGCAGCGGAAATAACACTTCATTTCATTAATATCAAAGAACTAAAATTTGCTTACAGACAGAATGGAAATAAAACTAGCTAGGGCGCTGGTAGCTATCTCTCAGAAGAGATGTGGCAGCTACAGGCCTCTAAACTAAGTTACAATGAGGCTTGAGGGCCTATTTATTATTTAGAAACAATGGAAAATCCTAAACAGCCAAAACCCTAACCCTAGGAGATGAAGCGCCAAAACTATGGGCCCCGTTTGGGTAAATTGGTGTTTCAACTTCCCAGGGGCGTAACTTTGGCATACGATCTCTGTTTGATGCATACCATACCTCATTAGAAAGATTTATCTGAGGACTACAAATTTTGACTAAGAAACATCAGTCCATGGACCCATGTTGCTCTCCGTTTTCCCAAAAAACGTCATTTAGGGCCTCAAAATGGCTCCGGAAGTTCATGACCAAAAAACTGCTAAAAATAGTAAGTTGTGCCGAAACTGAAAAACTGAAAGAGACAATGGTGGGGCCCCAAGTGGAATAGGCAGGTGACCACCAATATCCACCTGGATCACAAATAAAATGGGATTATAATATGGTTTAAGAAAAAAATATAGGGTGCAAAGAGTGCTTGGTTTTCATGTTTATACAATTATTTTGACGATATATATATATATATATATATATATATATATATTTTTTTTTTTTTTTTTATTTACATAGAAAATAAAGGCTTATGTGAGTTAAGTTGTAGAGGAAGGAGAATCCTTCTTAACTGCCTTCAAATCGATGTTGTCTTGCAAATGTTTAAAAAACTCCTCACTTAGTTCGGGATAAATAATAAGTGGGGTGAAATAAAGAACTGCAAGAGAGAAAATTGTGCTTTAAAGATAGAGAAAATAATCTTTTTCGAAAAAAACTAAAACAAAAAGTCTTAGGAAAAAGGTTGCAAGACCTTAAAGCAGGACACTACTAAAAATCTACAAGGAATAAAAATCTATAAAATAAACCACCTAGGAATCGGAGGGATTCTAGAGGCAGAAGTGGAAGAAGGTCTTGGCTCGGGGGGAACTGGAAAAGGCAGTTCATGGTCGAGAGGAATGTGCTCGGTTCCTGAGTACTTGCCAAGAAACAAATATGGTTAGATTCTTGTGTATATTTTGTAATAAATGTTGCATGGAAGTTTATCTTAGGGGTATCTTAGCAAAACGAATGCATGCAGTGTACATTTGTTATGCTTCAGTCCTGCATACTTAAAATATATAATCTACAAAATAATTATTGATAATAGTATGTGTTCCTCATTAAGCATACATGGATATTTATTTAAATAAATCAGTGTCTATACGTGAATTATTTTATGCATATAAGTACATAATTTTGGAAACAAACTCACTTTCCACATGACGAAGGGAATATTTCAGTAAGAAAGTATAAGATGAATTAATTTACCCATAAAATAATGATACATGTTTATAGTAGATGGTTAATTCTAATTTCTAATACTCTATATATATATGGTGAAGGCTTTGAAAAAATCTCACACATATTATGAACCGTATGCTTCCTTTAAAATACTAGGAATTTATACATTTAGTTCTAGATAAAATAAGCTAACAAGATGGTATTTTCATTAGTAGCTAAACTTAAATATAGGCTTGGATGCTTGATGAGGTCACAGTTAAATGGAAAATTCTAGATGGTAGATTTAGATATGCAAGCAAACTGAATGAAGGAGAAGATCCCAATGTGGAAGGAAGAATCTCAATTAGTCTTTGAGAGTTGCATGGAAATACACAACAACTTAGTTTCTCAATTGAAAATAAACAATTCCATGAGTGGTACGTGCAATGCAGTCCTAAATTGAAAACAAAAAAAAAATATTAGTGGCTAAAGGAGAGAGGAACATTGTGTAGAAAGAGGGGATGAAAGAAAAAAAAATAATAGTAAAAAGAGTTTACCCGAGGAAGGTATTCAATTGTAAATTCTCCAACACGTCACATATATACCACCAAGAAGAACTCCATCTGTAAGAATGAAAAAATAAATTGAGTTCGTTAAGACTCGCTGAAACTTCAACATTGAGTGTAGAGAATTATTATCATTAAATGAGAAAGGTATTGAGAAAAAAACAAATTCTACCCCTTGCAATTCCTGAAGGACTTCGCCTTTACTAAACCCCGAACATGTCAAAGGGAACCTGGAATAAACATCAAAACACCAAGTGATTGGGTGAGGGAAAGAAATTTTACCTTAAACATCACGAACCGATAAAGGAAAAGGTAATGAACCCTCTAAATAAATGACCATGCATGCTCCTGTACCAAGAAGATGTTGATAAAATTAAAAAAATTTAAAAGAAACCCTTTCCAATCAAATTAACATAATTCCACGAATAGTAAAAACACAAATACTCGAGGAGAATGTGGCGAGGTGATTTCCTTCCGTGAGATGCGAATAAAAATTCTTGGATGGATTTTCTAGAGGCCATGTAGAAAATACATGGATTATATTAACCACTCAATACCAATTAACTCATAGAATGAATAACCGATAACTGTCATCATTCATAAGAAAAACAAGAGGCAGAAACTAGTTTTGAAGTTATCAAAATAATGAGGAAAAGAATATTAAAAAAAATAGGTTGTAGTACCTTGTGCAACTTCTATGTGGCATATGGAAGCAGTCTATACAGAAAATACCCAACCCATCCTCGCCTCAATACCATATTTCGTGATATATGAAACAAATGATAGTAGATGGAGGGGGAAGAGCAGGGTTGGGTTGGGAAATTCACATCCCTAAACAATCTCCATCGTTGGATTCTCAAATAAAAATGAGTCCATCGATACTGTGCGACCTAGCCAAAAACGCCTGACAACACTAATAGAGTGGTTCTCTGGTGAAACTTCATAACAAACAAAAATAGTGCATATAAGAGTGTAACAACTACCATTTTTTTTTATACTGTATGATCTCCTTGTTTAACCTTCTCTAGTTTCCACAACACATTGTCTCTCTGACCCTCTGACATTATCCCTATTTAACTTATCAACATCATATTTTTTACATTACACCAAGGTTATCCCCTTAACCCTATGTATTACTCAATCCTTGATCAAATCCCTATTTAACTTCCTCATTAAATTATTATATTTATAGGCTCATTAGTCCTTATCCATTAATATAGCCCTAATATGTTCTCATCCCCATTTAGCTACTATATATTATCCCTTACCTCTAATTTATTTATCTCTTCCCTAACTACTTCACCTTACCATTACCATGCTCCCTACTAATAATTGGTGTGTAATTAATGCTTAGCATATTCATATGCATGGTCCCTACATAAATCACATCACAAAACCTTGGAGACATGTATTACTTAAGGTAAGTACAAATTTGACTATGGTTTTAATTTTCATTTTAATTCAGAGTGACCCACATGTGATCTAGCCCACTCCTTGCCTTCCAAGTGGCCATTTCACGTGGCCTTGACATCACCCTCGTACCCATTCAAGGCGCCACTTGTATGGCTAAGATATGTGGTTGAGATCAACAGTGGATATCTATGGCAGAAACCCTAAGGTTTTTCGACTACCCACCCTAAGGTTTCACTTGTTCATTTCTACATTTCCTTATGCAGTCTTGCTCTCTAGATTTCTCCTCCATGACAGCCCTACAACTTCACCTTTCACCATAATTGTGGTTTATTTCCTACGCCATTATTGATCCCGGGATGCTGCCAACCATGTGTTTACTATCTAAGGTTACTATTCATGAATTCCTCTTAGGATTTCAAGGATTTTATAGTTTCTCCTTGCTGCAGTTGTAGGTATTGGTCTTCCCTCTCTTATGTAAGAGTTTTTACATTTATTCTTATCTATGAATTATTAGTTGTTTTCAAGGGCTTGTAACTAAATCCTAATGTGTTTTCTTTTGTAGGGATTAGCATAATGGTTTCATTGTAGACTGGTTATGCGACATGATTAGGCTATGTAGTGAGTGAACGTGTCTTTGTTTTGATTCTTTTGTGGACACTATATTATCTAGGGTATAATATGATATTTTTTCCATGGTTATAGGTGGGATTTCCTCTCCTCTTCTCGTAGTTACGAAACTCCTCAAGATTTTGCATGGCAGTAGCTTTCCCTTCACCATTCCACCACTTCAACCTCACTTTAAAGTTAAAGTAAGTTCGTATACTTCAAATCTCTAAGAAAACGAAGGCCTTTGTGCCCACATTTAGAACATAATGTTACTTCGTAATGAATTAATTTGGCCATTTGATCTCTCCTTTCTTTTAAACCTCAAATTTTCTAATTTATTGGCCTATGAGCCATTTCGCTATTTGAGAACCCTTGTTCTAAATTTCGTATGGAAATAATTGATTTTTGTTTTCCCTTGAGATTCTTCCTTTTGTCAATTTAAATGAGATTATTGGTAACCTTCCATCATGCAAGGTAGCTCTATTTGGTAGCATTATTTCTATTCATTGACTGTATGAAATTTCCATGGTGCTACTCAAGGCACCAGTGTGTTTTGGTTTTATGTTTCTCGGTAAGATAATGTTCTATCTGTCATATTATAATTTAGTTATTTTCTTTAGGGTTGAGTTTTTATGTCTCCGACATAACACATTAGCCATTGTAACTTGTTGTCTTGCCTACAATAACCTTTGCGTGAGCTTAAGCTATCAATTATGTTGGACGTTTTTGTCTCCTTATAGTGGCAAATTCTTGTTTATGCGTGACTTCATAAAATTGTCTGATTCATTGTATGCAATTACATTTAATTACACAACCCCTGTATGCAAATTAATTCAATTTCATATTTTCTCGTGTAGAGTGACATTCTGATTTAGAATTCTAGGTTCTCATGTTTATAGAAGAATTCTTCCTTTTTCTGTAGATTTCATTTCTATTTAATTTCCTTTTAGTTATGTCGTGCGTATGGAATCCTACATATAGCACACATTATAGTTACCTTATTTCTATAATGTTTTTCAGGCTGATTTCATTATATCATTTTATTTTATTAGATTCCTTTTCTAGAAAGCCAAGTTGGGGGGGGGGGGGTTCTATTCTGAAAGTTATGTGAAGTCTGGATTCATTTTGTTTATGTATCTTCTATTCTATCCTTTGTCCTACATAAAACCCCTATCTATGAGGTAGAGATAGATGTGCTTACCAGATTTCTTGCTTACATGCATATATGAATTTTGGGGTATCACAGTATCTCATTAATCCTCTCCATCCTTTGCTTTATATGTTCATAATGTTGAATAATAGTGAGGTATACGAATTGGTAATTTATTCATATATACCAATGAGTATAGATTAAATATAAACGCATACATTCAAAATGTCAAAATTATAGGTGGCACTACTTGTAATGGTTAAATTTATGTTTTGTACTATTTCATATTTACAGAGTATACAGATCCTCATGATATTCAACTATTTAATTTATAGTAATATTCCAAATACGAATATTACATATGTTTGTATGATTTGTTTTTCATTTTGTTTTGGTCATTTAATTGATTTAGAGACTTCTGCATTATTATTTTTTTCATTTTCTTCTTGCTCATTTGACTTTCTAAAAGTATTGTGTACCTACCCAGGGTTACGCAGGCCTTATTTTAGTCATAGGTTTGACCGAATACCCCTCTTGATTATTTTTATCTGTATTTTCTCTTTTGGGATAATTCATAAAACACTTGGTTGTTTATTTCTATAGGTTTTACTTAAATTTGATTTAATTTTCTAATTTTAACATGGGTAACCACTTCCCAGGTTGCTATCTTCTTTGAGGATTCACCAGCATTCCAACAAGCCTAAAGGCCTCCTCACTCAAGTTATATTTTGAGGTTATGTTGACACCTTATTTAATGTTTTCATATACATATTCAAATCACCCTTAATTACAACATTTCCTCACTGTAGGTACAAGGAAAGGATAAAGTCATGAAGAGTATACTCAGGTGATATACTCTTTCCTCCTATACTCTTAGCTATATGAATTATTTTCTTATTTTATTTACCTATGTTATCAATCCGACTCTAATTTCATATTTCATGTTTTTCTCTAGGTTTTCTTTCACGCCCTCTAGTTTATGTACGATTCTCATATGTATTCATTCAGACTCAACTGACAGATAGATTCTTTACTTCTCAAGTCGGTTGCGACACCATTGCAGATTCTAGGATGTGCACTTAGTTTAGCATTTGTATAATTTATTATTAGGGCCATACTAGTATGTACATATTTACTTTCTGGCTTCAATGTTGAATCCCCAAAGTTGTAAATTCATATAACATTTATGTCCTTAGCGTTTTAAAGAGGAATGGTATTTAGCACTTTATGTATATGAATTTTCACAACCTACAGAATTTTATGTTTCATATACCCTAAGGGTTTATAATTATATAGATATATACATATATTTGGCATGTACATCTTTAGATCCGAGTTTTCTAATTGTTTGGTATATTTGTTTTCTTCGAAATAATGTAAATTTCCTTCATTTTACATTGCTAACTATAATCTATATTAGCTTTGTCTAATTTACTGTAATATGTAAATAATTTCATGTACCAATATAGATGATCATGCTAAAATATATATGTTTGTCTTAATTTATACAGAGCTTAGTACTATTTATTCATTATTGTTATTAATGCTTTACGAAATATCATCATCAATTATACTTATTAATAAACATCAGAATAGGACCCCTTCCTGGGTTTATGAATTCTGATTGTTTATCTAATAGAACATCATGAGTCTTTCTAACAGGATTGGAGACTTAACTTTATTTAATTATAGATTAGACAATGTCAAATACACATGACAAGATGGAAATTGTACAATACACAGCTCAGTATTTACTTAAAATTATAAAACTAAATCTAAGATTTTGGTTACTAATAGAACATGACAGAGACGTGTGCATCATATTTTTTATTCATATCAAACATATGTCTATAAATTTAGATTCATTCCTAATCCATAACAGTTTAAATTAATTATAAATTCATAGTAGGCACATATATTGAAAATCGCAGAAAACACATACCAATGTGTAAATATTTCTTTTCCTCCCAACCACGATCTATTCCAAAACTCTCCCTTGAGCGGAGACCTATGTTCCCCAGTGTAGACAACCCCTTTATTACACTAGTGATGGATTATTTAAGCCGTATTTCCCTAATATTGTTTCCATAATGACGTTCCGTTATTATGGGATGTTGTTTCCCATAGCCTAGGCTTTTCTTTTGCTTTTTCCACAAAATATTCTTCTAAGACTAGCTTTTCCTTAGCCTAGTTTTATTCCTACCTCTTCTCAGTAACTCTATATTTTTTTTAGAGATTTTATTAGATCTTTTTGTCTCGTCTAATAAAATTTATTTATTTCATTTTTCTTCAAGGTTTCCGGAAAGTTTTGGCAAGTCTCGGATTCTATTCCATCCTCATGGATAAGAATTCCTTGTCTCCATTACTCTGTTTTTACACATTAATATTAAATTCACAATTATTTATTAATTTCGAAATAAACATGTTCATACATAATTATTCCCTAGTTCCAAATGAACCTTAGCTTCATTTAAAAAATATAAAAGTTGTAAATATGGGTATTACATATTCCCCCCCTAAAACAAAAACACCGTCCTCGGTGTTGCATATTTCTCTTCTTCTTCATTGAACAATGCTTGGTATGCTCCCTTCATACTTTCTTTCCACTCCCAGGAAGCTTCCTCATGTGAAAAGTGCTTCCATTACACTTTCACCCCAGCTATTGTTCTATTCCGAAGCACGGTTTCTTCTCGTTGCAATATACGAGGTGGTTCAGAAAGAAATTCCACTTTTGTTTCCACCTGTATCAAAGTCCAGTCAACCATGTGAGAATGAACATGTACATATTTCTTTAAAAATGAAAAATGGAAAACATTATGAACTTTAATATGACTAGGTAGAACCAATTTGTAAGTTGTTGGGTCCACTCTCTCCAAAACCTCAAAGGGCTCGTAGTATTGTGGTGGTAACTTAGCAAAACTACCAGTATGCAAGGTACTTCTGCGAGATTTAATTCTCAAGTACACATGATCTCAAACTTTGAATTCTCTGTGCATTTGTTTCTTATCCGCATAACTCTTCTGGTGGTCTTGAGTTGCTTTAATGTTTAGTTGAATTTGTTTCACAGTCCGCTCCATCTCATGTAGTGTATCAGGTCCAAGTACCAGTTTTTCCTCTGCTTGACTCCAACTAAGTGGAGTATGGCATTTTCTGCCATACAAAGCTTCAAATGGACTCATTTTAATGGAGGCCTAATAATTTTTATTGTAAGAAAATTGTGCCAAATGAAGAAAATCTTCCCACTTGGTGGGTCGGTCCATCACAACACATGCGAAGCATGTCCTTGAATATCTAATTTGTCCTTTCTGTCTGCCCATATGTTTGAAGATGATAAGTTGTAATAAAGTTCATCTTTGTCCCCATTCCTCCAAATAGCGTTTTCAAAAAGGCAAAGGTAAAATTTGCATCCCTATCAGAGATAATAATATTTGGTATTCCGTGGAGTTTAAAGATTTCTTTCACGGAAAATTGGCCACTTGTGTTGTCGCAAAAGTGGACTGTAGAGACAAAAAAATTGTTTCTTTGTTAATGTGTCCACCACCACCATAATTCAGTCATGCTGGTATTTGGTATGTGGAAGTCCTATAATAAAATCCAAGGATACCACTTCCCAATTCCATTCTGGAATAGGAAGAGAATTCAGCAAACCGGGAGGATGTTGATGTTCCACTTTAACTTGTTGGCATTTTGAACACCTTGCTAAGTAATTAGCTACTTCCTTCTTCATTCCAGGCCAAAACATGTTTTTCCACAATATTGTCACCATATTTTGATAACATGTATGACCTAAATAAGGTATCTTATGGTATTCATCTAACATTTCTTTTTTCAAGGTAGATAAATTTTGAATATACAATCTTTGTT
This sequence comes from Pinus albicaulis, assembly GCA_034641835.2. NCBI lineage: Eukaryota > Viridiplantae > Streptophyta > Pinopsida > Pinales > Pinaceae > Pinus > Pinus albicaulis. Next base: position 114,573,503 of record CM076571.1, on the reverse strand, counting down.
GGTAATTGATCAATCATTTTGGAGTCAGTGTGTATCCTGAAATTCCAGCTTGCTATAAATTTTCCGGCAATTTTAAATATTGAGGATCTTGCAATAACACTTCTTGAATTTATTCTTCCACATCAAATTTTCCACTTCTCCCTTTATATGACAAAACTTGATGAGAATGTCTACTTAAAGCATTAGCAATTCATTTTTCCTTTCCTTTTATGTATTTATTACCATATCAAATTCGCTAAAGAAAGATAAGAATCTTGTTTTCCTTACATTTAAATCTAGTTGACTAAATAAATACTTGAATTATATGATTAGTCATCAATCCAAATTTCTTACTTAATAGATAGTGTCATTGTATTTTTAGTTCATGTACGACAACAACCAATTCCAAGTCATACACTGCATAATTTCTATCATGCTTCTTCAATTTTTGAGACTCATAAGATATCACTGCATTTTCATGCAACAATACTCCTCCCAAAACTTTTATACAAGCATGAGTAGACAAAAAAATATATATTTAGTTGGATCAAAAAATTTTAGGATAGGTGCGCTAGTTAATTTTTGTTTCAGTTGTTCAAAACTCTCTTGGCACTTGGTTATCCATTCAAATATTGCACCCTTTTTCTGCACGGATGTGATGGGGTAAGCCAATGAAAACAATCCTTCTATATATCTATGGTAATATCATCAATACCCATAAATGATCGTATTGCCAATACATCAGTGGGTACAAGCCAATTCAAGATTTCTTGTACCTTTTCTAGATCTACTGCCATTCATTCCTTAGAAATAGCATGTCCCAGATATTGAATCTTGGGTTTGTAAAACTCACACTTGTTGAGTTTTGCATACATTTGGTGTTTTCTAAGTGTTTTCAGTACTATTCTAAAATTCTCTTGGTGTTTCTCCTCATTTTTAGTACACCAGAATATCATCTATGAATACTAACAAAAACTTGTCCAGATGTTTGTGTAGAACATTTTTCATGAGGCACATGAAAGTAGCAGGGGAATTTGTAAGTCCAAACTGTAAAAATACGAACTCATAATGTCCATACCGAGTTTGGAAGGTTTTCTTATGGATATATTCATCTTTAATACGTAGTTGCTGATAACCAGTTCTCAAGTCAATTTTTTAGAACACATTTTTCCCCCTTACTTGATTCAACATATCATCTATTTATGGGAGAGGGTAGGTTCATGATAGTTAACTTGTTTAAATGTATATAATATATACACATATGGAGGTTTCCATCCTTCTTCTTTAAAAATAAAATTGGCACTCCCCATAGAGACACACTTGGTCTAAGGTACCCTATGTTTAGCAATTCCTGTAACTGAAGTTTCAGTTCTAACAATTGAGGAGTACTCATTCTATAAGGGGCTCTAGAAAATGAGGTGGCCCTTAGTACGAGCTCAATAGAAAATTCAATGTCTCTTCATGAGGGAATTTGAGGAATCTCTTTAGGAAATACATCCTGGAAATCCTTGATCACCGATAAGCTTTCTACAGGTTCATTTTCTTCTTTATGTTCCAAATCTTCAATCTCGACAGCATACACTAGACAACCTTTCATTGTTGTCTACTTTAGTTGTAATGTAGAAATTTTCCTAACAGACATAGGTTTCGGTTTCCCCTTGACTTCCATAGACTTTACTAGAGCATCAATACAACTCATTGTTTTTTCTAAGAAATTTACTATTTCTTTCTGTTGTTCCAGCTAATTCATTCCAACTAGGAGGTTATAATATCCTAAGGGAAGTATATTCAATTTGAAATTTGTAATGTACCCATTTAAATTTACAGGAATTTTAGGTAGTTTATTTGTGACCTTCCTTTTTGTCCTTGTAGCCAACTACACCAACCAAGAGTGCTGATTTTTTTTTTTTTTTTAGTTTACATTTTTCTACTATGTGTGAACTAATATAACTTAAAATATCTCCTTGATCAATTAAAATAGACATTGTTTGGTCGGAGATGATACCTTCAATTTCAATCATAGTTCATTCATACTCAACTTGTCTGTCTTGTAATGTTGCACTGATCCGGGGGATGTTTTAGGCAATGCCACTTACTCTAGTTGCTTCTTGCACTACTTGAATGTTTTGAATTGCACGAGTGTTTTGTGGGCAGTCCCTCAAAATGTGAGGCTCACCACATCCTCGACATTTCAATGATTCCATGGTCTTTACCATATTTTCTCACTTTTTGTTCCCTTCCATGGGCTTGGAACCAGTGTGGGAATGGGAGGTTTGATTCTCACTACTCTTATTGAACCTTTTTCACTAGTGGTTCTTCCCAAAATTCTTCGGATAAGCTAGTTTGGATATTTTTAAACTTGCTTCACCCTTCCCTTTTTCCTTATTCTGCCAGTTTTTTGGCTGATCATTCCTGACTTTAAATTTTCGTTAGCACACTCATGCTTTTAGAACATCCTCATGGATAGTTTTAGGATTTTAATATTCAATTCTTTCTTTATAAATAGTGGGAAAACAGTTCAGAAATCATTGTAATTTATATTTTTATTCGCTTATGTATGGCACATAGCGAAGTAAATTGGTGAACTTCGTCCAGAATTCATCAATAGAGAGATATCCAAGCCTTAGCTCATGTAATTCCCTTTTCCCTGACATCATAATACCTCTCACTGAGGTATCGATATTTGAATTTCTCTTGAAACTATTCCCATGAAACAGTTTTTTCATCAAGCAAGTGTATGATTTTGGTATCTTCCCTCCAAAGTGTGATTTCACCTTGCAACTGGTAAATTCCGAGTCTTGATTTCAAATTACTTCCATATTCATATACTTGGAAGTATTTTACCATATTCAAGAGTGACTCTTTTGCATCCTCTTCCTTCTCCCCATCAAAGGTTGGAGGCTTGATCTTGGGGAATTCCCCCTGCAACTCCTTTTCCTTTTTGGGTTTTAAATATGTTTTACCATATTATTCCCCACTTTCAGACCTCTCTGAGTTGGGTTATGTTTCTTTCCTTTTCCTTTATGGTTCTCCATATTAATGACTAGATATGGAGGTTAATTCCCTTATCAAACTATATTTCTCATTGTTGGGTTACAGTAAACACTCATTGCTAGTCCTTAGCCGAACCATTTCCTGCTGCAAATTATTAATAATCTCTAGCATCTGAACATTTGGATCTAGTGGGGCCTACTCATCCCTGAGTTCCACATACAACTCTTCTCTGTCAGACATGACATCCACTGCAAATTTTCTACAGTTTAATCTGATGCACAAAACACAATTAGTATTCATAAACAACATATGAAATTCATTTGTAATTTAATTTTTCTTACATCGGAGTTTTCTTTTGTGTTGGGACCCATAAGCCCAGAGTTTTAACTTGGGCTTTGATACCACTTGTAACAACTCCCATCTTTTCTTATAGTATATTATCTCCTTGTTTAGCCTTCTCTGTTTTCCTCGGCACATTGTCTCTCTGACCCTTTGACATTATTGTTAATTAACTTATCATCATCATAGTTTTTACATTACACCGAGGTTATCCCCTTAACCCTATGTTTTACTAAATCCTTAATCAAATCACTATTTAACTTCCTCATTAAACTATTACATTTATAGACTCATTAGTCCTTACCATTAATATAGCCCCAATATGTTCTCATCCCCATTTAACTACTATATATTATCCCTTACCTCTAATTTACTTACCTCTTCCCTAAGTAATTCACCTTACCATTACCATGCTCCCTATTAATAATTGGCGTGCAATTAATCCTTAGCATATTCACAGGCATGCTACTTACTTAAATCACATCACAAAAATTTGGAGACAGGTAATACTTAAGGTAAGTATGAATTTGACTATGGTTTTCATTTTTGTTTTAATTCACAGTGACCCACATGTGATCTGGCCCACTCCTTTCCTTCCAAGTGATCATTTCACATGGCCTTCACATGGCCCTCGTACCCATTCGAGAGGCCACTTGTACGCCAAATATTTGTGGTTGAGATCAATGATGGAGATGTATGGGAGAAAACCTAGGGGTTTTTTACTACCCACCATGAGGATTCACTTGGTCATTTCGAAATTTTGTTGCATCCTCTTTCTCTCTGGATTTCTCCCCCATGACAGCCCTACAAATTTTCCTTTCACCATGACTACACTCGATTTCCTCTATGATTCTTGGGCCCGGGATTCTGCCAGCCATGGGTTTACTGTCTAAGGTTACTGTGTGTGAATTCCTCCAAGGATTTCGAGGGTTTTAGAGTTTCTCCTTTATGTAATTGCAGGTTTTGGTCTTCCCTCTCTTATGTAAGAGTTTTTACTTTTCCTTTTATCTCTGAATTCTTAGTTTTTTTCAAGGGTTTGTAGCTAAATCTGAATGTGTTTTCTTATACAGGTCTTAGCACAATGGCTGCACTGTGGACTAGTTATGCGACATGATTAAGGTATGTAGTGACTGGATGTGACTCTGTTTTGACTATTTTGTGGACACTATATTATCCAGGGTTTAATATAATACCATTTCCATGGTTGCAAGTGGGATTTCCTATCCTCTTCTCGCAGTTACACAACTCCTCAAGATTTTGCACAGCAGTGGCTTTCCCTTCACCATTCCACTGCTTCAACCTGACCTGAAATTTGAGGTAAGTTTGTATACTTCCAATCTCTGAGAAAATGAAGGCCTTTGTGCCAACATTTCAAACATATTGTTTTCTGTGTACTTCGCAAGGAATTAATTTGGGTATTTGATCTCTTTTTTCTTCTAAACCCTCAAATTTTATGGGTTGTTGGCCTATGAGCAATTTCGCTATTTGAGAACCCTTGTTCTAAATTTCAGATGGCCAGAATTTATTTTGTTTTCCCTTGAGATTGATGATTCTTCCAATTTAAATGAGCTTATTGGTAATCTTCCCTCACGCAGGGTACCTCTGTTTGGTAGAATTATTTATATTCATTGTTTCTATGAAATTTCTATGGTGCTACTCAAGGCACCAACATGTTTTGGTTTTATTTTTATCTGTAAGATAATGTTCTATAAGTCATATTATACTTCAGTTATTTTCTTCAGGGTTTAGTTTTTATGACTCTGGCGTAATTCATTGGCCACTGCAAATTTTTGTCTTGCCTACAATAACCTTTTAGTGAGCTTAAGCTATCAATTCTATAGGACGTTTTTATCAACTTATAGTGGCGGATTCTTGTTTATGTGTGAATTTAGAATATTGTTCGGTTCATTGTATGCAATTGCATCTAATTACATGTCCCATGTATGAAATTTCATTTAATTTAATATTTTGTCTTGTAGAGTGACATTCTAATTTAGAATATTAGGTTCTCACCTTTATACCAGAGTGATTTCTTTTGTTGTATATTTAATTTCTATTTAATTTCCTTTTAGTTATGTCATGCATATGGAATCCCACATCTAGAAAACATTATAGTTACCTTATTTCCATAATGTTTTTTAGGATTATTTCCTTATATCATTTTAGTTTATTAGATTCATTTTTTGGAAAGCCAGGTTAGGCATAATTGTTTCATGCCAACGTAGTTATGGTACAACTGGTCTTATCGTGAATTGTGTCCAATTTCTATTCTAAGGATTCCATTATTTGAAGTCTAGATTCATGTTATTTATGTATCTTCTTTTCTATCCTCTATCCTACATAATACCCCTATCTATGAGATAGAGATAGATGTGCTTACCATATTTCTTGATTACATGCATATATGAATTTTTGGATATGACAACGTGTCATTAACCTCTCCATCCTTTTATTTACATGTTCATAATGTTGAATAATAGTGAGGTATACAAATTGGTAATTTATTCATATATACCAATGAGTATAGATTAAAGATAAACACATATATTCAAAATATCAAAGCTATAGGTGGCACTACTTGTAATGGTTAAATTTTGGTTTTGTACTATTACATATTTATCGAGTATACAGATCCTCACGATATTCAGTTATTTAATTTGCAATAATATTCCAAATATAAATATTACATATGTTTATATGATATGCTTTTCATTCTGTTCTGGTCATGTAATTGATTTAGAGACTTCTGAGTTATTCTTTTTTTTTCCATGTTCTTCTTGTTCATTTGACTTTCTAGAAGGATTGCGTACCTACCAAGGGTTACGCAGGCTACTAAGGCATGCCTTATTTTAGTTAAAGGTTTGACAAAATACCCTTCTTGGTTATTTTTATCAGTACTTTCTCTTTTTGGATAATTCTTAAAAAAATTGCATGTTTATTTCTATAGGTTGCACTTAAATTTGATTTATTTTCCAAGTTTAACATGGGTAACCACTACCCAAGTTGCTACTCTTCTTTGAGGATTGACCAACATTCTAGCAAGCCTATATGCCTCCTCACTCGGGTTGGTTTTTGAGGTTATTTTGACATCTTATTTAATGTTTTCATATAAGTATTCAACTCTCCCTTACTTACAGCATTTCCTCACTATAGGTACGAGGAAAGGATAAAGTCATGAAGAGTATACTCAGGTGACCTAGTCTTGCCTCCTATACTCTTAGCCATATGACTTATTTTCTTATTTTATTTACTTATCTTATTAATATGACTCTAATTTCATATTTCCTGTTTTTTTCCAGGTTTTCTTTCACGTCCTATACTTTATGTTTGATTATCATTTGTCTTTATTCATAATCAACTGACACATAACTTCTTTATTTCTGAGGTCGGTTGCAGTACCGTTCCAAATTCTAGGACATGCACTTAGTTCAAAATTTGTATAATTTATTATTAAGGCCATACTGGTCTGGACATATTTACTTTCTAGTTTCAATTTTGAATCCCCAAGCTTGTAAATTCATGTAACATTTATGTCCTCAACTCTTTTAAGAGGACTGGTATTTATCACTTTATGTATATGAATTTTGACAACCTACAAAATTTTATGTTTTATATACACTAAGGGTTTATATATATATATATATTTGGCATGTACATATTTAGATCTGATTTTTCTAATTGTTTAATATATTTGTTTTATTAGAAAAAATGTAAATTTCCTTCGTTTTACATTGCTAACAGTAATTTATATCATCTTTGTCTAATTTATTGTAAGATGTAAATGATGTCCTATTCCAATAGGTATGATCAGGATGGAATATCTATGTCTGCCTTAATTTCTACAGAGCTTAGTACTATTTATTAATTATTGTTAGTAATACTTTACGAAATATCATTAGCAATTATATATATGAATAAATATCAGAATAGGACCCCTTCCCGGGTTTATGAATTATGATTGTTTATATAATAGAAGATCATGAGTTTGTGCAATAAGATTGGAGACTTAACTGTATTTAATTATAAATGAGACTCTGTCAAATACACATGACAAGATGGACATTGTACAATACACAACTAAGTATTTAGTTAACATTATAAAACTAGATATAAGATTTCAGTTACTAATAAAACCTGATAGAGACTTGTCCATCATATTTCTTATTCCTAACAGACATATGCCTATAAATTCAGGTTCATTCCCAATCCATAGAAATTTAACTTAATTAGAAATTCATAGTAGGTACATATATTGAAAATCACAAAAAACACATACCAATGTGTAAAGGTTGCTTTTCCTCCCAACCACAAGTTATTCTACAGCTCTCCCCCGAGGAGATACCTAAGTTCCCCAATGTAGACAACCCCTTTATAAAACTAGTGATGGCTAATTCAAGCCTTCTTTCCCTGAGTCTATTTCAATAAAGACATCCCAATATTATGGAATGTCGTTTCCCATAGCCTGGGTTTTTCTTTAATTTTTTCAACAAAAGATTCTTTTAAAATTAGCTTTTCCTCAGGCCAGTTTTATTCCTACCTCTTCTCAGTGACTTTACGCTTTACTAAGGATTTTATTAGATGTTTTTATCCCCTCTAATAAAATTTATTTATTTAATTTTTTTCCAAGGATTTCAGGAGAGTTTTGGGAAATTCTAGGATTGTAGTCCATCCTCATGGATAAGAATTCCCGGTCTCCATTACTCTATCTTTACACATTAATATTAAATTCACAATTATTTATTAATTTCAAAATAAAAAATTCCATACATAATTATTCCCTAGGTCCAACTAAACCTTATATTTATTCACAAAATATAAAATCTATAAATTGGAGTTTTAGAAAGAGGTGAAAAAAAATAGGGTTGTGTCTTCGAAAAAAAATCCAAAATTCACCCCACTGTTAGAACCCTTCATTGAATCTAGACCATTGAAAGTGCGGAGTTCAGGAAACCATGTGAAAAATGAACAACGTAGCGTGGACCATTCCATGGGTACCCATGTGTATGCATGTGCCAACACTCGTCACAAAAATAAATTCCAGATTCAGAAAATGAAAAATATTAATACCGAAGTTAAATGGATCCACTTGATAACCTCGCGGAAGCCAACAAAATCTTATACACCATAGTTCAAATGATCATACTATAGGGTTGAAGTATTATAAGATTGAAATGATATAAATGTGAACTTCTATAATATTTTATTCCATAAGTTAACCGCTAATCATATGAAGTTAGTGGAGGGTACGTACTAGTAAATATCCAACCATGTTTTGACTCCCATAAAACACAACATTGATTACATATTTCTGAATATCAATGGATAACAAAATTATTAGTGGGGTATATCCTTGGACATAGTAAGACTCCATAAAACTCTCTTGTGGATTTAAGGTATTTTGATTAAAATAATGTTCTAATGATTCCCAAAAACAAGTATACTCATGATGATAGTGTACTTATAAAAATAAATAAATAAGAATATATTTACATGAGTGGAAAGGAACATCATATTTATAGGATAAATTCTGCAAATTAATAAAAAAAATCAGGTATGGATACATTATATATAATACGCATATACAAAATAAGAAGTACATTCTTCTCATGATACACTCTAATTTAGTAACTTTCGAAAGAAAAATCAATGTGAACTATAGGTACGTTACATTATCAAATTCGAGAGCAATGCAACGACTATGCATGGTTAGGTGGTTGTACATCACAATCTGTGTTCAAAATATTAAAGTCACCTGCGTGCCCTAAGAAGGTAGAATCAGAGTACAAAGGGAAAGAAGAAGGTTGAGTGAACAACACCGTGTATTCAAGAAGAATGGGAAAATCGTCAGGATGAAATCAATGTTGATGGGCCGCAGCCGAGTTTGCAGAGAAGAATTCAATGTTTGATGGACGTAGCCGTTTTTGCAAAGGAATAAATAATTTCGTGGTTCCAGAGCATAAAAGAATAGAGTCTTATTTAAAATAGTATTTTTGGGCTTTTAATCATTGAACAACCGAAATTGAAGAAAACATGTTTAAACGGTGAAAGACTTTAAGCTTTTGAAAAGGCATGACAAAGTGGTCCCCACAACTTAAGCGCTAATCGCAATCACAAGTTTTACTTGCACTGTCTTGTTGACGTGAAGAATCGCGATGCGATGCGATCACAATCGCAATCGCAAATCGCGGCAGTTATGTTTTAAAGTTCAAGTGTCTTGTTGATATAGAAGTTCCGATGCAATGTGATCATTACAATCGCAAAGGAACGTTGTAACATCGCATATGTGTTACTGCCATTGAAAAGTCGCGATGTGATTGTCGCGCCATCGCACAATCGCACATCGCAAGTCCATATGACATTCCGCCAAGTTTTGTGTTCGATAGCCAATTCTCCATTGCGAAGTGGGCTCCACTCGTATATCGCGCAAAAAATATTTAGGTTAAATTTTATGATTTTGTAGTGTATTTTTTATTTGTTCTTATGTTTTTACACTGCAGCATATAAAAAGGTGAAAATCCCATTCATTTTTTTAAGGTAATGAATGTTATTGCATTGTAATGCATTATAAGTGTGTTGTATCGCTGTGAGAGCCTGAAGGCAAGAAAAACACAGTGTAGACCACAGGAGCACTGTTGTGTGCATTTTGAGAGACAGAGAGTTGAAAGAGCACTGTGTCTGTAGCATTCAATCATATATTGTGTGAATACCTCCAGTGAGGAAGAAATATATCATTCTATAATAGTTTTTATTTGTTCAATTAATGAAATAGAAGAAAGCATTTTCATGCCATCTCTGTCTGCAAGAAAAATTTTGTTTTAATTTATCTGTGTTAGAAGGGAAGCATCGTTCTCTCCATATTGTTCTGGAATTATCAAAAATTCCAACATGGTATCAGAGCTAGTTCAGGCTCTTTGAAGGTGTCAGAGAAGATGAAGAAAGAAGAAGATTTGTTGCAGAAGTTCTGCAGCAGAGTGAAGGCTCAGCAAAAGATAAATTTCAGGTATTTCTCAAAAGACAACAGAGCTGTTGTTTTTGTTTAAAATAATTCGTCTTTTAGAGAAGGAAAGATAGTTTGTTTAAGTTCAGAGTTCAGTTTAAAAGAAATGGCTGGAACAAGCACTGGTATGAGTATTAGAAATGCTCAGCTTCCACAATTTAATGGAAAGAACTATGATTATTGGGTCATTACCATGAGAGCCCTGTTTGTCTCACAAGACTTATGGGAATTTGTAGAAGATGGTTTTGATGAACCAGCTGATGAGTAGGATTTTAATGCCTTAACTTAGGCAGAGAATGATATATTGAAGAGCAATAGAAAGAAGGACTCTAAAGCCCTCTACTACTTGTATCAAGTAGTAAATGAGAGTGTGTTTCCAAGGATAGCAGCAGCTAAGAGATCCAAGGATGCATGGGATACTCTCAAGGTAGCATTCCAAGGTATGGAGAAAGTGAAGACATCAAAACTTCAGTTCCTGAGGAGAGATTTTGAAACTCTCTGTATGAAAGAGTCAGATAATATAGACTCATTTTTCACACATGTTATTGGGATGGTAAACCAGATAAGGTCCCATGGAGAAACTCTTGAAGAAAGAAGGATTGTGGAGAAACTTTTGAGGAGCTTAGCCTCAAGGTTTGATGTGATTGTTACCACCATAGAAGAGACCAAGGATCTGTCAAAGTACACAGTGGATGAACTTCATGCTTTGTTGATGACTCATGAACAAATATTGGAAAGAACAATAAATCCATCTCTAGAACACGCCGTCAAGACCCATATGCCTTAAATAAGAGGAAGAGGTCAAGACAGAGGAAGAGGAAGAGGCAGAAGCCAAAATAGAAGTTAAAGGAACAACCCTTCACATTCACATGGAAGGAGAAATAGTCAAAATTAGAGCCACGACCAATGTAACAGCCAACAAGGTGGACACCAACATGCGCATGGACAAAGGTATGACAAATCCAATGTCCAATGTCATCATTGCAAGAAATATGGGCACTATGCCAATGAATGTAGAAAGAAGCAAAATGACATGAAGAATAGGCAGAATGCTAATGTAGCAAAAGAAGAAAAGAACCCAAGTAACGTGATGTTAACATGTAATGTGGCACAAGATAGAGAAGAAGATGTTTGGTTCTTAGATTCAGGATGTAGTAATCATATGACTGGAAACAAAGCAATGTTTGTCAATTTAGATGAAGAAGTTAAATCAGAAGTAACCACAGGAACATATACTAAGATCTCTATAAAAGCAAAAGGCAGAGTTAGTATTCGTGCAAGAAATGGTGAACAAAAATATGTTCCAGATGTGTACTATGTTCCTGGTTTGAGGTGTAATCTTTTGAGTGTTGGGCAGATCATAAACAAAGGTTACAATGTAATTTTCAAAGATGATGTGTGCACAATAAAAGATATACCTCCAAGCAAGAAAATCATTGCTGAAATACAAATGACCAGCAATAGAATGTTTCCACTCAAGCTCAACACTGACTTGAAGGGAAAAAGGAAGAATGTAGCAGTTGTAACACAAGAAGTCTTTAAGAAGGAAGAGAAAGATGAAAACTGGTTATGGCACCTGAGATTTGGACATCTCAATTTCAGAGGATTAAATTTGTTGCACAGAAAAGGAATGGTAAGAGTTTTACCATTGATTGAGAATCCTGATAGCTTATGAGAAGGCTACATCTTGGGAAAGAAACACAGAGAAAATTTTCCATCAGGGAAAAGCATAAGGGCAAAGGCACCCTTAGAGATCATTCACTCAGATTTATGTGGGCTGATGCAAACAACATCAATTTCAGGCAGCAATTACATGCTTACCTTCATAGATTATTTCACAAGGAAAGTGTGGGTTTATTTCTCAAAATATAAGAGTGAAGTATTTTAGAAAATTTTCCACTTTAAAGCTCTTGTAGAGAAACAGAGCGGGAATTATATCAAAGTTCTCAAAACATATAGAGGAGGAGAATATGTATCAAAATAATTTCTGCATTTTTGCAGAGAGAACGGCATACATAGAATTTTACCACAAGGTACACACCGCAATAGAATGGGGTTGTTGAAAGGAAGAATCAAACCATAATGGAAATGGTGAGAAGTATGCTAAAGGAAAAACACTTGCCGAATGATTACTGGGCAGAAGCAGCAAACTGTGTTGTGTATATTCTAAATAGATGCCCAAAAAAAAAGCTGTTATGAACAAAGTTCCAAAAGAAGCGTGGAGTGGCAGAAAACAGGTAGTCGCCCACATGAGAGTTTTTGGATGTGTGTCACATGCACACATTCCAGAAAAGTTGAGGAAGAAGTTGGATAGTAAGGGGGAGAAGTGCATCTTCCTTGGATATAGTGAAGATTCCAAAGGATACAGATTGTATAACCCATCCACAAAGAAGTTTGTGATAAGAAGAGATGTGCAGTTTATTGAAAAGGAAGCATGGGATGGAAGCATTGAGAAAACAGTGAATGTTAAAAGTTGTTTATCTCATGATGAAGATGAGGAAGATGTGATTGAAATTAACAACTCATCGGTAGAACAACCTCCTCCAATACAAGGACAGCAAGGGACATTTCAAGCAGCAGCGAGAACACCCTTGAGAATAAATCGGAGTGCTTCTCCAAGCACACCACATGGAGTAGAATTGAGTGCTTCTTCAAGATCGACTACACCAAATGAAAGAGGAACAAAGTTCAGAAATATTAATGAGATTTATGAGCAGGAAGCAGAAAATGAAGGTATGAACTCCTTATTTGCTTTGTACTATCAAGTTGATGAACCTATTCATTTTTAATATGCCATAAAAGATAGAAAATGGATAGAAGCTATGGATGATGAAATTAATGCCATAGAGAAGAACAAAACATGGGAGTTGTTTGATCTCCCAGAAGGTAAAGAAGTAATTGGAGTTAAATGGGTCTACAAGACCAAAAGTAATGCTGAAGGAAAGATAGAAAGACACAAGGCTAGACTTGTTGTCAAGGGATATAAGCAGCAGCATGGAAGAGACTATGAGGAAAATTTTGCACCAGTTGCAAGAATGGAGACAGTAAGAGCAGTGTTGTCCATAGCGGCAAAAAACAAATGGAAAATATACCAGATGGATGTAAAATCTGCATTTTTAAATGGCTTTGTAATGGAAGAGGTATATGTTGAACAACCTCTCGGATATGAGAATAAAGGCCAAGAACACAAAGTGTGCAGATTGAAGAAAGATCTTTATGGGCTGAAGCAAGCACCAAGAGCATGGTACAGTAGGATAGATTCCTATCTACTGGAAAATGGGTTTGAAAAATGTGATGGAGAACCCACTTTTTACATAAAAAAAAAAGGATGGTAAGATGCTCATTGTTGTGTTATATGTTGATGATCTAATATTTACAGGTAATGATGATTACCTTGTTGAAAATTTTAAAATAGTCATGAAAGAATAATTTGAAATGACTGACATGGGATTGTTGAGATACTTCTTAGGAATAGAAGTAGAGCAAAGTGAAAATGGGTTTTTTATCTCACAAGCAAAATATGTGAATCAAGTTTTAGAAAGATTTAATATGCAGGAGTGCAAAGCTGCAATTACTCCCACAGTAATGGGATTAAAGTTGAGTAAAGATGACAGCAGCAAGGACTTTGATCCAAGTTCGTATAAAAGCATAGTTGGCAGCGTCATGTATTCGACTGTAACTAGGCTGGATATTATGCATGTTATTAGTTTGATTTCCAGATTTATGAAGAAGCCAAAAAAATTACATTGGCAGGCCACGAAGAGAATTCTAAGGTATGTTAAGGGAACTAAAAGGTTTGGTATCTCATATACTACTTCAGAAAATTCAGAGTTAGTTGGATACACTGACAGTGATTGGGTTGGAAGTATAGATGATCGGAAAAGCACATCTGATTATGTATTTCATATGGGTTCAAGAGCCATTTCATGGGCTTCTAAGAAACAACCTATTGTAGCATTATCTATAGCAGAGGTAGAATATGTGGCAGCTATAGCAGCAGCGTGTCAAGCAGTTTGGATGAGAAGGATGTTGAGAATTTTATGCCAAGAACAGGTAAAAGGGACAGTGATCGATTGTGACAATAACTCAGCTATTGCATGTTAGGTCCCTATATTACTAGTATAGCCCCTTATTGTTGTTAGTGTAACCCCCTTATTGTTATTATTGTACCCCTGTAACCCCCATTTTGTTATTATTGTGCCCTTAAATTATTATTGTTAGGTAGGCTAGGATTACATTGTGGCCCAATAGGATTACATTATGGCCCCATGGACTCCTATATATAGATAGGAGGTTTTGTAAATTGTATCATCCAAGAATTGTTCATTTATGTAATGTATTGGAGGTTGCCCCCTGGAAGTGGCTTATTTCTAAGGCGTTGATCTCTCTTTTCTTCTATTTTTGGAGCTGGTTACACAACATTTGGTATCAGAGCTTCGGATTCTAGGGTTTCGCTGCTCAAAACAGGTCATCGTGGCATTTTCACTATAAATTTTTTTCTACGAATTTTCAGAAGCTGAAATATTTAGGGTGCGAAGCTGAAATCCTAAGGAATATTTTCTAAAAATTTCAGAGCTTGGTTTGCAATATTTTTGGAGATATCATCTGTGGAAGTTAGGTCTTATTTCAAGATCCTAAAGAGGTCATTGTGGAATTTTCGCTATAAAATTTTTTCTACGAAGGTTCAGAATCTGAAATTCATATGGTGCGAAGCTGAAATCCTGAGGAAATTCTTCAAAAAAATTCAGAGCTTTTTTCGCAATATTTTTGGAGATATGATCTGTGGAAGGCAGTGCTTTTTCAGGCTCCTGAATTTCATCTCAAAGAGGTGATCATGAGAAAATTTCAATAACTCTCTCTATGGGCATCAGATTGGAGTTCCATAAAAAGTGGTCACAAGTACACGGGCTGTAGTTTATTTTCTATCAATTTCAGAGACAAAGGACGAAAAAGTGACACATGGCAAGTCGTACAAGTTCGCTCTACTGAACCAGTCCAGAATTAGGTCATTGTGGGAGAGTGAACAAAACTTTGTCTTGGAGAATCCAAATCAGGTCAGACCTATGGCATTCGAAAGATGATTCAGAGGGCTACGTTGATACTAAAATTCAAATATTGAAGTGCTGCAATCATAGAGATTATCCAATTTCAATATCGAGCTCCTCAAAAGCAAGAAAAAGGTGTGTATATTTTTTTTCTTTCCAAATTGCATAAGTCTTCTTTGAAGAATCAATTTGAATTGATTCCAAGGGCATATTTTAGAATATATAGCAGTATTGGGTTCTAAAAGATGCCCCGTAAAAATAATTCAACACCCATTAAACCTTCAGAAGGCTCTACTATGACTCATGAAGATGAATAATTGCAACATGATCTATCAAAATTACAAGAGCAAGTGCAACAAATTTCACTCTCGCAAAGAGCAACAAAAAATGAAATGGAAGTTTTGAAGAAAGGCGTGGAAGTGAAGATGGATGGTTTGAAGAAAGGCATCGAAGCTAAGATGGATGGGATGGAAGCTAAGATGGATGGCATGGAAGTGGGCATGGAAGCTAAGATGGATGACATGAAAGACAACATGGAAAACATGAAGAATGATCTAAAAGAATACATGGAAGGCTTTATGACAAGATTAAAACAAGAAATGATTCCTAATGGCGGAAATATAGTAGAAGAACCTCATGATGAGAAAAAAATAAATGTTAATCGTGATTTCATAAACTCTAATGTTGGCAGGAAGAACCACCATATTCCAAAAATGGATATGCGGAAGTTTGATGGAAAGGATCCTGTAACATGGATACTACAGATGGAGCAATATTTTGATCTCCATAACGTGCAAAACACATAAAAGGTACGCATTGCAACTTTACATTTGTATGGTATCGATGGCTTTTCTCCCGTAAAAAAATTGTCACTTGGTCAATTTTTACGGAGGAAATGATAGCACATTATGAGGATACAAAGAGCAACACCTTCTTTAGCCAATTGATAAATCTCAAACAAAGGGTTTAGTGGGGCAGCACATTGAGGACTTCCAAAAATTGAATATAAGGGTAACTGATATTCCAGAGGAACACAGGATTGATCTCTTCATAGGCACTTTAAAGGATAACACCCAACATGAAGTTCGCGTTTTGGAACCTGATTCATTGGAGAAGGCATTCAGGTTGGCAAGAAAAGTTGAATGTAAAATTATGGCGACAAGGAAGCCTACCACTCAATTCTATAAAGAAGGAAGTGTTACTACGCCTAGATTTCCACAACCTACAAGGTTGACACCACAACAATTGGAAGAAAAAAGAGAAAAAGGGCTTTGCTATAGTTGTGATAGCAAATACACTAAAGGTCATAAGTGTGTTGAGAAGAAATTATTTTACATAGATTGTGAAGAGGAAGAAGAAAATGAACAAGAAGAGGATATACACCAGGAACCAGCCCTAGAAGAGGAAGAAATGAGTCCGACCATATCGTGTAATGCATTGGCAGGAATTACCACTCCTCAAACTCTCAAGATAGAAAGACATATCAAGAAGAAAAAGGTAATAGTGTTGATTGATTCAGGTAGCACCCATAATTTTATTCATTGTAAGGTAGCCAAGGAATTAAATTGTTTCCTATACCCAACACCAGAATGTCAAGTGATGGTTGCAAATGGAGGAACTATAAATTTCTCTGGAAAATTCCAAAATATCAAGCTAACCATGGGGGAATATGTATTGACTAGTCCAATGCTTTCCATTCCTATGGGAGGTGTTGATGTTGTACTAGGAGTACAATGGTTGCAATCTTTGGGGACGGTAGCTTTTAATTTTCAAGAACTTTTCTTGAAATTTTTTTCAGAAGGAAAGGAAGTCGAATTACGGGGTATTAAAGGGAAGCCAGGAAGGATAATAAGCTCTAATGTCATGACAAAGCTTCTAAAGAAAGAACAACGAGGCGTAATTGCACAATTATGCTCACTAAAAGTTCCAACATCAAAATCATCTATTTCTGCAGATCTCCAACAAGTCTTGGACAATCATTCCAAGGTGTTTGAAACTCCCAAAGGACTCCCACCTATTCGTGATCATGATCATGCTATTCATTTGATTCCAGGAAGTGTTCCTCCAAACATCAGGCCTTAAAGATATCCTTACGTCCAAAAGAGCAAAATTGAACGTATGATTGCGGAAATGTTAGAGGCGGGTATAATTCAACCTAGTCAAAGTTCTTTCTCTGCTCCTGTAGTATTGGTACACAAGAAGGATGGATCATGGCGAATGTGTCCGGATTATAGGGAGCTCAATAAGCTAACCATTAAAGATAAATTTCCCATTCCTGTGATTGATGAATTATTGGATGAATTACATGGAGCAATTTATTTTACCAAGTTGGATCTTCGTTCAAGATATCATCAAATTAGAATGAAGACCGAAGATATTCCAAAAACAACATTTCGAACTCATGAAGGTCATTATGAATTTTTGGTCATGCCTTTTGGCCTTACCAATGCACCTTCTACATTTCAAGGGTTGATGAATTCCATTTTCAAACCCTTCCTTAGAAAATTTGTGCTAGTTTTTTTCGATGATGTATTAATCTACAACAGGTCTTGGAAGGATCATGTTCAACATGTTGACAGGGTGCTCAAACTATTGCGGGAGAAACAATTATATGCAAAAACATCCAAATGTTTCTTTGGAGTACAAGAGGTGGAATATCTGGGTCATATTGTATCTCACGAGGGCGTTAAGGTAGACCATAACAAAATTAAAGCCATTAAGCAATGGAAAGTCCCCACAACAATAAAACAGTTGCAAGGATTTCTCGGGTTAACGGGGTATTATCGCAAGTTTGTTAAGAATTATGGGAGAATAGCAGCACCTCTAACAACATTATTGAAGAAAGATGCATTTTCATGGACTCCTGAAGCAACTAAGGCCTTTAAACGTCTTAAAGAGGCAATGTGCCTAGCACCGGTCTTAGCTACACCAGACTTCACAAAACCTTTATTGTGGAATGTGATGCCTCAGGAAATGGAATTGGTGCAGTTTTAATGCAGGAAGGAAGACCCATTGCTTTTGAAAGTCGTCCAATCAAAGGAAAGTATTTACAGAAACCTATTTATGAGAAGGAAATGTTAACAATATTGCATGCACTAAAGAAATGGCGAACTTACCTAATGGGAAGACACTTCAAGGTAAAAACTGATCATGATAGTCTTAAACACTTTTTGGAACAAATACTATCATCAGAAGAGCAGCAAAAATGGGTCACAAAGATGTTAGGTTATGACTTTGAAATAATCTACAAAAAAGGAAAGCTTAATGTTGTTGCAGATGCACTCTCAAGAAAGAATGAAGAGGTGGAAGCATTCCTTTGTGCCATTTCTATTATCCAACCAGATTGGATAACCGAAGCAAGAGATGAATGGAAGAAGGACAAAGATGTATGGACACTCATTCAAAAGTTGCAGCAAGATCCTAGTACATCTGATACATTTAGTTGGAAAAATGATTCCTTATGGTACAAAGATTGCTTATATATTTGTAAGAATTCCCAACTAAAACAAAAGATTCTTCTGGAATTGCACACTTCTCCTTTAGGAGGACACTCAGGATTTTTAAAAACTTACCATAGGGTGAAGAAAGAATTTTTTTGGGATGGCCTTAAATATGATATTCAAAATTTTGTGGTAGAATGGTTGGGTTGCCATCAGAATAAAGTTGAGACAATTAATACCCCGGGACTTCTACAACCTTTATCCATTCCAAGTCAACGTTGGGAGGAGATTTCAATGGATTTTATCACAGTTTTACCTAAGTCCGAAGGAAAGAGTGTCATCATGGTGGTAGTTGATAGACTTACCAAGTATGCATGCTTTTGTGCATTATCTCATCCATTTAAAGCAAGTACAGTTGCTAGTACATTTATGGACATAATTCAAAAGCTACATGGAAGCCCAAGAGTTATTGTGAGCGACAGAGATCCCATTTTTACTGGAAATTTTTGGACAGAGTTATTTTCTTGTTTGGGTACTCAATTAGCTCATAGCTCATCTTATCATCCTCAATCTGATGGTCAAACTGAGATAGTAAATAAATGTTTTGAAGGATATCTTCGTTGTTTTGTATCTGATAAACAAACACAATGGGTCAAGTGGTTACCTCTTGCTGAATGGTGGTATAACACTTCCTTCCATGCTGCAGCAAAAATGACCCCATTTATGGCACTTTATGGATATCATCCACCATCCATCACATCATCTTTAAGGGAAAATTCGAAGGTTCAAGCAGTGGAAGATCACATCGAGCATCAGCAAGAAGTTCTCCAACTCTTAAAGGATAACCTGAATTTGGCACAAAATCGAATGAAACAACGGGCAGATCAACATCGTAGCGAGAGAAGTTTTGATGTAGGAGATTGGGTATTTTTACGGCTACAACCATACAAACAAATGTCCCTCAAGCAAGCAAAGAAGGATAATAAATTATCGCCAAAGTACTATTGTCCTTACAAGGTGTTGCAAAAGATTGGTACTATGGCATACAAATTGGAGCTTCCTGCTTCTTCGCGAGTACATCCAGTTTTCCATGTTTCATGCTTAAAGAAGTTTATAGGTGAAAATCTTCCAGTTCAAACAATATTGCCAGAACTTGATGAGGAAGGAAAAATCATATTGGAACCAGAAGCGGTCATGGAAACAAGAACTCGACAACTACGGAATCGATCAATTTCGGAGTATCTCATCAAGTGGAAGAACTTACCCACTGAAGATTCTACATGGGAGGATGAGAATTTTATACAGAAGCACCCAGAGCTACTCAAGCGTTGAGGACAACACTTTTGTGAAGGAGAGGGGCATGTTAGTTCCCTATATTACTAGTATAGCCCCTTATTGTTATTATTGTACCCCTGTAACCCCCATTTTCTTATTATTGTGCCCTTAAATTATTATTGTTAGGTTGGCTAGGATTACATTGTGGCCCACTAGGATTACATTATGGCCCCATGGACTCCTATATATAGATAGGAGGTTTTGTAAATTATATCATCCAAGATTTGTTCATTTATGTAATTTATTGGAGGTTGCCCCCTCGAAGTGGCTTATTTCTAAGGCGTTGATATCTCTTTTCTTCTATTTTTGGAGCTGGTTACAAAACATTGCATTATCAAAGAATTATGTGTTTCACAAGAGAACGAAACACATAGACACAAAGTTTCACTATATCAGAGAATTGGTGAACGATGGTGAAATTGTTTTACAACACTGTAGAACAAAAGAGAAATATGTAGATATCTTGACAAAGCCATTAAGGCAGAATACCATTGAATTTTTAAGAAAATGTTTGGGCATGACTGATAACCCAGCAGCTGACTTTAAGGGGGAGTGTTGAAAATATTAAAGTCACCTGCATGCCCTGAGTAGGTAGAAGCAGAGTACAAAGGGGCAGAAGAAGGTTGAGTGCACAGCACTGTGTATTCAAGAAGAATGGGAAAATCATAAGGATGAAATCAATGTTGATGGGCCGCAGCCGAGTTTGCAAAGAAGAATTCAATGTTTGATGGACGTAGCCATTTTTGCAGAGGAATGAAGACTTTCGTGGTTCCAGAGCACGGAAGAACATATTATTATTTAAAATAGACTTTTCGGGCTTTTAAGCCCTCAAGAACCTAAATTAAAGAAAATATGTTTAAACGGCGAAAGACTTTAATTTTTTGAAATGGCATGACAAAGTGGTCCCCACCACTTAAGCACTAATCACAATCGCAAGTTTTACTTGCAGCGTCTTGTTGACGTGAAGAATTGCGATGCGATGCAATCGCAATCGCAATCGCAAATCGCAACAGTTATGTTTTAAAGTTCAAGTGTCTTGTTGATATGGAAGTTCCGATGTGATGCGATCATCGCAATCGCAAAGGAATGTTGTACCACCACATATGTGTTACTGCCATTGAAAATTCGCGTTGCGATTGTCGTGCCATCACACAATCGCACATCGCAAGTCCATATGACATTCCGCCAAGTTTTTTTTTCAATAGCCGATTGCCGATTGTGAAGTGGGTCCACTCGTATATCACGCACATAAATATTTAGGTTAAGTTTTATGATTTCGTAGTGTATTTTTTATTTGTTCTTATGTTTTTACACTGCGGCATATAAAAAGGTGAAAAGCCCGTGCATGCTTTTAAGGTAATGAAAGGTATTGCATTATAATGCATTGTAAGTGTGTTGTATTGTTGTGAGAGCCCGAAGCAAATAAAAACAAAGTGTAGACCATAGGAGCACGGTTGTGTGCATTTTGAGAGACAGAGAGTTGAAAGAGCACTGCGTCTGTAGCATTCAATCATATATTGTGTGAATACCTCCAGTGAGGAATAAATATATCATTTTGTAATAGTTTTTAGTTGTTCAGTTAATGAAATAGAAGAAATCATTTTCATGCCATCTCTGTCTACAAGAAAATTTTTGTTTTAATTTCTCTGTGTTAGAAGGGAAGCGTTGTTCTCTCCATATTGTTCTGGAATTATCAGAAATTCCAACAATTTGAAGGTACGGGGATTCTGGGATGCATGAAAGTGTAGTCGTCAGCCTCCTTCGGATTCAAACATACACTTTCTCTGCAATGGAGGAGAATTCAATTAGGAAATGTTATCTCTATCATGATCATCATTCCCTTGTGCATCTATAGCTTCTAGAAGCTTGCACAATATAATTTGAGGACCGTGATGTAACAAATTGAAATATGAGAGCTTCACTTGAACATCGACCTAGAGAGTGGATTGAAATGGAATATATTTGGATTCTACCCATGCATGGAGAGACAATAAGGGGAATCACATGAGGAGTCATATGAGTAGGAGAGACATCGTAAATAAAAAATTATAACACAATAGTGAAGCACGCCATTCCTGATGGTGATCCTTGAAATTTCGACTCTGCACTTGTCAACATAGTGAATAACAACTTCAACAACGATATTTCAGCAAACATTTCGAAAGTGAAGATAAATGACTATGATAAAAGTGTGGTTGTGCTTCAGGTATGACGAGTCTCGTGATCAAATATGGTTGGATAGAGGATGATGAAATTGAAGCTCACCGATTCCATGCAATGAACGAATTTTGCACACTAAATCATATATTTAAATACGCCTTCGACATAATTAGTCCCTTGCATAATGACAAATCCTTTTCCACTTTGTATTTGTTATATTGTAGTGTCCAGCCTCTAAACTACCACCTACCAATGGATGAATCCTAATAAGTATTGACATAATTTCACCTCTCGATAAATGAGACGAAGCTGCCAATAATTATAATAAACCTCCATTGTTTATGTGCACATGGTTGTTGAGCTTATTTTTTAGGCATTAACCACTTTTTTACAATGTTTTTCATTATTTATTTGACTATAACTTATAAAGTCATTTAGTGAGTTCTTTTAACTTCAATCCATTGAGAGTTTTGATTTTCTAAACATGGTAATGAAGAAGCCTATGCTGTGGCAACCTATCAAGGAAACATGTCAATATTTTACCTTTTTATTAAAATTTGAAATAAACTTTAATTAAAATTATTATAAAATATAAATTTCATCTATCTTTTTTTAATTATTATTATATATTATTCAATTTAAAATTTAATTAAAATTATTATATAATATAAATTTCATCTATATTTTTATTTTAGTTATTATTATATATTATTCTATTTAAGGTCATTGCCAAGCGAGCCAAGAGACACACCAAAGTGGAGTTTTTTTAATTATTATTATATATTATTCAATTTAAAAATTTTATATAATATAAATTTCATCTATCTTTTTATTTTATTTATTATTATATATTATTCAATTTAAGGTCATTTCCAAGCCACACCAAATTGGTATTTTTTAATTATTATTATATATTATTCAATTTAAACTTTAAATAAAATTATTATAAAATATAAATTTCATCTATATTTTTTTAAGTATTAATACATATTATTCAATTTTAAGGTCACTCCCAAGGTAGACACCAAATTGGTGTTTTTTAATCATTATTATATATTATTCAATTTAAACTTTAATTAAAATTATTATAAAATATAAATTTCATCTATCTTTTTTTTTAATTATTATTATAGATTATTCAATTTTAAGGTGAGTGCCAAGCTAGACACTGAAGTGGTGTTTTTTAATTATTATCATATATTATTCAATTTAAACTTAATTAAAATTATTATATAATATAAATTCTATCTATATTTTTATTTTAATTATTATTATACATTATTCAATTTTAAGGTCACCACCAAGCCACACACCAAATTGTCATTTTTTAATTATTATTATATATTATTCAATTTTAATGTCACAACCAAGGGAGACACCAAATTGGTGTATGAGGCCCCCTTATTTGTAGGAGAAGGGACCCACCTCCTTTGAGCGAAGACATACATACTCTACCCCTCTGATTTTGAACCTATGACTTCTTAAGAGGAAACACGTGCTCTTAACCATTAAGCCCACTCAATGAAGACATGCCAATATTTTACAATTTTTATAAAAAAATTAAAAAAAATTTAATAAAAATATTATAAAATATCAATACTCTTTAAAAACAAAAAAACATCTGAATAATTTATTTTTTTAAGAAAACTTTAAATTAAAAACATTATAAAATATAGATTCCTTAGATTGTAATATAAAATTATGTGACTGTAGTGTACATACATTACATTTTTAAATAAATATTTATGCTTATGCGATGTTTTGGATCTTCACAAAGTGTTCCTCTATCCCCAAAAAGTATCTTAGCAACCCCAAGTTAGTCATTTCAAACTCACTTTTAATGACTTCTTTGAAATCAACAATGAGAAAATCATCAGTAAAAATCAAATCATCTACATACAAAACGACGATAAGAAGCTTACCATCATTTTCTTTGAGTAGAGAGTAGGTTCATTGTCACATTTGTCAAACCCATTTTCCATCAAGCATGCATCTATCCTGCTATACCATGCACGTGGTGCTTGCTTCAGCCCATAGAGAGCTTTCTGCAAACTACATACCTTGGCTTCTTTTCCTTCTATCTCATAGCCAGGAGGTTGTGAAACATACACTTCCTCTTTTAGCACTCCATTCAAGAATGCTGATTTTATGTCCATCTGATACAATTTCCATTTGTGTTGCATGAAAATCGACAACACTATAACACTATCTCTATCCTCACAACTGGCGCAAATGTTTCTGCATAGTCTCTTCCATGTTGTTGCTTGTATCCTTTGAAAAATAGCCTTGCTTTATGCCTTTCAATGTTGTCTTCAATGTTTCTCTTGGTCTTATAGACCCACTACACTCCAATGACTTATTTTCCTTGTAGAAGGTCCACTAACTCCCATGTGTTGTTCTTTACTATTTCTCCTATTTCTTCATCCATTACCACAACCCATTTCTCTTCTTTAACTGCATCCTCAAAGTCTATTGGGTCGTCTACATGAAAAAATAATGCAAATAATGAATTGGGTCATCTTTATCATATATTTCATTTAAATTTTTGAATTTTGGTCTTCCTGTGCTTGTGAAAGATGGGTTTGGTGTTGCGCTTGATGTAGATGGAGTTGGAAATATTTTTGGTGAGATTGGAGAAGAACTTGCTTGGTTGTTGTTATGTCCCTATATTACTAGTATAGTCCCTTATTGTTGTTAGTGTAACCCCCTTATTGTTATTATTGTACCCTTGTAACCCCAATTTTTTTATTATTGTGCCCTTAAATTATTATTGTTAGGTCGGCTAGGATTACATTGTGGCCCACTAGGATTACATTATGGCCCCATGGACTCCTATATAGAGAAAGGAGGTTTTGTAAATTGTATCATCCAAGAATTGTTCATTTATGTAATGTATTGGAGGTTTCCCCCTCGAAGTGGCTTATTTCTAAGGTGTTGATATCTATTTTCTTCTATTTTTGGAGCTGGTTACACAACATTTGGTATCAGAGGTTTGGATTCTAGGGTTTCACTACTCTAAACAGGTCATCGTGGAATTTTCGCTATAAATTTTTTTCTACGAAGGTTCAAAATCTGAAATTTTTAGGGTATGAATCTGAAATCCCGAGGAAAATCATCAAAACATTTCAGAGCTTGATTCGCAATATTTTCAGATATATGATTTGTGGAGGTAGTGCTTTTTCAGGCTCCCGAATTTCATCTCAAAGAGGTGATCGTGGGAAAAGATTCATAACTCTCTCTCTCTGAGCATCGGATTGGAGTGCCGTAAAAAGTGATCGCAAGTACACAGACTTTAGTTTCTTGGCTATAAATTTCAGAGACGAAGGACAAAACAGTGACACATGGCAAGTCGTACAAGTTCTCTTTACTAAACCAGTCCATAATTAGGTCATTGTCGGAGAATGGACACAAATTTTCCTTGGAGAATCCAAATCAGGTCAGACCTGTGGCATTCAAAAGAGAATTGAGAGGGCTATTCTGGTGCCAAAATTCAAATATTTAAGTGCTACAATAACAGAAATAATCTAATTTCAATATCGAGCTCCTAAAAAGCAAGAAAAAGGTGTGTATTTGTTTTCCGAATTGCATAAGTCTTGTTTGAAGAATCAATTTGAATTGATTCCAAGGGCATATTGTAGAATAGATATCAGTATTGGGTTCTAAAATATGCCCCGTAAAAATAATTCAACACCCATTAAGCCTTCAGAAGCCTCTACGATAACTCAAGAAGATGAAGAATTGCAACATGATCTATCAAAATTACAAGAGCAAGTGCACCGAATTTCTCTCTCGCAAAGAGCAACAAAAAATGAAATAGAAGTTTTGAAAAAAGGTGTGGAAGTGAAGATGGACGGTTTGAAGAAAAGCATGGAAGCTAAGATGCATGGCATGGAAGATGGAATGGAAGCTAATATGGAAGACATGAAAGACAACATGGAAAACATGAAGAATGATCTGAACGCAGACATGGAAGGTTTGACAAAGTTGATACAAGAAATGTTTCCTAATGGTGAAAAGATAGTAGAATAACCTCATGATGAGAACAAAATAAATGTTAATCATGATTTCATAAACTCGAATGTTGGTGAGAAGAACCACCATATTCCAAAAATGGATATGAGGAAGCTTGATGGAAAGGATCCTGTAACATGGATACTACAGATGGAGCAATATTTTGATCTCCATAACATGAAAAACACACAAAAGGTACGCATTGTAACTTTACATTTAGAACAAAATACATTTATATGGTATCGATGGCTTTGATCCCGTAAAAAAATTGTCACTTGGTCAATTTTTATGAAGGAAATGATAGCACATTATGAGGATACAAAGAGCAACACCTTCTTTAGCCAATTGATAAATCTCAAACAAAAGGGTTTAGTGGGGCAGCACATTGAGGACTTCCAAAAATTGAATATAAGGGTAACTGATATTCCAGAGGAACACATGATTGATCTCTTCATAGGCACTTT
Organism: Pinus albicaulis; assembly: GCA_034641835.2. Classification (NCBI taxonomy): domain Eukaryota; kingdom Viridiplantae; phylum Streptophyta; class Pinopsida; order Pinales; family Pinaceae; genus Pinus; species Pinus albicaulis. The sequence goes on along the minus strand of CM076571.1, from coordinate 114,546,739 downwards.
AAAGGATAAAATCCAACATGAAGTTCGCGTTTTGGAACTGATTCATTGGAGAAGGCATTTAGGTTGGCAAGAAAAGTTGAATGTAAAATTATAGCGACCAGGAAGCCTACCACTCAATTCTATAAGGAAGGAAGTGTTGCTACGCCTAGATTTCGACAACCTACAAGGTTGACACCACAAAAAATGGAAGAAAAATGAGAAAAAGGGCTTTGCTACAGTTGTGATAGAAAATACAATAAAGGTCATAAGTGTGCTGAGAAGAAATTATTTTACATAGATTGTAAAGAGGAAAAATAAAATGAACAAGAAGAGGATATACACCAGGAACCAGCCCTAGAAGTGGAAGAAATGAATCCAACCATATCGTGTAATGCACTGGCAGGAATTACCACTCCTCAAACTCTCAAGATAAAAGGACATATCAAGAAGAAAAATGTAATAGTGTTGATTGATTCAGGTAGCACCCATAATTTTATTCATTGTAAGGTAGCCAAGGAATTAAATTGTTTCCTATACCCAGCAACAGAATGTCAAGTGATGGTTGCAAATGGAGGAACTATAAATTGCTCTGGAAAATGCCATAATATCAAGCTAACCATGGGGGAATATGTATTGACTAGTCCAATGATTTCCATTCCTATGGGAGGTGCTGATGTTGTACTAGGAGTACAATGGTTACAATCTTTGGGGATGGTAGCTTTTAATTTTCAAGAACTTTTCTTGAATTTTTTTTCAGAAGGAAAGGAATTCGAATTACGAGGTATTGCGGGGAAGCCGGGAAGGATAATAAGCTCTAATTTCATGAAAAATCTTCTAAAGAAATAACAACGAGGCCTAATTGCACAATTATGCTCACTAGAAGTTCCAACATCAAAATCATCTATTTCTGCAGATCTCCAACAAGTCTTGGACAATCATTCCAAGGTGTTTGAAACTCCCAAAGGACTCCCACCTATTCATGATCATGATCATGCTATTCATTTGATTCCGGGAAGTGTTCCTCCAAACATCAGGCCTTATAGATATCCTTACTTCCAAAAGAGCGAAATTGAACGTATGATTGCAGAAATGTTAGAGGCGGGTATAATTCAACCTAGTCAAAGTTCTTTCTCTGCTCCTGTGGTATTGGTACACAAGAAGGATGGATCATGGCGAATGTGTCCAGATTATAGGGAGCTCAATAAGCTCACCATTAAAGACAAATTTCCCATTCCTGTGATTGATGAATTATTGGATGGATTACATGGAGCAATTTATTTTACCAAGTTGGATCTTCGTTCAGGATATCATCAAATTAGAATGAAGACTGAAGATATTCCAAAAACAACATTTCAAACTCATGAGGGTCATTATGAATTTTTGGTCATGCCTTTTGGCCTTACCAATCCACCTTCTACATTTCAAGGGTTGATGAATTCCATTTTCAAACCCTTCCTTAGAAAATTTGTGCTAGTATTTTTTGATGATATACTAATCTATAGCGGGTCTTGGAAGGATCATGTTGAACATGTTGACAGGGTGCTCAAACTATTGCAGGAGAAACAATTATATGCAAAAAAATCCAAATGTTTCTTTGGAGTACAAAAGGTGGAATATCTGGGTCATATTGTATCTCACGAGGGTGTTAAAGTAGACCCTAACAAAATTAAAGCCATTAAGGAATGGAAAGTCCCCACAACCATAAAGCAGTTGCGAGGATTTCTTGGGTTAACGGGGTATTATCGCAAGTTTTTTAAGAATTATGGGAGAATAGCAGCACCTCTAACAACATTATTGAAGAAAGATGCATTTTCATGGACTCCTGAAGCAACGAAGGCCTTTGAACATCTTAAAGAGGCAATGTGCCTAGCACCGGTCTTAGCTACGCCAGACTTCACAAAAACCTTTATTGTGGAATGTGATGCCTCAGGAAATGGAATTGGTGATGTTTTAATGCAGGAAGGAAGACCCATTGCTTTTTAAAGTCGTCCTCTAAAAGGAAAGTATTTACAAAAAAATAATTATGAGAAGGAAATGTTAGCAATATTGCATGCACTAAATAAATGGTGAACTTACCTAATGGGAAGACACTTCAAGGTAAAAATTGATCATGATAATCATAAACGCTTTTTGGAACAAATACTATCTTTAGAAGAGCAACAAAAATGGGTCACAAAGATGTTGGGTTATGACTTTGAAATAATCTACAAAAAAGGAAAGCTTAATGTTGTTGCAGATGCACTCTCAAGAAAGAATGAAGAGGTGGAAGCATTGCTTTGTGCCATTTCTATTATCCAACCGGATTGGATAACCGAAGCAAGATATGAATGGAAGAAGGACAAAGATGTATGGACACTCATTCAAAAGTTGCAGCAAGATCCTAGTACATCTGATACATTTAGTTGGAAAAATGATTCCTTATGGTACAAAGATCGCTTATATCTTTGTAAGAATTCCCAACTAACACAAAAGATTCTTCTGGAATTGCACACTTCTCCTTTAGGAGGACACTCAGGATTTTTAAAAACTTACCACGGGGTGAAGAAAGAATTTTTTTGGGATGGCCTTAAATCTGATATTCAAAAGTTTGTGGCGGAATGTTTGGTTTTCCAGCAGAATAAAGTGGAAACAATTAAGACCCGGGGACTTCTACAACCTTTATCCATTCCAAGTCAACGTTGGGAGGAGATTTCAATGGATTTTATCACAGGTTTACCTAAGTCCGAAGGAAAGAGTGTCATCATGGTGGTAGTTGATAGACTTACAAAGTATGCACACTTTTGTGCATTATCTCATCCATTTAAAGAAAGTACAGTTGCTACTACATTTATGGACAGAATTCAAAAGCTACATGGAAGCCCAAGGGTTATTGTGAGTAACAGAGATCCCGTTTTTACTGGAAATTTTTGGATGGAGTTATTTTCTTGTTTGGGTACTCAATTAGGTCATAGCTCATCTTATCATCCTCAATTTGATGGTCAAACTGAGATAGTAAATAAATTTTTGGAAGGATATCTTCATTTTTTTGTATCTAATAAACAAACAAAATGGGTTAAGTGGTTACCTCTCGTTGAATGGTGGTATAACACTTCCTTCCATACTGCAGGAAAAATGACCCCATTTATGGAACTTTATGGATATCATCCACCATCCATCACATCATATTTAAGGGAAAATTTGAAGGTTCAATAAGTGGAAGATCACATCGAGCATCAACAAGAAGTTCTCCAACTCTTAAAGGATAACCTGAATTTGGCACAAAATTGAATGAAACAACAAGCATATCAACATCGCAGCGAGAGAAGTTTTGATGTAGGAGATTGGGTATTTTTATGACTACAAACATACAAACAAATGTCCCTCAAGCAAGCTAAGAAGGATAATAAATTATCGCCAAAGTACTATGGTCCTTGCAAGGTGTTGAAAAATATTGGTACTATGGCATACAAATTGGAGCTTCCTACTTCTTCGCGAGTGCATCCAGTTTTCCATGTTTCATGCTTAAAGAAGGTTATAAGTGAAAATCTTCGAGTTCAAACAATATTGCCAGAACTTGATGAGGAAGGAAAAATCTTATTGGAACCTAAAGTGGTCACGGAAACAAGAACTCGACAGCTACATAATCGATCAATTTCGGAGTATCTCATCAAGTGGAAGAACTTACCCACTGAATATTTTACATGGGAGGATGAGAATTTTATACAGAAGCACCCAGAGCTACTCAAGCATTGAGGACAACAATTTTTTGAAGGAGAGGGGCATGTTAGGTCCCTATATTACTAGTACAGTCCCTTATTATTGTTATTTTAACCCCTTTATTGTTATTATTGTACCCTTGTATCCCCCATTTTGTTATTATTGTGCCCTTAAATTATTATTTTTAGGTCGGCTAGGATTACATTGTGGCCCACTAGGATTACATTATGGCCCCATGGACTCCTATATATAGAAAGGAGGATTTGTAAATTGTATCATCCAAGAATTGTTAATTTATGTAATGTATTGGATGTTGCCCCCTCGAAGTGGCTTATTTCTAAGGCGTTGATATCTCTTTTCTTCTATTTTTGGAGCTAGTTACACAATAGTTGTTCAACGCCATCCTATTATTTTTTTTCGGTGTCACATGTTGACTACTTTGTTGAGCTTCCGTGGGTGGAAGAGGAGTCACCGTTGAGGAATTAATTGCTAGATTCAACTCCTCTTTGTCTTCATGTGACATACATGCTTTCAAATTGATTGTCTTCTCTAAAATTCCATCCCATGCTTCCTCTTCTATGAATTGAACATCTCTGTTGATTATGAATTTCTTGGTTGATGGATTGTAGAGCTTGTATGCCTTGGATTCATCACTGTATCCAAAAAATATACATTTCTCCCTCTTGTTGTCCAACTTATTTCTGAACTCATCTGGGACATTTGCATACGCCACACACCCAAACACTCTCATGTGAGTGACATATTGCTTTATTCCACTCCATTCCTCTTCAAGAACTATGTTCTTAACATGTTTGGTTGGACACCTATTAATAATATACGTTGCACAAGTGACATATTCAGCTCAATAACCATTTGGAAAATTCTTTTCCTTTGACATAATCCTTTCCATTTCCATGACTGTCCTATCCTTTCTTTCCGCGACACCATTTTTCTAACGTATATACCTTGTTGTAAAGTGCTTGTGAATTCCATGGCTCCTGCAAAAATGTAGGAAGTCACTTGAGATATATTCTCCACCTCTATTAGTCATCAACACTTTGATGTAGTGTCCACTTTACTTCTCAATAAGAACTTTGTAGTGGTGGAAGTGGTCAAGCACTTCACTTTATTGTTTTAGGAAGTAGACCCATGTCTTCCTTGTGTAGTCACCTATGAAGGTAAAATATAGTGGTTGCCACCAAATCATGGTGTTTTCATTGGTCCACATAAATTTGAGTGGAAAATCTCCAAAGGTACCTTTTCCCTTATTGACTTTCCTGTTGGAAATGATTCTCTGTGTTGTTTGCCCAAGATGCATCCTTCACATTGGCTATCTAGTTTTTCTATGAGTGTAAAAACTTTCACCATGCATTTCTTAGGCAACAAATTCACACCTCTAAAGTTGAGATGACCAAATCTCAAATGCTAGAACCAATTTTCATTTTTAATTTCTTCTTGAAAGTTTTCTTGTGTGACAGCTGCAACAACACCTTCTTCCTTTAAATCTGATCTTAGCTTGAGAGGAAAAATTATATTTTTTTGTCATGTAAACTTTTGCAATCAACTGTCTACTTGGAGGCTTATCCAAGATTGTGCACACATCATTTTTGAAAAATAGATTGTAGCCCTTTTTCATGAGCTTCCCATTGCTTATGACGTTTTGCTTCAAACCAGGAAAAAAATAAACATTTGACATGAACTTCTTCTCTCCCTTCCTTTTTAGAATGTTGACTCTACCTTTTCCCACGACCAAGACCTTATTATTAGTCCCCGACGTCACTTCTGATTTCACACTTTCATCTAGATTGGAAAATATTTCTATGTTTCCATTTATGGGGTTTCTACACCCTCAATCTAAGAACCATACATCCCCTTGTTTTTCTTGTGTTACATTACAAGCTAAAAAAATGCTATCATGGCTCTGATTTTCCTTTATGAAATTTGCACTTGGTTTGCTACCTATGTCATATTTCTTCTTTCTACATTCATTTGCATAATGACCATACTTCTTAGAATAATGAAATTGAACTTGAGATTTATCATATCTCTAACCTTGTGCTTGATTCTGGCTTGGGCCTTGACTTTGATTTTTATTGTTGCCCCTTCCACTTGAGCTTGAAGGGATGCTTCTTCAACCTCTGTGTGGACTTATTCCTCTTCCTCTATAATTTGATCTTCCTCGACCTCTACCTTGACCAAATGAAAGTTGTGTATTGAATGCATGCTCCAATGAGGAGATTTTTTATATGTTCAACCTATGCTCATGAGACATTAGTGATGCATGGAGTTCATCCACTAAAAATTGTGATAAATCCTTTGTCTCTTCTATGGCCACAACTATGGAATGAAATCTTGCTGGAAAAATTTTCAAAACTTTCTCAACTATTCTTCTTTCCTCAAGTGTCTCACCATGAGACCTGATTTGGGTAACCAACCCAATTACATGATTAAATAATGAATCTACATTCTTAGACTCTTTTATACAAATTGTATCAAAATCTCTTCTCAAAATTTGTAATTTTGTTGTCTTCACCTTTCCCGTGCCTTGGTAGGCTGTCTGGAGGGTATCGCATGCTTGTCTAGACTTTGATGCTGCTAAAATCCTTAGAAAGATACTTTCATGAACTGCATGAAAGATGCAAAAGAGGGATTTGGATTCCTTCTTCTTGCTGTCCCTCAAAAAATATCTTTCTGTTTGTCTCAAAGAATTGTATGCTACTGCATCTACTGGTTCTTGGAAACCATTCTCCACCAATTCCCAAATGTCTTGTGAAGAAAACAGAGCCTTCATTGTTATAGCCCAATAGTCATAATTTTTTCCATTAAACTATGGTATTTGTGGATTAGTCAAGCTTGTGGTTTTTTTTGCCATTTTCATTGTGCAAAGAAACTTTATTACTGTGTAAGATTTTTTTCTCAGTGTGTGAAAAATTTTGCTCCTCAAAACAACGTTGAACTCCTCAGTAAAAAATTTTATGGTAATGAAGTTTTAAACCCACTTTGATACTATGTTAATTTTAAAGGAAGGGGAAATTATTTTCCCTCAACACATGGAATTCACCTGGATTTGCGGAAATGAATTTAATCAAGACAATGCTTTAAACAAGACAACACAGTTACTAAAGTTTACACAAAGTTGTTCAACTCACCTAATCCAGACCATAGAGTTGTGGAAATCAAATTATGTGAATCCTCTTTTTAATACATAGTAGTAGAGATAACAACTATAGAGGAAATAATAAAATCAAATAATTTTACTCACAGTGAAACAAAGTGAAACAGAGTGTTGCGGTAAAACTCATACGTGAAATATTCACAACCAAATCGCTACAAAATCAAAACACTACAAACACATTCATACGAAGGTTGCGATTCCTTCACTAGTAAAAAAACTATTCTAGAATTACATTAACCAAGGTTGCGGAGTAACAGAGAGTAAAATAACTTGTGTTTTCACACAACCACCAAAATTTTCTCCACAATTTTCTCCTCTTATCTTTCCAGACTTACATCTGCCACTTTACACAAAACTTTTTCTAACCTTACATGTAAAATCTAAACATATATATCAAAAACATTTAATTCATGACAGACATAATTTAATACATAGTATCGATAAACATCATTTTCTGAACATTATTGAAGTTGAGTGAAGTAAACAACACTTGCGGATTAAATATTTTCCCATACACATTTACTAACCATGTATTAAGTTCTATTTGAATTCAATTATTTAACTTTGTAGTGGAATGGGTTACGTACTCTGCTCAGAACTTGTCCTCCTCTACAAACTCAATCTGCAACTTACAAAACATTCGCTGAGATATGGTTGATATTAGAATAATTTAACATGGTGGTTGGGATTAATTTTCCAACATTTTTTACATAATCATCGAATTCACTATGGCCATGGAAAGGTATTTTGGAGAAATGCAAATAATTTTTAGAAATTTTTGGAAATCTTTCATAGTTTGTAAAATTCTTTGAGATTTGACACTGGTCATACTTCTCATCCAACTCCTTCGATGCATGTTGTCTTAATATAATTGGCCAACCTTTGTAGGTTAATCCAAGAAGATCCTCCTCCTTCACTTGTTGCTTGCCTTATAGTTTCTCTACTTTCCTTACCCTTCCTCCTCATCTCTTCTCCTTCTTTTCTTCCCACCAGGAATTTCACAGCTCTTTCAATCTCTCCCCACTCTATCACTCCATCTTCTCTACATGTCTCTAACCCTAAGCCAATCTTCCAATGGCTAACCGCAAACATTCTATAGGTGTATTGGTCAATCCCCTGTGGAAAAAATAACATGTGTACCCCAAACCTAGGCTCTCTATTGTTGAATTCCAACCCCTATGTGTCAAGAAACCCCCAATGGAAGAATGAGATAAAATTGATAATTGAGTACACCACGGAACCACCAATCCTTGATTTTTTGTTTTCTCAAAAAAGACCTCTAGTAGAACGTCGCCATCATCATCATAATTTAACATACTTGGATGGACTACCCACAGGAAATTTTTCCCACTTTCCAATAAACCCATCGCTATCTCTTTCACTTGAGTTTTGGACATACGAGCTTGGCTTCCGAAGGAAAAGTACAGAACAGAGGATCTCGCCTTCGAATCTAGCCACTCCCAATAATATGTTTCCACCCACAAACTTAATGACGTGGAATTCATAGAAATATCCTTCTGCTTGCACTCGACTTCAAGTTAAACAGATGGAATAAACAGATCGAGTGAGTAGATGGGGGATGTTGTTTCTCGAACTACATCGCTTGCTTCTCTTTTGAGTTTGTAGACTGTATTTCCTATTAGGGTCCTGTAAGTATAGGATTCATAATTTGGAATTCACTTATGATAGTCTTGTGAATATGTACATAGCTTGCTTTCTACAAGTTATTTTCCCATATTTTATAAAAATAAAAATAAAAATAGAAAATCAAAAAGAGGGTAAAAGTCCTAAAAGAAAGATCAAAGGACATAGAAAAAATAATATACCCCAAAGAAAAAAGAAATAAAACATGAAAGTGTGCAAATTCAAATTCCACTACTTTTTACTTTCTTACTGATGATTATGGCAGAGTGTTAATAAATTCCATAATCCATGATGAGTTGAATTTTTCAATCTTGACTTGTCATGATTTCAATTTTATTGTTGTAGAATAGTGAATAAATATTAGTCAGACAGTTTAATCCTGACTAATAAATAGATAGGTAGAGAATAAAAAGGAGCTCATCAGTTTAATCTTAGCCCTTGGATGATATAAGGTATATTTAGATAGTTTTAATGCTTTCAAAAGAATAAAATGTTCAAGGTTTCTAGCTCAAATGCACCTACAAAATGGAAGAAAAAAATGTTAGATTAAAGTTGGGTAGGTAGAAAGAAGTGGGAAAATCATTGTGATATTTGTTACCAGGAAAAAATCACTAATTTCCTCTCCCATATAGTTATTATGCATTCTAAACTTCCAGTCAAATAGGCTCAGAGCATTTCTCTGACTTCTTTTGGGACCAAACCCAAGGCTTAATGACTGTTAAGTTAAAAGTGTTGAATTCCTATATTAATCCCTAATTATCATTATTTAACCTACATTCATCCATTACACTTCAATTTCATAAGTAAAGACCTTTTTACTTAATGAAAAAATAAAATCACCTTTTTATTAATGTCCTTCATTCATAAAAACATAAAAAACCCTCCAGAAATATTATATTCTAGGTAAAAGTGGTCAAATTAGAAATGTTAAAGCTTTGCTTTTACATTATCACTTTACTTAGTCATATAATTATTTTTTGGTGTTTTTCATTTTCCTTGGTCATATTAACTTCTAATTTATTTACTAAATCCCTATAAACAAACCTTAACCTATTATTATGACCCCTTTTATCTAATTATCCCCAAAAACCCACTATTATAAGCATTTTTGCCAAAGTTAATTGTCCACATGTTTAAATAAAAAAAACCCCAATTATACTCCCTTTGGCATAAAACTAACATTATGATAATATCCCGTCCGCGATAGTGAGTAGATATTTCCATAGTCTAAAACTATATAATAAAAATATAAATAAACTCTCAAAAAGAATAAATTTACCATATCACCTATCCCATTATAACCTAAGGTTTATTTGCGAAAAAATTAAAGCTTGTATCATATTTCACATTGGCTTTCAAGTATGTATTAGCCTTGCGCTGTGCATATCTTAACCCCAGTTAATTCCATCAACCCACCTCAAGCGCATTTTTGACTATATATATAAACTTCGTTTATATATATACCACCACTTAACCCCTTTCGAAAATATGTGTGGACTCATTCTATACCTCAAATATTTTGATTAAAAATTTGGTTATAAATGTATATCTATAAAGTTTTTATATCCGCCAGTGCATAAGTCACCCAGATCCCACATAGCTTTCAACCGCAACTTCTAAATTAATCCTCACCGTTCGCTCTCTTCCCGATGATCCAACGACGCAAAATCCTTTTTGCGCTCACAAACCAATCGTTCACCCAAATGGAAATCGAGCGTGAAATGGGTTGTTTTCCCACTTCCGCCTCCTGTGACGTATCACAATTTGATTGCGTTGCGTTCATTTTGATAAATACCATTTACTGCCCAATGTCAGCGCGAAACCCACCAATGGTTTTTCGCATTCGAAAAACAGAAATTCCCCCCGCTTTTTTATGAGACAGCCATTTAATGTATTCATGGTGACCAATGTCCAATGTTAAAACCTTTGATAACCCTATTTTCATTTTTTTTCTACACGTTTGAACTATAAAAACCAATGTCCAATGTTAAAACCTTTTATAACATTATTTTCATTGTTTTTCCACGAATTTGAACTGTAAAAAGAGCTCGGCTTGACTGTTTTTTTCCGTTTCAAAACCCTATTTACCCATTTTTATTCAAGACCAAGATTTTACAACTGATTTTCATTTAAAGACCGGGTAAGCCGTTTGATGCACCAGTAAGCCAAACCAGAGCTCAAATTCAACTTACAACGAATTGCAAAAACTCTTCCGACTACAAAAATACCTATAAAAAAGGTATTTTCATGAATTTAGCCTACAATATTCACAATTTAAACCTCGAATTGAACCAATTGAGATATAATTAGTAAATTTTTCCATCCTAGTGTGTCCGAAAAGTTGAAAAAACAGGGCAAACCCTCAATTTTTTCCCAGAAAGTGCTGTTTACAGAAAGCCTCATTTTAAATCCAAATTCTCAGTCTAAGGCCCCTGAAAAATCAATTTTGCAGTTCAAAAAGGTTTTAAAACCTACAGAGTACCTTAGAAACCCCTTTTGCAGTCACAGTCATTCAAAAAACCAGTGTTTTTTGTCTCAAACCTGTTGCCTGTGTCCCAAATTCCTAAATGAGAATTGAAGTGCCCCGTTGTCATCATCTTTGCCTATAAGATTGCTCAATTACCCTCTACTTCAACAAATTAACCATTTCAAACTATGTAGTCTTGCTTTAGTTATCTCAAAATGACAAGGAAGCAAATGACACCTAAAGTTGGAGGATCCAAGCGTGTTAAACCTGGAGGATCCAAACCTCCCAAGTCTGAAGCAGAAAAAGCCCTAAAATCTACTCCTGCACTCACTGCAAAAACCACTGTGACTATTAATTCCCTTCATCCACTAGTGTCCAATGAAGAAATTATCCCTTTAATTGATTTGGATTATAAAATTGCAAACCCTCTAGTAGAATTCAACCTATTAGAAGTTCACAATTGGTGTTATGAGAAGTTCCTAGATAAAGAAGACATGCCTATATGAGATAAAAATTTACCCAAATATGTAGTCCCAGTAACACATCCTGGTCAAGACCTAGTAAGAATGTGCCAAAAGTACTATGTTCTAGACTAAGGAGAAATTGTGAATGCTTATAGGGAGATTCTATTTTCTATCACTACAGAGTTTATAAAGGAAATGTTGCAACTACAGTTTGACCCTAGGGCAGTCCCCCTATCCATTGAAACATTAACTTAGTTATATTTGGGATTAGATTTCCCTTAAAGATTTATGTTTTTTTAGAACTTTATGCCAGCTCCTGTGGACATTCCAAAGTTGAATCCTCCCTATTCCACTTCCAATTTTCCAGAGGGTTGTATGTATGTAATTTAAATTTTATCCTTCATATTAGGATACTTCACTAATGACTTTACTGATGAGTCCATCCTTGGGTTTTTATCCACTTTATCTCGTGGTGAGCCTCATGCTATAATTTTTTACTTTTCCAGGTTTATAGTTGATTCCATACATTATCAATTGAAAAAGTTACCCACTGAAGGGGTATTCAGATATTCTTCCTATTTATTTCACTTGTTATTATTCTCACAAGTTGATCACTTTCCAATAGCATTACAAAAAATGAATGTAGAGGGCCAACCTCTATCAGTTGTCTTTTGGACATCACTGTTGAGAAAAGAAGGAAGTGAATACAACTACATAGATTTTACATTCATCAGGCCAATTATGAATTTTCTACATAAATCATAATAGCCTAGGGTAAGTGAAGAAATGAAAAGGATATTACAATTGTCAGAGCAATGCAAAATGGGAGATTGGTACTTGTATGAGAAACACACTGAATTGAGAATATTTTGAACCAATCTGCTTCCATACAAACTACCTAAGTTTTTGACTATCAGAGTCTTTTATTTAGAGTATTTGAGACAGGTTTTGAATGTTGATGCCATCAATTTCATGGCCTCCAAAAAGAAGACCCAGTTCAAACTAAAAAATCAGATTGGTCCTTTCATACTGAATAATAGAGATGTTGATAAAGAGATAGAAAAAAGATTGTCAGAGCTGAAATTTCAAGTGAGTTTCCTTTGGAATTATGACCCACAAGGTATTTTAAGCAGTATAGGGGTCAAGTGTAAACTACCTCCTTTTATGCATGAGCCAAAGCCTGATATTGAAAAGTTTACTAATCAGATAGAATGGGCAGAAAATACATTAGTAGATGCAACTGCAAATGAATAGCCAATAGGAAAAATGGATACCACATCTGCTGTGGTAACTTCTAAACAACAATAATCTTCAAACAAAATAAATAGATATGAGGGAGCCTACACAGCAGAAACTACTATATATACTAAGTTCAAGATCATCTACAACAAAAGGCTCAAATTTGGTTCCATAGGGAAAGAGAAAGTTATTGAGGTTGAAGATGCCAATGAACCAGAAGTCTTCAATGATGAAGCGACTGAGATAATTAAAGAGACTTTAACAGAGATAAAAATGGAACAAGCAGCAGCCAAAGAACAAAATACCTAGATGATTGAGAAACAGGTTAATATAGAAGCTTCTTCTTCTCAAACAGCAAAAGAAAAATATTTGGACATCAAGGAAAGATATAAGCAGATAAAACAAAGGAAAGAGGAAATAAAAAGTGAGATTTATTCTCAGTTTCTCAAACAGAAGCCAGGAAATCAGAACAAGTTGCTTACAACATCTGATTACTCCTCAAATAAAATCATCATGTCATATTTACAACCAACTAATTCAACTCCAAAAACAGTAGCTGACTACAAAAAGGTTGAATTTGAAGTAGATACTAAAAAGGTACATGAACTGGATCAAATATAATTCCATAGACATAGCTATGAGATGGTATATTCTACTGTGGTGACAAAAACCATGAGTGTGACAAATTTGCAAAATACCATTATCAACATGCAAGACCAAATGAAACTTGACAAAGGCTCTTTGTATGCCAAATATTTAAGGATAAAAGCCTTAGAAGATTTGATTTTACAAATAGGAGTTGACCAATAAAATGTACAAGATGTTGAAGTATTGATCAAGAAGAAAAATAATGATATTGCTGCTTTAAGGAAACAGTTAAAACTTCCTCAAAGTGAGCACCCACAGAGTAAGGAGATACTTCAAGAATAGAAATAAAAAGAGGATATGATGCAATTGATCATAAAGCTAACTGCCCAAATCAAATATATGGAAATTCAAATGGATATACTTATAAAAGAAAAAGAAATTGTGAAGTAAACTGATGCTTCCACCATTCCTACAATCATACCTATTATTATTGTCGGTGTTCCTTCTACACTGGGAGAAACTCTAGCACCAAAAGAGCCACTGGAAACTACAGTGTCAATGCAATCAGCTACTACCTCCAATACAGAATCTTCAACATCAGAGGTGCAGCAGATAAATGATGCAGGGAAAATAGTAAAAGCAATGAAAGAAATGACATTGAAAACTAATGAAATTAATTGTTTGAAGAAAATGATTCACAATATGGAAGTATCTAACAAAGAAGCATTGATTAATTCCAACAAGTATGAACAAAAGGGCCAATAGACTTGAAGAGCAAGTCAAAAGCCTTCAAAAAGATTTAAGTTTGACTGCACAAATTTCTTATATAAGAAATTACCTATGGACCAATATAATTGAGGCTATACATATTTAGTGGCCATCAATCCAGATCATATATGAATAGAGAGACCTCCTTCTAACAACACAAGTGGAAATACAAAATACAACAGAAGAATTAGCAGAAAAACCAGCACAGGCATTAAAGCTAATCACTTTCTTAAACAATAAAAATAGAACAGAGCTAGAAGAATTGAAGATACATGATAAGACAGAGACTATATTGCAAATCAAGAAAGTACTGACAAAGAAAACTCTGATGAAAAAATTGAAAGAAAAATGTGATGCCATGATTTTTTCTATTACCAAGTTTCTAGCAAAATACACTATGCTAAGACAAGCTGGTATACCAGATATTCATGTCTTCAATGAGAAATTGATGGACCAAAAAGAATATGACAAAAAGATAAGGGATCATGCTAAAGAATAGGTCAACAAGCCACTGCCACAGGGCTCTCCCACTGGAAAGGTTGTTATCCAATATATGGAAGACTTATTTTTCATTCAACATGAAATCAAGCATCTGTTTTTTATCAAACCAAATTTTTCCAAGTATACTTATTCTCATGAGAACTTCAGAAAACTCAAAAGAGTAAAAATACCAGATGTTGAACAATGGCAGACTTTTATAGATTTGTTGTAGCAGAAAAGAATCAAAACAATGAAAGAAAGTGCAAGTGAAACAGTCAATATGAGAAGGAAACAATAAAACAGTTATTTGATTTTGATTTTTACTACTAAAAATTATCTTTTTACAGCAGTTAAAGGTTAAAATATCAGTTAAAAAAGTATCAGGGTGAAAGAATAGAGTCAAAGTGTATCAGAGAAAAAAGGAAAAACCAGCTGATTTTGACTGTTGTAATTTCCCTTTTTACAACAGTAAAATGATAAATAAACAACGTGAAATAACATCAGAGATAAAGTACGGTGTTAAAGAGTATAAGGGGAAAGAGTATCAATTAGGTCATCTTCCAAAAAGACATTTTTCAATGTGCCAGAAAGCAGGGACAACGAGTCAAGAAACAATTTTTGTTAGATAAGTTGGTTCTATATTTTCTAGATAAGAGAACAGCTTGCTAAAGTTGTTAAGCATCTGTCCCTCTTAATGTGTAAAGATATTTTATATCTCCTACAGTCATTCCTAGATCTCTCTAGGATATTTGTAATAAACATTTATATAAATACTTCACTCTTTGAAGTATTTGGTGTGGAATAAAATTGCCAAGATTACTATAGATTTTTGCTGATACATTGGAGGCCTACATGTGTTGATTTCGAAAGTAACAGACTGAACAAAGCTAATTGGACATCATAATTCAGGATTCTCATGATAAGTTAAAGAGTAAAGTGCATATATCTTGTCATTGTTTATTTTTTGAAGTTCCATTCATTTCATTATGTCTTTGTTCTTTCTTAATGATTAACTAGGAATATTACTTCAGGACTAGCTTATGGCTCCCTATTTTAACTAAGTTACCATTAAAATGTTTTCAACTGATTTCTGATGTCAAGAATTCTTAATTCCCCCTACTCCCGTTTGACTTCTGCCTCCCTCCTCTATTCCCAGATCAAGGGTCCTTCATTGCCCTTTGTCCCAACTTCTCCATTTCATCAAAAACCTTTTATCCAAAGCTCTAAGGGTTATCTATCTTGCCCTGAATACATTTGCATCATTTTGGCCTTGCCTTCTAGTATTGTTATCTAGACTTAGACTCCATTAGCCCAATGGTCAAGTAGATTCCTCCCTAGTTTACCTTTAAGTGATTTTTTCCCACCAAACCAATTCAAAACCAAAATCAATTGTTCTATCATAACTAGCCTAAAACATTAAACAAAAAAACAAAGTTAAATCATAAATATAGAGCCCTCTCTGAAATTTAGGAAGGCTAGATCCTAAATTTCCAAAGTAGGTTTGTGGTTACCCCTAGTTTTCTTTAACTAAAATCCAAAAGCCCACAATCTTGAGAAATTACTAGGGTGATAACATACTGGCGACCACACTAGGGAACTAACCAATCTCCAGTTTTAAATTTAGTCTTAAAGGAAGATCTTTCATTTATCTTTCTACTTTAAGATTATTTTTAAAGGGTTGTGGGTATTTATAAACAGTCATTCTGGCTTCTAGGAAAACCTAATATACCAGGTTTAACCCGGATCCTAAGCTTGCAATTATAGTAGATAACCCAGAACAGATTGGAAAAAACAAATTGTCAATTTAGAAATTGAAATACCATTAAGAAAAGCTAATTCTTTACCCAAAGAATTAGTGAGCTTATCTGATATTGATTTTGATTTCCAGTTTTAACAATCATTGTTTAAAAATAAATCTGAAACTGATTTAAAAGATACTGTGATAGATCATGTTTTTACTTCTTTCTTGAAAGAAAAACAGAATATTATTTCAGCAAAAATAAAATCAGATAAATCTGAATCTCAAAGTCAAGTAGAAAGGATTAATGTTATACTGATTAAAGACATTGATGAAGCTACTAAATTAGCCATTTATTATCTCACATTAAGCATCTAGTTTCTCAATTGCACACAACAATAATTCCAGCAACAGATTCAACTCTATATGTTGTCACCTCATCTTTAGATTCCACTACAAGTTCATCCACAGATAAATTTATTCCTAAGTTTCCTTTGCAGCCTAGGATATTATTTCTCTCATTCACTCAATCCACTACATCCACTAGTTTTTCAAGCACTACATATTTATTTCCAAATATTTCCATATATATACCAACCTCTTTTCCAAGCTTTTCAAGTATAGCTTTCCGCTCATCAGCTACTATATCTAGCACAACTCATATTTTTATTATTATACCTCCCAGTTCAGCAAAACTTCAAGCCATGGATACTAGGTATGCTCCCCTTGTCTTACCCCAAAACCTCCATGATATGCCCCAATATTACCAAAAAAAAATACCACTCTTTGATGGCCTGCCACAATATACTTCCCAACAACATGTCACAAGAATGATGGAATATTGTGAAATTTATGAAATAGATGAATCAGATGTTCAAATGAGGTTGTTTTCTCAAAGTTTAACAGGAGAGGTTAAGAAATGGTTTAAACATTTAGCTGCTGGTAGCATAGCTAATTTACTTATATTTCATGGAGCCTTCTTAAATAAATGGGAAAATAAAATTAACCCCCTACAAATTTTATCTGAGTTTGATGCTTTAAAAAGAGCTCCTAATGCGTTTGTTCAGGATTACTGCACTAGATATAACAGTCTATAATTCTATTACTGCAGATCTTAAACCTACACCATATTCTTTACTTCTTAAATTCACTGATCGATTTGATCTAGATATGGCCTATCAACTAAGAGAAAGAGATGTTGAAACATTAGAACAAATGCAATTAGATGTTGTTATTGCAGAAACTAATATTCTAGCTAGAAAAGCCAGACTTAGGAATGAAAGGAGAGTCACAATCAAAGAAGAAACATCAAATTTAGATGCTAAAATAGATTTCCTTGCTAAAAATTTAGAAATGGTGGTTGATAGATTATAAAATATTGAGAGAAAACCACAATGGGATAACCAACCACAAATCAAAAAGCCCAACTTCAGAAAAAACAATAACCCTGGAAAAGCTAAAGAATCTGCTCCAGATCAAAACATTAGGTCCCTATTTCAAGAGAACTATGCTGAGAGTTCTCATAATAATGATGAAGATGAGGATAACATCAATCTAATAATGGGGATAGATGAAGAAAACACTATTTTCCTCACTCGGGAGGATCAAGAACTTTTTGAGCTTCAACAACTCAAAATAAAATCTAGTGAATCCTTTGATTTCAAACAAGGTTATTACTTCACCATTAATGAAATTCACAGTCAGTATCACCTAAGAAACAGAAAAAAGAATGAAACTTCCACAAAAAAAATTTCTCAAAATCAAACTAAAAATAATGTAGAAGCACCAAAAACAAAAAATTTACAAATTCTCCCAATGGAAAACAAGCAAAATTCCAATCCTCCCAGTCCCGAAAAATTACCAAGTCCAAAAATTGTTGACATCACTGAAGAAATGGCCCAATCCTCCAATAATTCCCAAAAGGCCAACACTACCAAAGCCTCTAGTTTAGTAAAATCAGCAATTCTTGATCCAAAGAAGAATCTTGCTGATTCTAAATCAGCAAATCCCCAAAATATTAATACCAAAGCTTCTGCTGAAAGTTCAAAATCTGAAAAAACTTCTGCTACCCTTGAATATGTCCCTAACAAGAGAACGAAAGACAAAAAAAGTCAAGAAACTCAGATAGAAAACAAAAGAACAACTCAAAATAAAAGTACATCTACTGAAATTCATGAAAAACCCACTCAAATAACTGTCACAAAGGATGAACTAATTCAGATTAGTAAGTCTCAACCATCATCTAAAATTCAAACTAAAATAGCTAAGTTAAAAAGACCAATTCCTTTAACATAATTGGTAAAAAATAATTTTATAAATCAACAATTACTGAAACTTTAAATATGAATGATGGTGAATATTTTATTAATTTAAATGATGATCAGCCTGAATTAATTTTTGGCCCTGATGTAAATGGTAAGCATTCAGATGGATCGGTTCCTCCCTTCTATATTAGTCTTACTATTCATGATCAGATTTTACACAATGCAATGTTAGATTCAGGATCTTCCCATAATTTAATGCCAAAAGCTATCATGGAAACTCTGAATTTAGAAATAGCAAGGCCTTATAAAGATTTATTCTCTTTTGATTCAAGCAAGGTTAAGTACATAGGATTGATAAAAGAATTATATGTTAATTTGGTTCAGTATCCTAGTAAAAGCATGGTTATGGATATTGTAGTAGCTGATATCCCACCAAAGTATGTTATGCTTCTTTCTCACTCATGGGGAGCTAAGTTGCAGGGATCTCTACAATTAGACATGAGCTATGCCACCATATCAGTGTTTGGACAACCTAAGAAATTTTATAGAGAAACTTTAATGAAATACATGGTTAGCAGTGCTGAGAGATCAATAAATTACCCAATTTACTCAACACCAACTGATCTTGATTCTTTCATTCTATATAACTCTAATAATAATGAAATCCAAACTGAATTAATTGACATAAAGCCTAAGCCAAATAATGATAATATTTTTCATAAAGCACTCTGGCACTTGGACTTTGATGGCTCAGTGAACAAGTCAGGAGTAGGAGCTGGAGTGTGGATCACAAACATTGGGACCAGTCGTTCGGAAGGACATGCCTTTAGACTCAACTTCAAATGCACCAACAACATGGCAGAGTATGAGGCACTTATCTTAGGCCTCCAAATTATCATAAATTTAGGAGGTAAGAGAATTTTAACTATGGGAGATTCAGAATTAATCATTAAGCAAGTAAATGGATATTATTCTGTTCATAATCCTATATTAGCCAAATATAGAGATGCATCAATTGATTGATGTGATGATTTACTAGAATGTAAGTTTTCTACTATTCCTAGAAATGAAAATTTGCAAGCACATTGCCTAGCAACTTTTGCTAGCACATGTAATTTACCTTTTCAACCAACACATATATATACTGTTGAAGTTAAATACAGACCCATTGTCCCAGACAATGTCAAATACTGGCATATTTTTTCTAAAGATGAACAGATTTACCATTTTTTGAATAATGAGGATGAATTTCAAAATTGTAAGATAGACACAGATGGTAATTTAGATTCAGAATGTAACAGAGATCCATATGTTAATTGTGAAATAAATAACAGAGATGTACATAAACTTACCAAACCCACTGTATTTACTCAATCTGACATATGTTGGGAAAAATACTGAGAGGGGGGGGTGAATCAGTATTTACTGCATATTCAAAACTTTCACTTTTTCTTGCTTCTAAAATGCATATGCTACTTTCCTGAACCAGACTTGCGTATATACGCGGATACCCTTTACGAAACTCGCGTATACACAGATATCTATTTATGTCATTAATTCTTCACTTAAATCATTCCTTCATTTATTCATCAGATATTCATTAAGCAGTAAACATGTGCAGTAAGAAAAGAATAAATCATCACACAAAGCATCACACATGAACACCAGGATTTTTAGGTGGAAACCCAAGTCGGGAGAAAACCACCGCTGCAGTTGCTCAGCCTTCATTATTTTATTATAGAGAAAACATGTTACAACATATGTGTCAAGAGATTTGACCAAAGACGTTATGCACTCACTCCTCATATTGCTAACAAATTCTCCGGGAAGGACACTTGTACTTTTGACCTCGCTTTACTATTGGATGCCCGAAGGGAGCCATACGGCTCCTGATCTCATGACGCCCTCTCCTCGAAGTGAGCTACAACCTCTCGATCAAGGCTACAACCCTCAAAGCACCACCTTGACCACGTTTCATCAATTTTCACAATCGATCCAACCACTTCAATAGAACACAACTTGGGTAAAGCACAATCTACTATATTTCTGATCAACCCTCGACTTTTTAAGCACAAATCTATACATCATCGACGATACATATCAACACAGATCGAGCAGCGTAAACCACAGTTATATCAGATCGATTTTTCATAACAAGGGTCCCCATAAACCTCAGTTTGCATACGCGCTTTTACTTCACTGATGTCGCGTATATACGCGCTTCCGTCCACACAAACCAGCGTATACCACAGTGTATATTTTATTGCGCATACGCGCTTTCTCTTCGCTGAAGCTGCGTATATACGCGCTTCCTCCGTGGAGAAGTAGCGTATAGATCTTCAATCATTACAGAGCAACATACTTCATCAGATCAGATATTCAGTTCAGATCTACCCTTTTGCTTCAGACAGATGTTCGCCTAGATGCTCGCCTCATCACAGATCTAAGCCTTCCATAATCAGATCTAGCAAATACAAGAGCAATTCAGATCTAGATCCCCTTCTTCATCATTTGTGCATCATACATTCAGATTTATCATTCAAGTGTAACCCTTTCCATTCAGATATACTTCAGAGAGAAGTATTCATTCAAGCTCAGACATCTTGCACTCACACTCCTGTTGTGCACAATGAATTTCTTCTCCTTTTATATGATTATCCTTTTTCAATACCATGGGCCAAAGCAATACCATAAGCCCAAAAACTACCTAGACGGGGTCAATTAGGCGGATCATTACCCAATACTATGGGTCAATACCATGGTGGTTACCCTTGGATTTGCACTTTTTGAGCGCTTTAGCCCATACGCGACTTGTAACGTTCCTTTCCGCGTGCATACGCGACTTCCCCTAGGCCAATCCGCGTATACAAAGAGACATACTCTTTTCATCATATTTTGAGCACATTCTAAATTCCTTTCTTCATTGCCTTCTGTACACACAAGTCCATCAAGTCAAGCATAACTTCATCAGGTGTATTGCCATCAAGGACAACACATGTCAACTGTCACATGTCTTCATCTTCATTCAATGGGTTGTCATCAAGGACAACATTCTGCATCATATTTCCAACACTTTTTTCTAGATTGTTTCTTGTCACACAATTTGTCTAATCAAATCCACACGAAATCATAGAAACATACATTTTAACAACATCCCTTGCGCCAACAAGGAAAATTGTTAGTGTATTCCTTTTCCATCCACTATTAGGATGGATCTAGTTCATATCTCCATCTCCTAAAGAAATGATCAATGTAAGACTAGGGCATATTAATGTTTTTGTTGTACGAATGGAATATTGCAGGGGAAAATCACACAAAAAACCTGCTTTTCATCCCTACCAGGTACACCTTCAAATATTCTTTGCCCTCCAAGAAATGATTTATCTCAATTAGAACACACGATTTAAACTCATTGAAGATTCACTCAAGAACTATACTCTACCCAACAATGTCATCAATTGTTCTAATATCAAACTTAGTCTAGTACTTTTGTAATTGTAAGTTCTTTGGCTTACAACACCACCTTCATCCCAAATAAAACGTCAAGCTTAGTAATGGGAGCTTAATACCCGAATATAGCTAAATATACCATATCCTCCTCTATCCACTTAGATAATACTTGAGTAGTATTTAACTACTCCAATTGCCATAATGCCTTAGTCACAAATTCATCTATCTCGAGATAGAAATTATACATTAACATAAAAAAACAAAGTCCT
Source organism: Pinus albicaulis (assembly GCA_034641835.2). Lineage (NCBI taxonomy): Eukaryota > Viridiplantae > Streptophyta > Pinopsida > Pinales > Pinaceae > Pinus > Pinus albicaulis. Next base: position 114,524,518 of record CM076571.1, on the reverse strand, counting down.
AAAAGCAATATTTCTTTTCCATTTTTCCCAAGAGCCAATAAAATGACTTTTTTTCCTCAAGCACCTCTTCCCAATGCCACCCTCTACCTTTCCCAACGCATTTACAAGGATAACTTGCATCCTAAATAAGCTTAGGAGAAATTTAGGGTCATGGTTAAAAACAATCAAGTCGCTTGAAGAAATTTTGTAGGTTAAACCGAACACCCTCGGTAATTGAACCCTAATTTAACTCATCTACCATATTTGAAAGATTTTAGACGATTATTTCCCATTATTGAGTGTTGGATTTATCATAGACTCAAGGTTAATGGAATGCTTCTAAATATGGCCTATTGTTGTCTAATGTCCTATTATATTCCACCTAATAGGGGCCAGAAGGTCTCACTTGAGACAAATATAATAATTCCCAATAAGTAACGTGCAAAATGTTAAATATTTGAGTGGGGATCACATTCATTATGATATTATTAGCATCCATTTAAACCACTATAAAAAACATCATTAAGAATAAAAACTAACATAGATCACCCAAATATAGTACAAATACAAACACATAGGTAGAATAGTAATCCATTATACTAATAACATGCATAGTATTACCTAACTCTAATGTAGAGTGAACACCAAAAACTAATAACAAATGCAACCCCATTAAAACTTCTCCCTAATATTGAATATATTTATGTATGTTATAGACCTTGCATATATAGGAAACTAGAGTGACCTCAAAAAACTCGAAATTATAATAGAGAATTTACCAACTATAAGCCACTCACCACACAAATAGACTACAAAAAGTCTATTTCTTTAGAGAGATATACAAATTATCTAGAAAACTAGGTGCAAAAAACATATGCGCTGACTCTTTAACCTTATATAATCAACATTTTACATATTTACTTCTATAATTTCATTTTTTTTTTAAATTGAATTTTTCTCCATACTAAAACTTTGTAAAAAATGATCCTGCCTTCCTACTTACCCCTAAGTTGGATTCTATCCTTCACATATGTCTTCTTTGTGACCCCCCAAAAATAAAAACAAGCATTCCATATCAAAATATCAAAAAATTTCAAATATCCAATTTTTTCATTTCCCTTTTATTGGAGAGTCAAAATATATAAAAAAATTCAAATATCATTTTTTTTTCATTTCCCGCTGCTTTGTCCAGGGAAAGAGGAGGAGGGCTGCCTCAATTGCGGTGATTTCTTTCATCAGAACGAATCTGAACAATATTCCCCAGCCTGGGGGCACTGGCCCATCCGTAAATCGTCCATCTCTCTTCGCAACTTGATAATACTTCTGGACAAGCGCTTGAATTGCCGTAATCAAGGTTATCCACTCGCTCACCAGAGGCCAAAGATTTGATCGAGGGTCTCCCAAGAAGTTTAAGGAAGGTGCCGGTAACGAAGAGGCCGAGGTATAATTCTTTTCAAGGTTCAGTCTGCTGACAGAAATTCCTTTTCACTCTTAAACCCTTGCTGTCTGTTGAAAAAATGTAATACTTAGGTGAGATGCCCGATAGGCTATTGTTCTTCAATTTTTTTCCAGAGGAATGTCAAACTCTCTTCTTCCCTTATGTGTTATTAGAGTTTACCCTGGGTTTAATGTTGGTGATACAGTTGTTACAATATTTGAGAAAACGATACCCCCCTTAACAACATTTACTCTGTCATGCCTGAAATTGTCCTGCATTCTGTCTGGTCTGTTTAGTTGTTGAACATCCAGACCACAAGATGCCAGAGCTGTGGCAGATTCTGTTCTTTGATACTCGAAATTGTGGCATGTAAAAGCAATCCTTGCTGAATTAATACCTTGAGGGGCATAGATATCCCAATACATCGGTGCAACAAATGCAGTTTGCCAATCGTGGCAATGAATTATGTCTGGTTTCTTTCGAGATTGTAGAAGAAACTCCAATGCAGCTCGACTAAAGAATGTAAAACGTCTGAAATCGTCACCCTCTCCATAGAACTGTCCTCGCCAAAAGAACTTTGTTGGATGGTGAGGCTCAATGAAGTACACAGGAAGACCTTCAACTGTCCCTAACCAAACTTTGCTTTTGAACAACTGACCATCAAAATATGAATCAATCTGCATGTCCAGAACCTTTAATTTTTTTACCCGGCTGTAATCCATGCAATCATATTTTGGAAGTATGATTTCCACAAGATGTCCCTTTTTCTGTAGTGCTTTTCCAAGGCCAGTCACAGCATCTCCTAAGCCTCCGACCTTGGCAACAGGAGCCATTTCTGCTGCAATATGCACCACGTGCAATCCTGGCCTTGTACTTGCTTTTATGAGTTTCAGAAGGTCGGAAATTATATCCTTCTCGTTCTTATCCTTGCACTGTGCATAAGCGTCCCGAATGCGTGATTCCCTGCGCCAAGCCATATCCCTTAATATTTTTGCATCATCAAAAGCCATCTTCTTCTCAAACATCCAACCATCTAGAGAAAGAAGTAGATTGCTCCAAAAATCCCAAGGCAAGTCTTGAACAGGTCCATCTAAAAATCGTTTGTTTTTTTCATGCTTCAGCTGTTCAAGACTCCTTTGAAATGCATGTACTTCTTCTTGATATATTTGAAGTTGTGCTTTTATATCATTGTCTAATTCAAGAAGCCGCTGCTCTAGAATTTTAATCTGCTCATTTAAAAGTAAATTTTCTTCCTGTGTCTGTTCTAATAAACTTTTATCCACTTGAGCTTGAGCCAGAGCTTCTTTTAGTCTGTCAATCTTCTCCTGAAGAGCTTGGTTTTTTCTTGTAATATCATCTGGCAAAAGCATTCTCTCAGTCGATTTCTCTAGCTCTGCCTGTAAGTGTTCGACCTTTCTCTGTAAGACCTGGCACTCAGACTTCACTTTTGCAAGGTCACTTGCATTTGCCTCAGCAATCACGAGCTTGGACTGTAATTGTTTAGTACTTTCCTCCAGAGCTAACCTGTCTTTCTCCATCTTTGCAATATATTGACCATTTTTGCTGATTTCAATTAGTTTTGATTTTAAGACTTTTACCTCTTCCTTAAGTGACTCATTTTCAGCCTCTAAGGCCTTTAGCTCACCAGCAATAATAGGGGACTAACTAACATGTTCCTTGATAGTTGTGTTGTTAACCTTTAAATCTTTTCCATCTTTCCAAATGCATTCTCTTTCAGCAATCTCTTTTTTCAAAATCTCAACTTCATCTGCAAGAAGCTCAGTTTTTATCTTTTCCTGTGCAGCATACTTTAGTTTTGCATCTGTTTCTGCTAAGCGTGTCGATAAGAGATCAATTTCCCCTTGTAAAGATTCTTTCTCAGCATGAACCTGATCAAGCTCTTTCAAAGCGCGGCATGTGCTTGGTTGAGTAGCAGAATATCTTTTTCTGCATCCTTTATCATGCTGATCAAGTCCTCAACTTGGATCCCAGAATGCCTTTTTTGGTTATCATTCTGCCTCCTTTTCACAATCTGGATGTCTTCTCCAACCTCATCCATATTTGACTGCTCCATGAATTCTGCACCTCCAAAGAGTTCCGTGTTACCATTGAATGTGGCCAACTCTGGATCATGTGTGATGTCATTTGGTGAAGCACTTGGAAGTTCAAGGTTGTTTTCTGGCACACTTTTTGTATTGTCCATGGATGAACTATCTAAGCCAACAGTTGGACTCTTCCGAGAAATCTTCCTTGTTTGTGCTCGCTTTTGATGGGGACTGCTTTGACCAGGATCGGTAGTATTGTGATTGTGACCTCCTAACTAAAGGCAGCTCATCATCCTGAGAACTGCCCTATGTTCATAACCCCATATCCAAATGGGTGCAACAAGGTATTCTGCCTATTCTCGTGGTAGACAGCAACGATTTGAGTGTGTCCTATTCTCGTGGTAGACAGCAACGATTTGAGTGTGTCCTATTCTTGTGGTAGACAGCAACGATTTGAGTGAACACGCGCCAAATCTCTGGTTTTTTGTGAGGTTAGGCGAGTTCTCATAATAGATGAAGTAATACTCACTCCAATTCCACTCACATGTTGATGAACTAGTCACACGCATAATGGAGACTATCTGATTTAAAATTCAATAATAGAAACTTGAACTAGGGCCTTTTCTATTGGTTGAGAAAACATGTTGATGAATGAGGCACATGCATAATGGAAATGGTCTGATATAAAATTTAATAATAGAAACTTGAACTAGGGTTTTTTCTGTTGGTTGTTCTCACAGGTCATAAACCCGCAAAAAATACATAGCAGAAAATCTGACTAATTTTCGATAAACATATTTTCCATCCAGAGATGGGTTTCTGTTGTGGGTTAATATACGGGTTTTGTATTTTATGGATTGTGTTTTGTTTGTTCCAGTTTTCTATGGATTCATGTTTTTTATTATTTAATAGGAAGAGTCGAATGTATTGAATCAGAAGTCACATATCTTGTTTTTATGGATCTCTGAGAAAATCGATAGCTTGGCCATATAGAATAAGATACTCACACATAACAACATACTTAATTTGAATGGCAATGGACCCTCCTGACGATTTCGGGATAAATTATCCTTTTTATTATCCACTGCACAACACGAGTAGAAGTGGAAGTAGCAACAATAGTAGCGAGAGTGAGAGAAGATGCAGGTAGAACAAGAAGAGTTCACATTTAGATATATTTAGATATTGATGGAGAATGTTAACTGCCATATTTAAAGGAAGCATCTCTTGATACAGTGCTTATCTACAGCCCTAATTTATGTAGGAATGGTGAATTATCAATTGAAAATATGTATCATATGCTCAATAACACTCCTCCTGAATAAAATACTGGAAGATGCAGCCTTAGACCCAGAGTAGTGGGAATCCACCAAGGAAAATGGTGAATATTCTGAATGGCCATGAAAAATAAGAGGTGGAGGAAGATTATGGATCAGGGCGTGGAGAAATGTATCCTGAGCAATGAAGAGTCATATCCACCTGAAGGATTTAGGCTCTACAAGCCTGCGCACCAGTCTTACACCTCAACTTTGCAATCGTAGCTCGAATCTTAGCAGCCCCATCACATTACTCTTTAGCTTAGCGCACCTCACCAAAACAATTCTTCAGCCACGCCATTTTTCTGCTCCTCAAAACGGCGGCTCCTGCAACAAATTTTATCAAATAAGCGATTCCAGATCGTTATTTAATTCCTTTTCGTAACTGCAATGAAACTGGTAAGAAAAGGGAGATAGCCAGTTCTGCAGGTATGTCCATGATGCTTAGTTATGATATGGGAGCTAAGCACAAACCTTCGCGTTTGAATCTGGGCGAAGTAGTTTCCGGCCTGTGCAGAGGTTTGGGCTTGTTCAAATTAGGAGAACAATCACAACTGGCCTTGCCGATGAAATAGAATGTTGTAAAAAAAAATACTTTGTATCATATATTGGGTATGCTGGAGCTTTGTTGGACATGAAAGTTAGACTGCACAATATGTGTATTGATTCCTCTGGACAACTCAAACACTGTTCTTTCAACTCCAGCAAGGTTATTGCCAAGTCTGAAACAAATAGGGGACCTATTCTATGATTTCCAGCCAAAATACCAAGATGTTGATTTTTCTATGATGCCCAGAACAGAGAATAGCAGTGTTACTTGCATACCAAGCAGCATAACCATGCTTGCCAACAAAAGAGACTGAAACAGTAAAACAAATTGGTTAAACCAGCGTTAACAGAGTAACCGCAAAACATAATGTTGAACTTAGTTTCCCTTCTTATTATCTTGCATGTGTTTTATAGCAAACCCTGCACTTTCAACAATAAACAATACTTCATTTTATGGCTAACCTGAACGTATTCACTTGGTATTAGATGAATTGGAGCAAGCTCATTAACAAGCTAATTTCCCCATAACTAACATACTTCAAAAACATGATTGATATGTGCGTTGTTCCTAGTTGAATTCTAAGTGGAGGCATTGTTGCTATTTTGGATTTGTATACTGTATTTCAGTTGGTGAAATGTGGGAGTATTTCCTTCTAAGCATTTGTATTTTGGACTAAAACTCATTTAACTAGGTAGTTTTCAAGACATGCCTGGTTGTGAGATTGCTTAAACATTTCAGCACACAAAAATAGGGGTGTTATCTTGGAAATTAAAAAATGGAATGGAATCTGAAGTTGTCCAGCACGATGCCCTCATTGCCTATGAATAGTGTGCTTTATTAATTGAAACTGGGCTTCCTTTATACTGCATAAAACTGCAGCAACATTTTTATATACTTTATTGTAGTTGGTGATGTTTGGAAGTATTTCCTTCCTGCACAAATAGGTGAATTATTGTAAGTCCACAAGATCTAGTCTTGGTTAATGAGGTCACTATATTTACCTTTAAAATTTTATATACTAGCAATTGCACTGAAATGGTACTATAGAGGAAAAAATCTTAAAATTTCAACCAAAGTTAGACTGAGAAGATCCGTCTGCCATGATCAATATTTATTGCCTCCCTTCCCCCTTCATCTACTATGTTCTCCTTTTTTTTCAATACCTTGATTGTGGTTGTTTTCCTTAAATTTCCTCCATTGTGCCCCCTTGAGGCATTGACAGGGATTTTTGTAATATCCTCTATATATGGCTCATGTTCTTAAGGTTCTGATATGACCAAGCCTTTAATTTCGACTTCTGTAGGGAATAGCAGCAGAGATTCTGGTAAGCCCTAATCTTTGGAAGTGCTTCTTTTCAGTCGATTAATCAATCAGGATAACATCTAATTTTCTTCGAGAGCCACAAAAAAGTGTCTTTTTAAGGTTCCCACAGAGACCTCATGCCTGCTATTTGCAGTACCCAAATGAAACACCTGAATCAGATTCCAACACCTAAACTTTTCTTTAGAACAAGCCTCCCATGCAGCATTTATCCAAACATGTAAGTCTTCCCATAACTCTATCAATAACTATCTTCAAGTATCTCATGCGGCATTTTTCCAAACCTGCAAGTTTTCCCATAATTGTATCAATCAATAACTACCTTCAACTCAAATGACCATTTACTCATATAGATTTAGTAATTTGATAAACTTCCTGCTAAAAGACAGCTCCTCAGTGAAGCTGCGAAAATTCCTGTGTTATTTTGCAAGCAGTGACTGATTACAAGGGAACGAATTTGTAATTTATGCATCTGTCTTAACTGTGCAGGAATAAAATACCTTCAAATTCTCTCTATAGATTTTAATTTAAGTGAAACTTTAAATATAAATCATGTGAAAAAGGAGAAAATATATTTGAATTTACGTTAAATGCATGAATGATTTAGGGTATAAAGGGGAGCGTGCCTAATCTATATGCTATGCATTTTGATTGAACCTTTTGGGGCTTATCAAAGAGCTACTTATGCAATATATTATTTTATTTTTATTCCAATTTTAATGAAACGTATTTGTTGATTTTTTTACCTAAATTAATTTATAGTGTCTATTTTCAAAATAGGAAGATATTAAAGAGTTCATTAACTTTATGAAATTAAAAAAATTGGGTGGTAAAACACACTGTATAATATTATAAAATATATATACAAATTAATTAATCAATAGCTATCTTCACTCAGATGACCATTTACTCATATAGATTTAGTAATTTGATAAACTTTCTGCTAAAAGACAGCTCCTCAGTGAAGCTGCGAAAATTCTTGTGTTATTTACGGCTTTGGCTTCTAGTTATGCCCAGGTTAAAGAGAGTTCCTGAGCGAAGCTATGAACATTATTTTGTGTTTATTTATGACTTTGGCTTCTAGCTATGCCCAGGTTAAGGAGACATCTATTCATAAGTTCCCACTTAAAGTGAGTCATAAAGTTTTTTGAGCAGTTTCATTTCAATCCTGTACATAGCAACTGCGAGCTAGAAAATATTGGAGGTAGCAAGTTACACTTTCACATTGATAAAAAACAGCATGTCAGTTGGGGTTTTGTTGCGAGTTCAACCCCTGGTCAGGATGATTGAGCCAAAGAGTGGCTTAAGGGGAAATTACAATTCCACAACTTCAAACCAAACCATTAAGGGAAAATTATCAATCCACAACTTCAAACCAAACCATTAAGGGGAATTACCAATCCACAACTTCAAACTGAACCATTAATGATATATATTATGAATACGCCGTGGTAGAGCATCCCATTAGCCAAATGCAGGGCTGTGTTCAATTTCTAGCTTGTTGAGTTTTCAATATAAAATCCATTGCAGGATGAACTCTTTTTCTGCATTCTGGAAAAACTATCAATTTTGATTATATTCATCTTTCAAAGCAACTAGAGTTGTGTTAGGATTACTGTAATACAACCCCAAAAATGTGGCCATTGCTGACTAGGGGCTAGCCAGTGACTGTGGCTATGCATGATGCACCTATTAAGGAAATGGCATGGATTCCAGCAATGAACTTGCTTGCAACTGGAAGCTGCGACAAGACACTTAAGTATGTATATGATGGTTTTCTTTGATTCCGTCTCTCTTTGCTTATTTATGTTATGAGGTTGCTTGTAAATGTTAGTGGAGTTGCGACCTTATGAATTTTAAACCCATTTGAGCACAGTGCCAAAAATATAATATCTTTTAGACTTTGAGAGAAATAGAAACTTCTCATCTGGCCAATTTTTTTATAAAATTATATGAAATTATTTTTATAAAATTATATGAGATAAAGGGAAAAAAAATTGTTAGATTAGCCCAGGTCCTAGATTAACTACTCAACATTCTTCGCTTACTGCCATAGCCTCGTACCTATGCAAACCTTGTTAGAAACAGAGACACCTTCCTTTTAATTTGGATCAGCATTGTATTCTGAAAATCTTCATATAAATTGTGTTGTCCCTGGTGATAAATTTTAATGCCTGGATCTCCTGCTTGCAGCTGTCTATCACTCTCTCCTTTTATTCTACGCACTACTCCACACGTACAGGACCAAAGGTTGACTGGAACATCAGCAACTTGAAGTTATTTAAGACTGCATCAACCTCTCCTCCAAACTTGAAGAAAATTTTGAAAGCTTCCTCAGCCTTTTCCTCTAAGGCTCTAGCCCTGTCGAGACATTTACAAGCTTCAGAAAAACAGATTATTTTGTCCAAGTCACAGAGCTGAGGAATGCCTACCCCCTCATCAGGATACTGTATTTGCCATTGAATGATGTCATCTAGCATATTTAGAATATTCTCCAATTCTTCCTTGATAGGCACCATCCTCTTTATATAATCATCAAACTTAGGAGTTTTATCTTTGATGCCCTGAATGCTCCTGTAGAATTATTTCTGAACCGTACTCAGTTCCTCTTGGATCTCAAGTGATTTCCCTTTGAACTCTTTAACTGAGTCTAGTTCACCTTGTTGCTGGAATTCTAGCTCTGTAATTCTTTGCTTAGCAGCACTGAGTTACCACCAATGAAAATGAAGAAGGGCTCATGCAAAGGGTTCATATTTGATCTTCAATAGGTTGACACGAGGATAATATGAGGATCCTCTTTCCCATATAATTTCGATCTTTGAGATTTTGTAACTTCAAATCATAATGTCTATCCAATTTGTTTCTTGCATGTTGGAAAATTCACAAGTTCAACCAAAGGCATTGGAACGTTCACAATTGTTGTCTAGCATGAAATACCATAATCTAAACTTTTCAAAGTTGATGTTTCTGTAGTACTCTGAATTCTCTTAGGAACTTCACTTTGACTTTTCTCAGGAGGAGGAGATGGTTCTTCTTGACCTTAATTGGATGTGCCCTTTTTCCTCCTGCCATAAAATTATAAATCACGGATTCCCTATACCATCACAGTCCTTATGAAGAGATATAATGCTACTACATATTCTAGTGTCACAAAGATGGGCCTTATATCATCATAATAAATTCTGTCACGAAGTAGCATCCCTTAGGTTTTCGCACAGGATGTCACTAAACTCTGATTCTTGATGATTCAAAAAGTTTTGTATGTATTTGTATAGTTCATATCACAAATATACATGTTCTACTTGTCATAGAGATGCTCAGAATTTTCACAAATGTAAATTCTGTAAATTTTGTCCTTGGTGCTAGCTCTGCTGCAAGTACAGTGTATGATCCCATGCTTTCCTCCAAACAAGTGAAATAGTTCTCAAGTTTCCTTGGGCTTCAACATGGTTTTCACTGAAAGGTTCTTTGTACAAGATAATTGTCTCAACAAAAGGAGTTAGGATGGTAGTATATGAGAAATTCATTTGTATGTGTCCATATTTGATGTCCATTTGCGTGACAACAGCATTCCCTTGTTGCACGAATGTCCAATACTACTATGTCTATAATGATGAAGACATTAGACTAAGCTGTTGGATGGACTTGGAGGTTCTTGATCAAACCCACTGAAGGAATCTCTCGGGAATCAAATTCACATACATTTCGATAGGGTCTTGAAGTCTTCAAATCCATTTTCTTTGGAACTTCGAGTGCCATTACATTCATGGCATCTTCAGAGTCTAGCTTACAGTTGTGCAAAATCCAAACTGTTACCACCAATGAAATGAAGAGGGCTCATGAAAAGGGTTCATATTTGATCTTCAATAGGTTGACGCGAGGATAGTATGAGGATCCTCTTTCCCATATAATTTCGATATTTGAGATTTTGTAACTTCAAATCATAATGTCTATCCAATTTGTTTCTTGCATGTTGGAAACTTCACAAGTTCAACCAAAGGCACTGAAACGTTCACAATTGTTGTCTAGCATGAAATACCATAATCTGAACTTTTCAAAGTTGATATTTTTGTAGTACTCTGAATTCTCTTAGGAACTTCACTTTGACTTTTCTCAGGAGGAGGAGATGGTTCTTCTTGACCTTAATTGGATATGCCCTTTTTCCTCCTGCTATAAAATTATAAATCATGGATTCCCTATACCCTCACAGTCCTTATGAAGAGATATAATGCTAATACATATTCTAGTGTCACAGAGATGGGCCTTATATCATCATAATAAATTCTGTCACGAAGTAGCATCCCTCAGGTTTTCGCACAGGATGCCACTAAACTCTGATTCTTGATGATTCAAAAAGTTTTTTATGTCTTTGTATGGTTTAGATCACAAATATACATGTTCTACTTTTCATAGAGATGCTCAGAATTTTCACAAATGTAAATTCTGTCATTAAGTGCAACTTCAGACTTGGAATTGATCAGAATCTTGGCTTTTATTCACAGTGATGATTTTGGTCCCTTCTATAGACTATGTACCTTAGTCTTTTGGTCTTGTAGCATAGAGTAGATTGCATACTTTTGATTCATTTTGCACAAAGGTATAGAGATGCTCAGTCCTTTATGTCACAGATAAGACTTGTTTTGCATGTCTTTAAGTTCGTCATTTGTACATTTAAATGCCTCAGAGACGATCCACATGGTTTTGGTTTCTTTTAACTTTAGATCACAAGACACTTCTATCCTTCGTCTCACAGTGCCACAGATTTGCATTGATTACGAATATGATGGTATTTTTAGATGTCAAAGATGGATAGTCTCCCAAATGAGTCGAGCTGCCTTATATAGTGTTAGATAGACCTTGTATCGTTTCATGTTGGTGTCATCATTGATGCCTTGAATCTTCAAATATTTGTTGCTATAGTAAGCTTCAGATACCTCATAGAAGTGTCACAGAACCTTTTTGTATTGATCGAAGAACAGTACCTCAGATATTTGTTTTTTCCCAAACAAACTTGCTTCAATCATTATGGCAATTTTGGACTTGTTCATACTCTCAGAATAGCCTTTGAACTCAGCAGTAATAGATGTCAGCTACAGTATTTTGGTTACTCAAACTATACAAATATCATGAATACACTTGGTCTTTTTGATTCAGAAAGGAGCGCACAGTCATGCTCAGATTACCACTGAAAGTATTGTCACAATAGGTTGTCTTCTTTTAACTGATTTCATATAAGCCATTTGCTTTTTATTTGAGTACTTTGTAGATTATAAAGATAATGAATTGTATGCTTATCATAGGAGAAGGTGCCTCTGAAATTCACATTAGTACAGGAAACTTACTTCATAAATCAACATAGAGACTCAAATATGTGTACCTATGCCAAATATTTTTTCGACAACAGAGATATGAATTTCATCCTTGATTTACAGAGATAATGCCATAGAGTCTTTGCATGTATTATAGGTCTCTTTTTCTAGCCCTTAAGTATTTCGGTCCTTCCTTTATTGATGAGCTCGGTTCATAGGAATATTGATGTCTTTCTTCAACTTGAATCACAGAGGTACTGTGCCTCTTTCAATTCGTATTTTAAGGAAAGGATGTCACGGAATTTGTATGATACTCTGCTTAAGGTGCCACAGGGATAAGCAAATAAGCCAACAAAATGTTATCTTCAATCTGCCTTTCCTTCAACCTAGCTCCGATACCATGTTGAGAAATCAAGATTCTTGTAGATTAGGGTAGATTTCTCTTAACTTGATAATTAATTGTGAATTTTTGTTGACTTCTTGTTACTTATGTTATCTTAGCTAGTCATGAAAATGTTTGAAGGAATCCCTTAATCAGCTTATGAATTGTCCCTGAGTGATCTGGTGGAGCAGAAGGCTGCCATGCAGAAGAGATCAAATGAGGAAGTGCAAACAGAAAAACATAAAGCAGAGGAGAGGAGTTCAGGAAAGCAGGACAAGAGGAAGACAAGTGGAAGCTATATAAATGGGTCAAGTAAGAGTAAGGGAGAAAATACTAAACCGTTTCTTCTCCATATATTTATTCCCAGAAGCTTGACACACCGATTTCATTCTACCTCTAGGTCAATACCCACAAGTTGTTCTCAGGTGAAGAGCCATGATTCAGAGAAAGGATCAGGGAATACATATCTTGTTGCAAACCTGTATAAGATAAAGATGTCCTATTCTCCTATTGGTTCTTCAATTGGCTTCTCCAAGGTGTCTCCTAAACCATTTTCCACGCAGGATGGTCAGTCTTATCAGGTTCTCCCAGCTTCTACCATACATACTGGTTATAATTTTGGCCTTTGGAAATTGAGCATGAGTCGATGCTCATTCTGTTGCGGGTACACTTTCTTCTCCAAGACTATTTTCCAGGTGCTTCTTCTATGTTTCTCTTCACGCAACTTCTGAATTTTCAATTTCTGGCCATTGAATAGATTTTATCTTAATTATGAACTGGAAAACCCCAGGGTTCAAGCTTAACTCCATGCTTAATAACCACCCATGGCTTAAGAAGTCCACACCAGTCACTTAGAAATTCCGAACATCACAATCTATCTACTTACAATTTCACTTATAACAGCCCCAGTGCCTTGAGATGCTATCTTTTACTCTTAAAATGTGGGAACAAAAGATTATAACTTAACGGGGAGGTAGCACCTTCATTAAGAACTAATTATTTTATTAAACCTATCATTAAGGAGTGGAAAGATGGAACCTTAAAAAGTTTGCTTTAGATGTTTCTT